>CM031373.1:62805117-63317329 GCA_018208015.1 Medicago ruthenica | reverse complement strand
ATTTAGAAAAGCACTCTTAACATCCATTTGATATAAAATGATATCATGATTCACTGCATAGGAAAAAAGTAACCTGATTGCTTCCAATCTTGAAACTGGAGCAAATGTTTCAGTGTAATCAATTCCTTCTTGTTGACTATAGCCTTGAGCAACAAGTCTAGCTTTATTTCTGACAACCTCTCCTTGTTCATTTAGTTTGTTTCTGAACACCCATTTTGTTCCAATAATGTTCTTGTGATTTGGTTTTGCAACTAAATCCCAAACATCATTTCCTTGAAACTGATTGAGTTCTTCTTGCATAGCCACAATCCATCCATCATAAGAAAGTGATTCATCAACTGTTGTAGGTTCAATCATTGACAGTAATCCAAGCATAGAATCATTCTGTCTGAATGCTGATCTAGTCTTTCTTGGACTATCCTTGTTTCCAATGATTAACTCTTCAGGATGTGCATACTTGTACTTGAAAGTGTTTTTGGGTGGATTTGCTTCTTGGGATTCATTAAGAACTTGTTCATTAACATCTTGATCTTGATTAGCTTCTGGAGGAGTGTCAGCTTCTAAAAGGTTTTCAACTTCTGGAAGATTTTAAGCTTCTGAACTTTTATCAGACTCTGAATTTTGATCTGGTTCTGAAGCATCTTCTGAGAGCTGAATATCTGCAAAGCTTTCAACTAACTCTGACATATTGTCAGGCTTCTCATCATTAAATCTGATGTGTATTGATTCTTCCACAACATGTGTTTCAGAATTATACACTCTGTATGATTTGGATCTCTCAGAGTAACCAGTACCAATGATCTTGCCTTTCTGGTTTCCTCCAAATCCTACAGTTCCTCCCTCTTTCATGATCGGGGTTTGGAACATAGACCTTTCTCCTGTCATGTGTTGCGAGTAGCCACTGTCCAGGTACCATACTCTTAAGCATATCTGCAGCATCAATGATTTCAGACTTAGGTACCCATATTTTTATGGGTCCTCTTTGGTTAGTTCTGAAAGGATATGATTTATTTTGCACCTTGTGTCTGACATTCTAGGGTTTAAAAGGTTTTGCATAAACTGGTTTAGTATCCTTTGAAAGTTTTCTAAACATAGCTTTTTGAAAATGTGAGTCTGATATTTTCAGAATCCAAGGCTTGCTAGTCTTAGGTTCTGATCTTTTCAGAGTCTGAACCTTTTCAGGTTTAGAATCTGCTTTCCTCATAATCTTATACTTAGAACCTTTTGGTTTTGATTTCAGCAGAGTCTTATGTTCTTCTTTCATCAACACCTTTGGTTCAAAAGTCTTGGATTCTGAGTTGTTCAGAACTTCAGACTCAGCAGTCTTTGATTATGGTGAGTTCAGAGTCTCAGCAATGTCTGAATTTGGTACAAAACATACCTTAGTACCTTTCGTAATATCTCCAGAACAGGATGATAGGTTTGTTTCTTTTGAATGATTGAATGTATCATTTGAGAAACCAATACCTTCTCCCCTGTTTCTGTTAATATCATAAATCATAGACGCAACTTTGCTTCTGTTGATTCCAGTTAGTATGAACTCCTGAATTGCAATTTCTTGCTCACTTGGGACTTCATCAGGTTTCTTATGAACCATATTTCTCAAATCTCTTACCTCTTCATCTATCTCATTGATATGATTATGAAGTTGGAGATTTTCATCATACATCAAGTTATATTCCTTTTTCAAAAATTTTAATTGCTTTATCTTGCTTCTGAGATGATTCATAAGTTCCTTAACTGTTTCAACAAGTTCAGATTGAGTAAGTTCAGAAAATACCTCATCTTCATCCTCAGAGTCTAACCCTGACTCTGTATCAGAAGATGTTGTTGCCACTAGAGCTAGATTAGCTTCTTCTTCATCGTCCTTCTTAGATTCAGAAGTTGCTTGATTAAGAAGTTGCTTGATTCAGAAGTTGCAAGATCATCCCATGTTGCCATAAGACTTTTCTTGATTTTGTTTCTGAAGTTGCTTGATTTAGAGCTGGTCTTCTTGGATTTTTCCTTTGATTTGTCCTTCTGTAGCTCTGGACAGTCAACAATGAAATGACCAGTCTTTTTGCAATTGAAGCAACCCTTCTGATCTTCCTTCTTGGAACCAGATCCTTTGAAGCCACTACCTTTGTAAGAAAGCTTCTTTTGTCTCTTGACTAAGTACTGAAACCTTTTGGAAAGCATTGCCAGCTCCTCAGCTTCTGAATCTTCTTCAGAACTTCCCTCAGGAGATTCTTCATCAGATTCTATAGCTTTTAGAGATTTTGATGACTTTCCTTTAGATTTAAGTGCTATAGACTTAGACTTTCTAACAGGTTCATCTTCATTGAGTCCTAGTTCATGCACTTTGAGAGAGCTGATAAGATCTTCAATACTAAGAGTATTCAGATCTTTAGCTTCCTCAATGACAGTTACTTTAGGTCTCCATTTAGAAGGTAGACTTTTGAGGATCTTGTTCACATGGTCAGCAGTTGAGTAACTCTTTCAGAATCTGAAGTCCAGATACTAGAGTCTGAAACCTTGAGAACATAGTCTCAATGTTTTCATCCTCCTTCATCTTGAACAACTCATGCTGTTGAACCAGAAGGTTAGCCTTGGCTTCTCTAACTTTCTTGTTTCCTTCATAGTTAGAGCACAAGGAGGTGAAGAAGGCCTTTACAGTAGCTTTAACACTTAGCTTCAAATACTCATTGTGAGGCAGAGAATCCTCAATGATACCTCTTACTCTATGATGCTTTCTGTAGATCTTTCTTTCAGCATTAGTAAGGCTTTTTCTGTCAATGGCTACTCCTTCTTCATCTACTGGTATATTTATACCATCTTCAATGATATCCCAGATTCTCTAGGAGCAGGTTCAGAGGAACCACCAGATTCAGAGGAACCACCAGATCTAGGAGCAGGTTCAGAGGAACCACCAGATTCTCTAGAAACCATGTTTTTCTCAGGATCTTTACTAACACACTGTTAAGTGATTGAATATCAGAACCGGAGCTTTGATACCAACTGAAGGTGAGAAAAACACAAGAAGGGGGGGTTGAATTGTGTTGGCTTTTTCTTTCTCAAAAACTAAGAGTTAGTTCAGCTTCTGATGTATGATCAGAATCTGAAACTAAGTTCAGGGTTCAGATGCAGCAAATTAAAAGTAAATGAGAGAAAGACACAAGAAATTATCCTGATTCCTTCCACAACCCGGAAGTAGTTCAGTCCCCTTGTCACTTACAAGAAAATTTTCACTATAATCCAAAGATTGCAAATTGCTCAAGCACAAAAGCAAGAGACTTCCAGATGCTCAAACAAACAGTAAGAGACTTCTAATTGCTCAAGCACACAAGCAAGAGACTTCTGATTGCTCAAGCACAAAAGCAAGAGACTTTTAAACAAACAGAGTTACAAAGAAATATGTTTGGTTTGAACACTTGATATGCTATCAGTGGTGTTCACAAAATACAACACAGTTTTCAAACTCTAGACTTAAGAAATTCTAAGATAGGAAAGTTTGTAAGAATTTCTAAGTGTTTGATGCGTATATAATTTACCAGAGTTTTGGCACTTGTAAGAAATTGGTAGAGTCTTCTTATTTTCTTCAAGTCTTCAGTCCTTTATATAGAGGAGTAGAGAGACGTTGAGAAGGTGCCAGATCATCAATAGAGTCGTTTGATTTGAAGCTTGATCCAACGTTGATTTGTTCCTTGATTTGGACTGCGTACCATGAAGAATACCGTTTGAATCCTTTCCTTAAAATGGATTGGATGTCTTGTCCAAGGAGACAAAGTTGCAGAGAACGTTTTTGCCTCTGAGAAGTTTGCAGAGGTCGTGGTTGTACTATGTCCTTGATGACAATGACACCAGTTGACTTCTGATACATCAGAGTCTAAGTTTTCAGCTTCTGATCCTTCAGACTTCAGAGTCTGAATCTTCAACTTCTGATCCATCAGCTTCTGATCCTTCAGAGTCTAAGACTTCAACTTCAGACTAGCAACACAAGCTTCCAACAATATTTCCTTGCTCTTAAACTTGTTCCTTCAGAATCAAACTTGATTTATACTTGAATAATTTTTAGTATATGGTCCTGCACACTTGAAACAAGTATTAGCATATCCAATTTTCTTTTTAATACCTTGTTATCATCAAAACTCAAAAAAGGCATTGTTTACACATTTTGTTCCAACAATATATATATATATATACACACACACACCAACAATCAAACTTGACACCTTAAGAGGTACACTCCAACATCTTAATCAACACCACAAAACCAACAAAAACAAATTATTTTTGATATATTTTGTTATTAAGTTAAAAAAAGTTACTCCCTCCGGTCATATATATATAAGAAAATTTTCAAAAAATTTTTTGGTCCTATTTATAAGAAAATGTCACAACTTTTAAGGTGTAGTTATTATTTAAAAGACTTTTCTACCCCTAATTTAATGTTTGTCTTATTAATATTTGTGAATGTATTTAATGCTTCGCAGTTTTTTATGAGGGTATATTTGTAAAAATATTAAAAAAGTTAAATTAATTAATGATTGTATTGGTTTTGATGTTTTTTGGTTTTTCTTCTTATAATAATGACTGGAGGGAGTAGTAATTAAGAGAGTTGAATGTGACGCCAATAAATAAATAATGTCTCATACTCAAATTTAACAGAAAATTGGGAGAAGGACCAACAAATCACAAACGAAAAAATCTACTACTATATTAAGAATATTGATTACCACCACAGTACCCTAATTATCTTCAATAAAACTCACTAAATAACTAAATTAAGGGTTTAAATCGTCATTTTCTTCATTTCATGCATATCCTAATCAGAGTAATTAATGCACCTCAACATATCTTCCTTTTTCAATGTATTTTCATTCTCTCAATAAATTGTTTTATTTTTCCCATTATTCCTTCAATCCTGTCTTTTTGTGAATTTTTTTTTTCTGACCCCCTTCTCTAAAAAAATTATTTTTTTGACCCCCTTTGAAATTTTTTTACCAAAATGACCCACTTTCATTTTTTGTGGTTTTTTTTTGTGGTTTTGTGCCATTACCGCCGTTCCAATTGGCGGTAATGGAAGTTTTTTTTGCAGGGAGTACAGTCAGCGCTGGGGTCAGAGCAACATGCTTTTTAAAAAATTAATTTAAGCCCATTACCGCCATTCCAATTGGCGGTAATGAGTTACTTTTTCAACACTGCTACAGTGCTTGTACGCAGGATAGGAATTGGCTTGGAGTGCTTGTACATTCTATAGTGCTTTTTCAACACATTTGTTGACTTCTATTACAAATATCAATTATTTTTAACTTAACGAGTAAAAGACTCGTGTTTTCGCACGGGTCACATAACATTGCGATAATTATATAAAAAATAATTATATTGTTAATATTGTAGAATGTTTATAGATATTAAATGAAAATTATGAGTAATAATGTAATGTTTTTATTAATTTTTTTTCTCTTATATAAACAAAAATTTGTTAAATAGTTAAGTCACATCGGTTATGGATTTTATTTGCTTATATATGCGAAAACAAATTTTTATGCACATAAAATTTTGAAAACTTGTGACTATTTTCAAAATCAAAATTAATGTAGTGTTTTTATTAAATAACTTTTTATTTTATATGCAAAAGACTGTTCAATGTTTGCACCGCACCCGTTGCAGATTTTATGTATTTATATCTGCATAAACAAATTTTTATATACATATATGAGAAAGTCGATATGATAAAATTTTAAAAACTCATGACTATTTTCAAAATCAAAATTAATGTAATGTTTCTATTAAATAACTTTTTATTTTATATGCAAAAACACTGTTCAATGTTTGCACCGCACCTATTACAGATTTTATGTATTTATAATTATATACATCTATGAGAAAGTCGATATGATAAAATTTTGGAAACACATGACAATTTTAAAAATATCAACATTAATGTAGTGTGTCTATTGAATAAATTTTTATTTTATATTTAAAACACCGTTAAATATATAAGAAAAAATTCTTTTTTTTAGGTTGATTATTCAATGAACCTAAAAAAAGAATTTTTTTCTTATATATGAGACCAAAGGGAGTATCTTTTATGCGTAATTACTATTTGTCATATTATTTTCACCATTTTAATGACTTTGATTTCAAAGCATGGTAACCATCATTTACTATTAGACTTGGCTATAAATTTCTTATCGAAAAAAATTGTCCATCAGATAATCTGAATTAATATAAGATATTGCTCTGCGTCTAATTCTTTAAACATTTTCTAATCTCAGTATCATTTAATACAGAAAACAATCGAGTGTGTTGACTGTTGAGTATCATTGGTGTTTGATTTTGGAGGGCATTGTTTGGAGTATTTAGTGTCGCAATTCATTGTTTGGAGGACATTGATATTTTTAAAATAATCATTGGCTTTTAAAATTTAAGCATTTCAACATTTTTATATTGGTATAAATAAAATTTTATTTTTGAGATATAAACAAATAAAATCTGCAAGGAGTGCGGTGTCAATATTTAACAATATTTTGTATATAAAATAAAAAATATTTAATAAAAACACTATATTAATGTTGATATTTTGAAAATAGTCTCAAGTTTTTAAAATTCTATCATATCGACTATCACATCAGTATATAAAAATTTTCTTCTACATATATAAGCATAAAATATCCTCAACGAGTGCAATTCAAATATTTAACGATGATTTAAATATAAAAATAAATTTTTTAAATAGACACATTACATTAATGTTGATATTTTGAAAATAGTCAAAAGTTTTCAAAATTTATCGTATCGACTTTCTTATATATATATATAAATTTGTTTATGCAGATATAAACACATAAAATCTGCAACGGATGTAGTACAAACATTGAACAATGTTTTGCATATAAAATAAAAAGTTATTCAGTAAGAACACTACATTAATGTTTATATTTTGAAAATAGTCATGAGTTTCCAATATCATATCGACTTTTTCATATATGTATATAAAATTTGTTTTTGCAATATAAACATTTAAAATCTGTAACAGGAGCGGTGCAAACATTGAACGGTGTTTTGCATATAAAATAAAAAGTTTTTTTTTACTAAAAAAAATTATTTAATAGAAACACTACATTAATTTTGATATAAACTCTCCATTAATAAAAAGTTATTTACTAGAAACACAACATTAATTTTTATATTTTGAAAATAGTCACGAATTTTCAAAATTTTATCATAACAATTTTCTCATATATGTACATAAAATTTGTTTTTGCATATATAAGAAAATAAAATCCACAATTGACGTGATTCAACAATTTAACAGATTTTTGTATATATATAAAAAAATGAATAAAAGCATTACATTAATACTGAATAAAAGCATTACATTAGTACGTGCGAGGGTAAAATCGTTAAAAAAACAATTGAAGGCCAAAATTACAATTAATCTTTCATTCATCGGAGTTTGGAAATGCCACTGACGTGAAATTGAAGTTAATGCAAATTCTAACATTTCTTTAAAGTTTACAGATCCTAAAGTTTCATACTAAACCCCACTTCCTCATCTTATGTAAATTGTGGTAAATGATCGTTTAGCTCAAAGCATGAAGAATCTTTAGCACCAAATACCAAAATTCTAAACTGTCATAAAAGTCAATTTTTAATTCAAAGTTTCAATCTTTAACGCTGTTCAAATTCTGGGCACCCTTTGATTTTCATTTTCTTGGTACTCAAACAGGTGAATTTGGCGGTTTGGTGATTGGATTGGTTTGTGTTGCATGGCGAAGGAAGATATTGCAAATCAAGCTATCAAGCATGCTTTGAGGGCTTTGCGGAAGCGGCATTTGAATGAAGAAGGAGCTCATGCTGCTGCTTATGCTGCTCTTTCTAGACCTATTGTTTCTCAGGTCTCTTTTATTTTATGTGCTTTTTTTTAGAGATTTTTTGAAACTGATCACAATTTGACTTTATTTTATGTTTTCTTATAGAAATAGCTTATACTTGACCACTGATACGATAAGCGCTTAATTAAGCCGTTTATCGAAACAGAACCTAATTGTTGTTGTTACCTCTTTCTTATTGCAAATTGGCAAGTTTGTAACCGCTCATGTGAGATCTCTTGTTTGGATATTTATACTCCAACCGTTGAGGTACTCGGTTCGAGACCAGATAACGGTATACTGTTCTTGGAAACAAAAAATTGGCAAGTGTATTAATAGTTGCGGATGCTGCTTATTGTCAGTGTTATTGTTGTTACTTGGATCACAATCTGTATCTAAATATTGGAATGCTTTTACCGAGTTAAATGTTGTATTTGTGTCGTCATAGGGCTCTGAATGGAAAGAGAAAACAGAGAGTCTGGAAATGGAACTTCAGCAATGCTACAAAGCTCAATCCCGAGTATCTGATCAGCTTGTTGTGGAAATAGCTGAATCTAGAACTTTGAAAGCTGCGGTTCAAGAGAAAGAAACTGCAGCTGATGATTTGCAGAAAGAGTTGACTGAAATGAGGTTGCTTATATTCCCTTTTATGTTTTTAATTCCAAAAGTCATGTACCTTTATTTCTTTGAAGTTACTGGATTTTGCTTATAGAGTGACTTGGATTTTGCAGGGATGAGTGCAAGCAATTGAAAAAAGACTTAGAAGACAAAATTAAAGCTCTTGAAATCATTCTAAGTGAGAATACGGAACTTAAAACACAATTGGAGCAAATGACTATTAGAGCCAAGAGTGCTGAAATTGAACATAAGACATTGGTGGATCGCATGATGTTAGAAAAAATGAAGAATGCTGAACAACTAAATGAGGTATAATATATGTTCATTCACCATATGAACATTTGAAATAAAGCAGTCATTTGTACAAACCTTATGTGAGAATGAATTAGGCTTGGGCATGTAATGAAGTTAAAGCAGTTAATAATAAGATTACAATTTAGTTAGTTCACTTGCTTCCTATCTGCTATTGGTGCACCGTCTTCGGTGTAGATGTCAGTTACCTGACTATGCTACATTTTACCACTACTGCATCAAGTTTCGAGCTTGTTTTCTGATTGCATGAAATTTGGATTGTATGACGAGTCGAATAATTGTGACTGTTACAACAGTAGTCTAAGTTTTTTACATGTAGCACCCTCACAAATTAAACTTATATTTTTAATTCTAATAATTAGCTGCATGGATTTTCAATGTTTCATCGGTCTGCTTTAACTAATATATTTCCTATCAATTTAGGCAAACCAACTGTATGATGACATGATCAAGCAGCTAAAGGCCAGTGGTTTAGAAAAACTTGCAAGGAAGCAGATAGATGGCATAGTTCGCCAAAGTGAAGAAGGTGCCGATGTCTTTTTGCAACCAATCGTCCCATCCACGTGTAAACACAGGCTCCAAGCACACGAAGGTGGTTGTGCTGCCATATTGTTCAATAAATTGATAACCGGGGGACAGGATCGAGCAGTCAAAGTGTGGGATACTGATTCAGGATCCTTAATTTCCAATCTTCGTGGCTGCCTCGGCTCTGTATTAGATCTTGCAATCACCAACGATAATAGATCTGTTATTGCTGCTAGCAGCTCAAACAACTTGTATGCATGGGATCTCAACTCGGGTTGTGTCCATCATACCCTTACTGGCCACACGGATAAAGTCTGTGCCGTTGATGTCAGCAAGGTTTCCAGCCATCACGTCGTCAGTTCAGCTTACGACCGCACTATAAAAGTTTGGGACTTGCTTAAAGGCTATTGCATTAACACAATCATTTTCCACAGCAACTGCAATGCTCTTTGCTTCAGCACGGATGGACATACCATATTTTCTGGACATGTTGACGGAAATCTTCGACTATGGGATATTAAAAGCGGAAAACTACTCAGCGAGGTTGTGGCACACTCACTTGCTGTCACATCAATATCTCTTTCTCGAACTGGAAATGTTGTACTAACCAGTGGAAGGGACAATTTGCACAATTTGTTTGACGTGCGATCTCTAGAAGTTAGTGGCACACTGAAAGCTGCTGGAAATAGAGTGGCCTCCAATTGGAGTCGCTCGTGTATTAGTCCGGATGATAAACATGTTGCTTCGGGATCATCAGATGGATCTGTATATGTTTGGTCAGCATCTAAAGCTGATTTAGTCGGTAATCTGAAGGAACATACTTCTTCTATCCTGTGTTGTACATGGAGTGGACTTGGAAGACCCTTAGCTTCAGCTGACAAGAATGGTGTTGTTTGTATCTGGACCTAAGGAAGCTCTATTTCTTTGAATATACTAGCTGGTTTGGAGAATGTATGGTGATGCTCATTTGCTCAGGTTCAGATTTAATGAATGATTTACTTCAGTAAATAGTTACACTTTCTGATTATAAAAATCATTACACTTTCATACAGGGTATAAATATACCATTCAAAATTAGTAGATAATCATTTTTAAGAGAAAACCAATTGTGCTACTGCTACCCTCTAGTAAATCAACTGTAATGAAAAGTTTATCATCCACTAGTTTCTAAATGGCAAAATTTGTTAAATCAAGTCTCATACTGTAATTAATGTAAAAATGGATGAAAATTAATACATTGGATTTTGTTTCACTTTTACTCTTCTAGTGTCATTGGATTAGTCCTTTGTTGTATTGTAACTTTTCTTCTGCATACATCACACATGCTATCTGCAAATATCTTTTGTAATTGCATTGTTAACCCTTTTTTTCGTTTTATCCTTAGGTAAGTAAATATTGTTAAGTGAGCATGGGGGGGAGTATGGAAATTACTTTTCACCAAAATGTCAAATTTATTGTTAATCCACAGGGGTGATGGATGAAAATACACAAAAAAGATGAACATTAGTTATTTCTCTCAGTCAAGTTCCATCATAATATCTTGAGTTCTTCTTGACAAAACCAATTTTCCTCTCTTTTCTCTCTTAAGTTCTGTGACAGATTTGGAATTCTTTACAACAACAAGAAGCTTTAAGTTGGATTTTTATCTTTATTGCATCTGATACATCTGCCTCCAAATCATTGTGCTTTGTCTTTGTGAGGTCCCTGAACCAGGTTTCTGTGTAAAACAAACATTACAAGCTTTTCTTTTTCGAGGCTATTGAACATGGCTTATTGAAAAAGGTTAATGTAGAAGCAATTGAAAGTTCAAGTTCATGTTGAGAGTTGTTTATACAACTAGGTTAACCTGTGGTGCAAATGAAGAACTGGCTGTTATTGGCAATGACCATGCGATACGTAAGTGTATCACTAGATTCACGGTGAATTTGCATAATCACGGCGAGTCACAACAATTTTGCTAAAGTTATGGAATGTAGCTTCTGCACAATCATTGTGATTCACCGTGATTTCGGCAAACCAATCGCAAATCCAAACATGCACCAAGTGTAACCCATGATAAAAAAATGTGACATTGTATTTTACACATTTCAATTCAAGTCACGAGCCATGTCTCAATTCAAAGCTAAAGTAAGTTGCAACAAGATGTAACATGTGTAATGTGACAAAAAACAAAAGAAAAAACAGGATGTAACATGTAACAGATGTAACGTGAGACAGATAACCTGAAATATCTTTCAAGGAAATTAGGAAGATTCGAAGAAAAAGATTTGGAAAACGCCTAATTATTTTTTTCTTCAAAGCAATCAAATGATTTATCACATAATTTTAGCAAATGATCATTCTTTATTTTAATATGACGAACAATTTATAAATAATGTTTCCATTTTAGAACTATGAAATTAAAAAAAAAAAAAAAAACTTATAAAATGTCATTGAAATGTAGTATGAATTTCTAGTGTAAGGATTTTTGAAATTTTTAATTTTTTTTTAGATTATTTTGTAATATCTACTGATTCAACCCATTAATTGGTGATTCATAAGAATATGCAAGGTACGCACGCTACGTAATTCGTTGTTTTCATGAAAACATAACAGATAGAAAGATAATACTTCAGCCAAAAGGAAACATGGAAACGATGGAAACAATTTTTTTTTGAAATAAATAATTAATGGATGATACCCAAAACATTACGCCATGGAAATCTTTTAAAACAAGCAAGAACGTCACGCTGGACTCTAGAGTCAAATGATATAGCTACTGAATAATAATAATAAATGGCATCTTTGCCAAATTGAGAAACCATATGTTAGCAAATTCTAGGTCTTTGCCAACTCAAATTATATAGATCACACACTTCTGCTCAATTAATACAATTATTTCTGAAAACACACATTTATGTAGATTGAATTAAGTTAGGAAAAACATAAGGGGTATATGTACATAAGGTTAATAAACTAGTGGATGTGTCGTATGTTTTACATAAGCTCAAATTAAATGTTCAATAAGTGAGATTAGTCTTCCCTTATCGGTTATTATCACAAATAATGTTTGTTTGGATGAACGTTTTCTAAACTGATTTACAAATTGAATTCAAAATAAATTATCTTGTGTATGAGTTTTTTTCCTCTAAAAACAGTTCCACACAAAATTTAGTATACATTTTTTCAAAACAATATATCACGTAACCGTGTAGAGTAATAATTTATGAAATAAGTGATATTCATTAAGGAATTTATTTCTTCCAACATAAGATTTTTCATACACACCTAACAAACTCCCACCAATAACATAAGATAACTGACATTAACCTTTTATAAGTTTCCTAGTATTCATGTTTTAATCAAACGCAAAAACTACTTTTGCTTACTTCTAATTAAACTGACATTTGAAGACAAAAACTCTTACCTCATAAACTTCTATCTAAACATGTAATGAAAAGTTTCAATATTAAAAAAAGAAAATAGATTTGATGCACTTTTCGTGCGTGGTGCCACACCACTTTCAACTTTTTGTGTCCATTTGTAATATTATATATAAAAACAACAGTTCCATTCCATTATTTGCAACACAAAGTGGCTCAAAACTGAACGCAACCACATTTCACATTCACCACCCCTTCACCATGTTACTCCTTAATGCAATAGCGTAATAAGCATGCAAAAGAAAGATGATTCTTGAAGCATACAATAACAGAAGGCATGCCACAGAAACAAAATGACACAGTTATCACTTATCAACTGACATTAAAAAACAAAATAAAAATCTCTCAAATTTCCAATTCCTCACTCATTGAATCCTTTGCTTTCATACTTGAACAACACAAACATATCCTATTATATCATCTCCATCATTGTGCATTGTTGATCCCCTTAAGAAACCTTTAACTTCCTCACATTTTTTTATTGCGTTTCCTTTCTCCAATCCTCTATATAAACCATCCCCTGCTCTTTCTCTGTTCCATCCAACTTCCATTCAATTAATCAATTCTAAACAAAGAAACATGGAAACTAAGAAGCTATTGTTGATTGTTCTGTCCATTGCTTTGGTTCTTGAAGTATCCGAGAGCTTCGATTTCCACGACAAAGATGTGTCCTCAGACGAAAGCTTGTGGGACTTATACGAGAGATGGAGGAGTCACCACACGGTTTCTCGGAACCTCAACGAGAAACAAAAGCGCTTTAACGTGTTCAAAACAAATGTGATGCATGTCCACAACACCAACAAAATGGACAAGCCTTACAAGTTGAAACTTAACAAGTTTGCCGACATGACCAACCACGAATTTACGACTACCTATGCTGGATCAAAGGTTAATCACCACAGAATGTTCCGAGGTACGCCCCGTGGAAGTGGAACATTCATGTATGAGAATTTTACCAAAGCCCCTCCTTCTGTTGATTGGAGGAAGAAAGGTGCTGTCACTGAGGTCAAGGATCAAGGCCAATGTGGTAAGTTAAAAAACTTATTATTTAGATTCTTTACCATCACCATGCATTCATGCAGTCAACAGTTTGACACCATCGGATCAAAGATCGGATGACTCTTGTTACGAGCAAACTTTTTAAATATTTATAAATTCGATTTACTTATTGACTACATAAATGCGTAGGATTTCTGACGGAAGTCAACCTATTTTCAAATCGTTATACTAGTCATTATTAATCATATTCATAGAGCTTAGATCGTATATTATTTTTTCTCCACCATTATGCAATATAGCTTTTTATAACATTGTTGTTTGTGATTAATGTCTTGTATAGGTAGTTGCTGGGCTTTTTCAACTGTTGTAGCTGTTGAAGGCATCAACCAAATAAAGACAAATAGGCTAGTGCCTTTGTCTGAACAAGAGCTTATAGATTGTGACAATCAAGAAAATCAAGGATGCAATGGTGGGTTAATGGAATATGCTTTTGACTATATTAAGCAAAAAGGTGGCTTAACAACAGAAAGCTATTATCCTTACACAGCAAATGATGGATCATGTGATGCATCAAAGGTGAATACCATGCATGCTATACTTTTATTAAAAGAAAATGTAATATGATTGAAATATAACTTTAGGAACTTAAGCTTGCAAAAATCATCCATGTTGCAGGAAAATGTCCCAGCTGTGTCAATTGATGGTCATGAAACTGTTCCAGCTAACGATGAAGATGCTTTGCTCAAAGCTGTTGCCAACCAACCTGTATCTGTAGCCATAGATGCCGGAGGATCTGATTTCCAGTTTTATTCAGAGGTAAATAAGAGAATGAATCCTCTCTATTGACACGAAAGAATAGTGAAATCTAAACCTTCAAAATAAGAAAAAGAGATGGAAGAGTTTTTAATATGAAACAGATGAGAAAACATGACCAATTATTTTTGGAGAAAAATCATTTCCGGTAAATATCTATCTATCTATCTATCTAAATTACCAGTTGCAGTGCAAGAAGTAATACGTTAATTACCACAAAACATGTTTTCTAGTTCCATGAACAAAAAAGGGCAATAATGTAGGTTGCCAAAGCCAAGAAATATGCTATTATTAGCATTCAATTTTGAAACTAATCCGTATCTTAATTTTGTATATATACACTTATTACAGGGAGTATTTACTGGCAATTGTGGTAAAGAGCTAAATCATGGTGTAGCAATAGTAGGATATGGAACGACTGTTGATGGAACTAATTATTGGATTGTGAGGAACTCATGGGGAGCGGAATGGGGAGAACAAGGTTACATCAGAATGCAAAGGAACGTATCTGACAAGGAAGGACTTTGTGGCATAGCTATGGAAGCTTCCTACCCAATTAAAAACTCCTCCAAAAATCCAGCAGGACCTTTATCATCTACCAAGGATGAGCTTTGAATGTTTTACATAAAATTTAGCTTTCATCAATGTTTGTTGCAAATTACATCATTACCTTCTTATGAACTTTAAATATTTGAATCTTAGATTTGATGACAATGTATGATTTGGATATTTATGCTTGTATTTCAAAAAGAAATAAATCTTTCAATTTGATTTCACTGTTTGCAATTTATTATGTAACTTCCCTCATTCCCTGCAACTGTTATGTCTCAAAACATTCATTCAAATATCAAAGTTTAAATCTAAGCAAGTATATTTTCAAGAATTTAAGTACTGGTATGACATAATCTGCAACCATATGATATATGCGAGAGATAAGATTTGTTTCCCCTAACAACAAATTCAGAAGTTTACAAATTTTAGATGAGACACATCTTGAATCTAATTAAGGTGGACCATACAGAACACAAATAAAAATCTGCAATTTGTCTTTTACATGTGGAGGTAGACATGCATACTAGGTCATTTCTCACTGTTCAGGGACAACTAATTTTATTTATTTTTTTTAATAGTGGGAGTGAACTACTTGACTAAGTGGATAGAAGCGAAGGCAGTAGTCGTTGGTTTTGGATTCCAAATTCTATTTTGAAAAAGAATATCTACCGAAGTTGTTACTAGGTTGAGTCACGACCAGGTCGCTCTCTTTAAGACGTTTTGTGGCACTACCCAAAATTGTGCAAGACAGATTATCAACCACGCCGCCTCAAAGATAAAACAAGTTCAGCTACAATTGTGCGGTTAACTACTGCACTATAGAAAACTGTTCGAGATTTACACCTTCAATATGGTACTAAGACCACTCTTTAATACTGAAACCATTCTAATATGGTATTGTGACAACTCTATTATGGTGCTACGACCACTCAAATATGGTGTTATCACCATTCTAACCTTTAAGTTCTCCAAAAATTCAATATGGTACTACAACCACTCAAATATGGTGATACCACCATTCCGACTTTTTAACTGTAGAAAAATATTGAAAGAATATTTATATACCGTTAAGATCATTCTTAATTTTGACGGGACATTATTATTCCAAAAATGGACTATGATCTTAAAAGTACTCTTTATTCCGAAGGGACATATATTATCGAAGGGACTATGTTCTTAAGACCTTTCTTAATTCCGAAGGGACATTATACCAAATAGGGACTAAGGTCTTAAGAACACTCTTAATTTCGAAGGGACAGAAAAATGAGATGAAGAGAAGAATAACTCGTTAACACAAGCTGGAAGGAGAAGAGAGAAAGAGTTCTCGACTACTCAATAGAACTCTTTGGTGTGATTTTTGAACTGAGTGGAGTCTTCTATTTATATAGAGGCTTTAACTGGTTTACCTAAAATTGCGACAACAGTTACTCTAGTGGATAAGATCAAAAGAAAACTTAACCACTAATCAGTTCAACAAATTTTGTGGATAAGATCAAAAGGAAACAAATCCACAAAAGTGGAGGAAACAAACTCATTGGATATGAATGAAGGAAAGATAGGAGATTCGGTTGGATTCTCAAACCTTATCACAGCCAACATAAGCTAAAACTGTGGGAATGGATATCCATGAATAAAAATAATAATTACATTATTTTTATCATTATCAAGTATTTAAAATTAAATACCACAATTTAAACATTACTAATGTGTGTGTTCTATTTTATGTGGGACCCCCACTTCCTATTTTTTCAATTCACATCACACTAGTTCAAAGTCTTATTACTTTGTGTTTAATCTTCCAATTTCCTTCCAACTTCACACCAATGTTCCAACAATCCCCCACTTGAATTTAAAAAATGGTTTCAATAATAACGTCAAAATGTTTCTATAAGGTTGCTAATAAACATAGGTGTCGCCTACAACTTGAACCTTTGCATAGCAGAAACTATTCTGATTCAACAAGAGTTGCTTACAGCATTGAACTCTATCTCAAACATAGATTCCGCACACAAACCTTTTCCTAAGGTGTATTCTAAAAGCCCGTGTGTTTATGACCCTGCACGTCTATCCCAGTTTTAACGAACACTCTAGGTATTCTGCCCCGAATTCCATAAGAACCGGCCTCAGTTCCACATTGGTATAGGCGAGTCCATCAAGAGTACTCTTGTAGCTATGTACTCCACTCATAGAGTATAGATCTCATTAAAAGTTTCTATTATCTCATCATTATGTCGCTGCATGATTCATGCTTTCTTAATTTTCTCATAGCATGTTCTATCACTCATGACTTGTTATTACCCATTGAACCTATTTCTTGGGATCTCCAGTCATTTATGTCGGGTTACCATCACTTGTGATCTTTAGGCATTAGTCCCATCCTATTGGATCTGTTTATGACTTTCTTTCTAGTAATTCCTTTCGTCAAAGGATTGACTAATTCTATATCAGTACGTACACGATCTACTTTAACCGTTCCTTTTGAGAGTAGCTAGCTCTCTAATTTGTTATGTGTTCGTGCCTTAATTATCGTCTCTTACTATTGTAGTAACGATTCTCAATTTTGTAATAGTTGTAGTACTATCACAATAAATTAATGGCAACGGTTTTACCCACTAGGGGATCTCAACTAGTAAGCATTTTCTCAACTTGCTTCTTCACTAGTTTTCTCTAGTGTTCATCTCAGATCATTCCATAGTGGATTGAGTCAATATCATATGTTTCAACAAACAACTCCTCCAGTGATGCTCAATGTGCAGTCACTGGTCGCTTAAGACTCATCTGAAGGATGTTCTATTTTGTATCTTGTACCATTCAAGTACAACATGATACTTCTGAAAATGTAACCCTAGAGTCATAGTATTTTAAAGGCACCTCATGACTCATTCAATAGCATGACAATGCTCCTTAATCTGTGTACTTGTAAACTTGCATAAGAGTCCCACGACATAGGCAATATCGGTCTAGTACATTCAGTGGCATACCTAAGGGCTGCCAATGATGTTCGCATATTCTATTTGTCTAACACCATCTCAAGTGTTCTTGAAGAGTTTCACTTGAACCGTAAGGCGTGCTTGCTAGTTTACAATAATAATTACATTTCCGTAAGATCTTCTCAACATAGTGAGATTGATCCAAACAATTCTCTTTTCTTATCTAGTAATCTTGATACCAAGAATTACTTCAACTTCGTATAGTTTTTTCTTATCAATGTTTTTGCTAAACAATGATTTCTCACAATTTACAGCATGAATATTTGAACCAAATATGAGCAAGTCGTCTACGTAGAGACATATGATCGTGCAAATGTTATTTCCAAAATTTTAGTGAATACATTTGTCACTTTCATTCACTTTATACTCATTCGATAGCATTAGAATGCAAAGAATTTCATGCCATTTCCGAGGAGTTTATTTTAGACCATACACATAATTATCTAACTTACAGATCTTGTTTTCTTGTCCATGAATCACAAAAATTTCAGGTTGTTCCATATAGGTTTCTTCTTCTAGTTCACCATTTAATGAGGCAACTTTCACATCCATTTGGTGTACTATCAATTTATGAACAACGACTAAAGGGAATAGCATCCTTATGGATATGATTTGATTGACTGGTGACTAAGTGTCGAAGAAATCTATATTTTTTCTCTTTGCCTAAAACCTTTTTCTACAAGGTGAGCCTTGTATTTAGCAACCGAACCATTAAAACACAATCTTTGGATTGCTAAGAATTAATTGCAAGCGGTACTCTCAATGTAATGATCAAACATTGGTGATAAGTCCTGTCAAATAATAGTCATCTTTGGGCATCATATTATTCACATGGAAAATTACTTTATCATCACCACATATTTACCATCACAGGTATGTAACTATCCGACCAAGTTGTGCCTTCCTTGGGGCCGACGACAACTCGCATAAATAATTACACACTACATCTTTTGTAACTTTAGTTAAGTCGAATATACGCAACAGAGGTTACTTGGACAACATTATTGTTTCAACCGACTCAACCGCAATTACTAGATAATTTTAATATATATTAAATGGGTAATCTTAAATTTACAAGGCACTACTGACATAATGTAGGCCGAATTAGCCTATTATGTCGCTAAGTAACCATAAGGCCACATGACAACCCTTAAATGTGAAGACAAACTCACAATAATTTAAAAGAAGATGCAAGTGAAAAAAATCACACCAATGTGTGTATGACAATGCATTTATAGATATTACATAAAAGCAACGACAAAAAATAGCATGAAATATATCCAAAATGCATGATTGGGATAAAAGAAAAAAAATTTATTGTAAAAACTTAATAACAATAAACTCAAACATTACAATCATGCTATAAACCAAATATTCAATTTCAGATCAGAAGAAAATTGAATCTTATTTGTCAAAAAATATTCATGCTACAATTGATTCACATGTCTACCAAATGATTCTTTAAATAAAATAAAACATGATTCTAGCATAGAAGTTTTCCTAAATAAAGGAAACAAACTTTATATGTTTATAAATAAACAAACAAAATTAGAATCATTATTTCCCAAACCTTAAAGAACCAAATTCTCACTTTCTGTACTAAAAATTTTGTTCATAATATTTTGAGATTCATTATTAAGATGCAACATATATATCACAAATATATTTTAACTCTTTATTTGCCTACTTCTCAAAATAAACTTTATGTACAAAATTTTTGTGAATCAAAACTAATTTCAAATAGGAATTAAACTACTACAAGATATGATAATTATATATGAAAATTATATTAACCAAAATTTTGATTTAAAAAATCAAATTACCAAAATCAAAATAAAAATTCAAATCATTATTAAATCCAAATATATTTAGCCAAAGAGTATATGATAACCAAAATTATTGTTCTTCAAACAAATAACAAAGGCAACATTTTCAAAATATTTGGAAAATAAATCTCAAGATTTGCTTAAATCAGGTATAGCAAAACATAAAACTCGATCCAAAATTAAACATTGTTGCTTTATAGACAATCATGCCCAATTAATTGCAGCTACAATAGTTTAATAATTATTCACATAAGAAATCAATTAGTAATGCATGAGTGCAGTCACTAGCCTCTCAAGGTGCCAAAGTCAGTAGCCTCTCAAGCAGTGGCGTATCCAAGACCCTGGGCCAGGGGGTGCAAAATATAAAACTTTAATAATAATAATAATTATAATCATGCATATAAAAGTAACATACTCAATGTATAATGTATCAAAAAGATTTACATATAACCTTCAAAAAGAAAAGATTTACATATAAGCTCTATAATTGTCCTTTACGCTTTGCCATCTTCTGAAATCTTTGAATAATCAGCTCATCATCAATGTTCTTCATGATATCCCTTTCAATATAAGCCACTAGACAATCATTCATCCATTCATCCCCCATTCGATTACGTAATCTACTTTTCACAATCTTCATAGCCGAAAAGGATCGCTCAACGGTTGCGGTGGCAACATGCAAAATCATCGCTAACTTCAAAAGCCGATAAACTAGTGGATAAACAACATGCTTTCTAGTTTCAACCAACTTTTCTGAAAGATCACTAATTCCTTTCAAAGATGCAAATTTAATACTGCTGCGCATATCAATGATATGCTGAAATTTTAAGCCGCTTTCCAGGATCCGATGGTAACTCTTCCAAATTTAACTGAGCATGTTGTTGAGAACTAAATTGTTGCTCATTTGATGGTAATTGTCCCAAATTTAATCGAACATGTTGTGATGAACTAGATTCTTGATCATTTGATTGAAACTTTCTTTTAAAAAATCTCTCCATAGAGTCCTACAACAACAAAAACAAAGCATGTGTGAATAAACTAACAAAGAGCCCAGGAAACAGCTAACTCACGACCTTAGAACAACATATAAAAAAGAAAAGAAACACATCAATTAGCCTCAGAAGTCACAGCAGATGAATCCATCACAAATATTAATCCATCACAAATATTCTATATGGACTTAAAACATATATCTTTTTTCTTCTACAAATATTAAACACCAATATCAAAAGCTACTTAAAGGACACCCCACATTGAAAAAGTAGTCAAAGGAGACCATAAAAGAAATTAAGATCAAACAAGATAAGTACCTGTTGTCTCCAATCCAATAAGCACAAGAATCAACAAGAAAATCATATTACTAACTTGTTATCGTAAGTGTATCAATCAACAACTGAAAGGGATAATTTGTTTTCTACAAATTTATTTCTACAATGTGGTCGAACTCCATTATAACAATGTCTGGAATAAGGCAAGAGTCGAATCATTAATTTGTCATTAACTTTCAAGCTCATGTTCCTACAAGAAATCACACCAATATCCACTATGTTAAATACTAACCTTTTAATTAATTCTTTGTTTGAAGAATCATTTTAAGAATCCAAGTTTAAATTACTATGAATCTTGTTACTGCATTTCAAGAGAAGCTTACCACTTTCTTTTAATAGTCTATTTCTTTCTTCCATCTTTATTTCAAAACAACAGTGAGTAAGCAATCTAGTTCATCACAACAACAGTGAAGGATGATTATGCAATCTACAACAGTGAAGCTTTACTCACAGAAATTCAAAGGATGATTAAGCAATCTACAACAAACTCAAAACAACAGTGAAGGCAAATCATTCTCCTGCATTTCAATTCCTTGAACAACAAAAGAACCCAGTTTGATTCATCACCAATTCACTACCACCATACTACAAAATTGAATTTTATTTTTATTGAACCCTAATTATAAAATTCCAAATTCGAATTTTATTGAACCCTAACTTAAAATCCCAATTGAAAGAAAACTCACTGTGAGTGCGTGCGTCGTTGCAAAGAGTTCGTCGTGAAAGTAATTAGAGTGCGTGCGTCGTTGCAAAGAGTTCGCCGCGAGTGAGTGCGTGTTGCTGCAGTGAGTTCGTCGTGAGTTGCAAAGAAAACTCACTGTGAGTGAGTGCGAGTTCGCCGCGAGTTGCTGCAGTGAGTTCGTCGTGAGTTCTCCGCGAGTGTTGGCGCATCTCAGCCGCCGGCGGAGCTGCTGTGGTGGACTGGTGGTGGTGTTATGGTGGTTGGTGGAGATTGAGATATGTTGTGTTAAAGTTGAGAGGAGAGAAATTAAGATAGAGTGAGAAGTTAGAGAGAAGTGTGAAAGTGAATTATGAGAGTGATTTTTCAGACTGGCTCTGTTGGGTCTAAAGTGCAAATAAAAATATTCAGGGTGTGCAAAGTGCAAAAAAAACAGGGGTACTGGTGAAAATTTTAAAAGTTCAGGGTGTGCAGATGCACACCCTCAGCAAGCACTGGATCCGCCCCTGCTCTCAAGGTGCCAAAGTCATATAATATCATGGCCATATATTTGGTCAAATAAAATCAATCAATTTTAGAAATAAAAATTGCCCAGAACTAATAATCTCTTAGTCCAAATTGAATTCAGGGTGGAAAATAAAACACGCCTTTTAACAAGAAAAATGAATTCAAACATGCTTGTAATCGTTTCTTTATCCAAAAAAAAAAAAAGAACAGATTCTAATTGTTCCATGGGCTTATATAGCTAGCAACTTGTAACCAAAAAAATATAGCTAGCAACCAAGCAAAACAATTATCCAATCAAAAAATACCATAAAACGGGTTTCGAAGTCATACGATTTTAAACCCAACCATCGATAAATAAAACAACCATATAAAATATATATCATCCACAAAAAATAAAACCTAGATCCATGATTCAACTAAACATGTGCGGTTGGATAAATTTTAAGTAAATAAAAAAATATATACAACCGAACAATACCAAAGAACTAAAAAAGTATGGTCATGGCAGAAGATAAAAGCATCGATGAATAAAGTCAAAGCCATCGATGAACAGTCATCGCAAATTTTAAACATAAATCGGCTAGATTAAAATTTTAGGGTTCTAACGAACAAAAAAGGAGACAAAACATACCCAAGTATGGACAAATACAAAAATTTGCAATCAATCCCAATAAATCAAACATGCAGACCTTGCTCTGATACCATTTGTAATAAAACAGATTTCATAAAACATGTTCAACAATTATGAATCAAGAGCGGAAGCAAACAGAACATTGAACATGATTATGATCGGATCTACAACATGTTTGATTTATCACGGATATTAAGAATTAAGATATTAGGAATACCTGAATGAAGCTTTGATGACAACCCTCTCATCAACAATGATAACCAAAGAGGGGAGATGATCTGAAACACACAACATAGGGTTAGCGGCGGCTGATTTGGTTCTTCCTCAACCGGTACCTTTATGTCTCAAGTTCTCTGGGGGAAAAGAGAGAGTTTTGCCGTGTACGGTGTATTGGAGACCATAACCTCTTTTATATTGGATGGCCATTAGGGTTTCCCATTATTCCGTTAATGGGCCATCCAGACATCCACTCATTGAGTCCATATCAACTAATTAAAAATTTAATTAATTATCCAATTAGTAATCTAATAGTCTTATTACTTAATTTGATCATTAATCAATTAAGGCTCACAATTGATAAATAGCTAATATAATTATTATTACGATATTTGCCCACATAATGATATCGGAATATAATTAAATAATAAAATATTCCAACAATCCAAACATGAAATTAATCGGTGAATATTTGAATGCATGTTTTGTATTTTTTTTTCTTGATCACCTTCTTTACCATTTCGAAGGCAACGAAGAAAGGAAGAGATGATAAATAATTGATCAATAAAAAGAATAAATAGAAAATATACACAAGTTCTAAATTATTTACAAATTAGGTTTATGGATGGATTAGTGAAATCATTACGGTATTGTGGTTCTCCCAAACTCACTGCCTATGTAAACTTGCATTAAACAAAATGCAACACTTTAAATAGGAACTCAACAGGAAAAAAATTGTGGAAACAAAACACCCTAAATGAAGACATCAATTGATAAGAGATTATCTTTCGCTGCAAATAACTTCTTTGTTGGAACTACTTCTCATCCTCATTAAAACCACCAAAGTGATACCCATCGTTGATTATTACCTTGCCTTTTTTTTGTGGTGTAAGTATTGTTGGTTGATTTTTTCTTTTTTCTCCAATGCTAATGTGAACTTCCTCTCTTTTTCCTGTGGAGTCTTTTCTTCCAAAGCAACAATTCAGTTTCCTCAAGTTCCAAAAACTCATTGTTAAAATTTTTGTGTTGCCCCTGATTTTGTGACATTCTTTCTCATGAAAGGAGTAGGTTAACTTACATTTTCTAGGGAATTTTCTTTAGGTGTCGAAGGGACATAACTATGTGATATACACACATTTTTATAATTGTTTCTTTGGAAGAAAAGGCCAACTGGAAAAAGAGAGGAAGTAAACATTATCATTGGAAAGAAAGAAAAAAAATCAACCAACAATACTAGCACAACAAAGAAAACAACAATACAATAATCATTGATGTGTACCACTTTGATGCTTTTAATGAGGAAGAACAACATGGTTCAACAAAGAAATTGTGCAACAAAATTGTTAGAGGGCATTTGGCCCTTGGTTTGATTTTATGTAATTAGACTTAATGATGGTTTTGATTGGATGCCAAAACTTCTAAGTTTAATCTATGTACCTAGGTAGCTCTTATGATCTTATCTTCACATTCTTATCTAGGTTGCATTGTTTTAAACCTAACACTCATACACTAAGTGTTACTTTTTGAAATTTGCATGTTTTCATAAAGTGAATTGTTTCACTCCTTCAAGTGAATCATTTCACTACTTTTGAAAATGTTATTTTTGGTGTTTTTTTTAAGTGAATCGTCTCAATGTCCAAAATTAAAAATTGAATTGTTTTTCGACTCACTTTGTTATTTTGACAACATATTTTTTTAACTTCATTTTCTCACTTGCTTCAAAAACCTATATAAGTAAGAAACCCCACCACTTCTAAAAACATGAATTTTTCACAACCTCTTCTCTAGAAACCCTCTTATTCTACCTTCTAGTCTTTTAAAACTCTTATATATTGATTGTGAAGTTGAGAAATTGTGAGTTACTTAGATATAGATTATTTGTATGTCGGATTGTTATATTCTAGGGTTTGGCAGTTGGGGGCTACCGGAACCTAAAGAAAAAATTGCAATCTTTCACCTCCTTTGGGGAATTCGGGTTTTTTCTTCACCCAACATCTAAAGATCAATTGACGGCTTGTCAACAATCAAAGGATAATCAAAGGTTGAGTTCTCTAGATCGAAGGAAATCCAAAGGGATTTTGGGGTGGCTCATGCAAAGATTAAGGAGGCTCTCGGATTGATCGGCTCATCGCATTGGTTGATCAAACGTTGTTATCTCAGAAATTTGGACGTTTGAATTAGGGTTTCAAGGTTCAAGGGTTGCATCAAGGATTGTTGAAATATTGGAGTTCTTGGTTGATTATCTCCATCTCAAGGAACAATATTGGTGTAAACAATTTCTCAAACGGTTGATATTCAATATTCAACAATACTCCATTGACATAGGTCTTTGGGAGAGGATTAACAAACTAGTGAGGACGTTGTGGGTCAACCTCGATAACTCGTCATGTTATTTCTCTTTATCCCATAACTCTTTAAATTTATGTTTTTGTATTGATTCAATTATAGGCTTTGAAAATTGATTGATTTGAAATAAACCCAATTAAGTATTGATTCTTTGTTAAAAATCAATAGCATCAAGAAGGAATTCTTAGAATTCATCATCTTAGTTACCAAATTGAATCAATCTTGTATATTTTGCATTTACTTGTTAATAATTCAATTTGGCTTAAAAGAAGTTTTAACAAGTTAAGTGCTTTTTCAAATAAATGATTCTCTCTATCATTTAACTTTGATAAACTCAATTGGTTTTCGTGCTTATTCGGTATCTTGTATTGATCTTCATTAGCGGTCAACTTCTCATTTTTGTGTTCTGATAAGCATAATCTAAAAATAGTTACTTTTCCGCTGCGCCAACTTTGAAAAATCTGAAAATATTTTTGTGTATCTATTCACCCCTAGATACATTTGTGTCATGGCATAATGATCCAACAAAAATAACATTTTATAATTGATTTATTCATTTAGAGTGTGTTTGGATGAGAGAATGTTTTGAGGGAATTCAAATACTTTTAGATGAATTCCATTGTTTGAATAATAATATGGAGAATTTTCAAAATGATGGAAATTTATGAAGTATTTTGTTCAAGTTAAATTTAGAGAATTTAAAATAACACCTAAAAGCTAAGAATTTCAAATTTCTTTATTCTTATATCATGGCCGTCTTCTCCTTCTCCGTTAACGCAACATCCATGGCTGCGACTCCCTTCAACGCTTCTAAACAACCCTGCTGAACCAGTAGGGCTTTCATCTTCAAGCGCCACAGACCAAAATCGTTCACTCCGGTGAACTTTTCAATCTCATACTTTGTTGAAGGCATCTTCTCCACGCTCACCGCACCAATTTGATGTGAAAAAACGATGTCAAGAACAAAGTATAAACTGTTTCTCCGGTGATTAAGAAACACAAGGGTAAGGGAAAAGAATGAAAAAAACAAGAAGAACAACAAGGATTGGTTATAACTGCTATTCTTTACTTTCTCTTTGAAACAAGATTACAAGTGTTACAAGAATAACAAATAACCCTCTCACCCTAAATTAGGATTTGCCGTATCAGTGATGAGAGACTAGTATGCTATTTATAATAAACCTAACATACTAACTAATGGGCTTTTTCACAATTACCCATTACAAGCTAACTTAGGGTACAAGCTAACTTAAACAATTGGACATAACAAACAGGCCCAATTCGATATGCTAACAAACCTAGCAATATCGACTAATGCATGTTAGAACAACTTCGACTACAACACGCACTACTTTGACAGCAGCATGCGAACAATCTTCGACCTCATGCTTATTCCCTGTCGAACCAGAAGCTACCCTAGAGTTCGTTCCAATATCTCACAGATTTATTCATTTAGAGTGTGTTTGGATGAGAGAATGTTTTGAGAGAATTCAAATACTTTTAGATGAATTCCATGGTTTGAATAATAATATGGAGAATTTTCAAAATGATGGAAATTTATGAAGTATTTTGTTCAAGTTAAATTTAGAGAATTTAAAATAACACCTAAAAGCTAAGAATTTCAAATTTCTTTATTCTTATAATTTTTCAAATTTTACATTTTGGTCCTCAAATTTCCCAAAATTTTCAAATTGACCCCAATAAATTTACAAAAAATTGCAATTTGACCCCTAATATTTTTTGGAAATTACAAATTTGCCCCTCAACTTATTCAAAACTATAAATCGACCCCTCAAATTTTTTGAAATTTACAAATTGACCCCTAATTTCAATTTCCAAATTTGGCAAAAAAAAAAATTAAAATTTATAAAAGTTGCCCAAAAATGACAACAAGAATTTTTTTTTATTACTCCATCCAAACAAGAATATTTAGAATGAAGTCAATTTAATTGAATCATTTGAATTGCCTAGAATTCTAAATTCTTCAAAATTTCTCAATTACCTCATCCAAACACACTCTAAGTGTGTTTTGTTTTCATGATTTTTTTTCTTTCAAGATCCTATTTGAAGTGTTTGACTTGGTTTAATGCTCGTTTAGATTTAAAGTGACTTTGATAGGATCACAGTACTAGAGTGATTCCAATTTCCACGGATCCAAACATGCATATAATCGGTGAATATTTTGGTGCATGTTTTGTATTTCTTATTTCAATGGATGGATTCACTATTTATCCACCATAGGGGAAAGTTAGACTAATTGCTCATGGTAAATGCCACCTCACATAACAGACGATTGATATTTCTCCTTTCAACTAATGATTTTTTACTACGGTGAGACAAATTTACTATTTTTATCTCACTCTCTCACCATTGAGATTTGAGACGCATAACAAACTAAGTCATGCATTTTTAAGCATCTTTAACTAGCCTACAATAACAAATAAGTATCTTGAAGTTTATTTGTTGCTTAAGTACTTGGTTTCGAGTATCATTATAGTTGTCGTAATGTTTTCCAAAAGGCATGCTAATATGCCATGTCTATAGTAAGATTTTCATTTGGTTCATCCCATCAAGAACTAGTAATGCTTCCCTCCAAAGGCTAATCTTGATTTTGTGAACATTATGGTGAGCTTTAAAATGCTGTTGTGTTGTAGAGTCAAAGTCTAAAACAAAGTTTGATGAACAGATAAAAAGAACAATTTGAATTTCTTATTTATTGTTTAAAATATTGTAAATGCCATCGATACCAGAGCAGATGTTATTTTTAACATAAAATTGGGCAACCATAGTGCAATTAGTCTACAACTCTGATCCTTGCTTTGCTCCATTCAATTTGGTGGAGATAAACAAAATGCAAATCAAAGCATATGGAAAATTGTGCACAAAGCATTAGGTAGGTTGCTACTTTGACAGAAAAACCAGTAACGGGGACAATACTTGTACTCATAATTGAAACTAATTGACATCTTAATTTCATTTGCCAATGCTTACAGGGATTATTTACTGGTGTTTGTTTGAAGAACTCGTGGGACCAGAATCAGGAGAACAAAGTAACATCAAAATTCCAAACGAATGAGTGGTATGACCAAGAGTTTCATGCAAACAATGACTATAACTCGTCATTTATTCAAATATCAACTTTCAATCCTTAACCACCAAAACATAAAAACATCAATTCAAATATCAATTGTTCAAAGTTTCAAACATCAACCACTACATTTAGAAGTAATTGGAGTTCAGATTACAAAATGTATCTAATTTGATCACATATTATTTCTTAGCATTCAAAATAGATGGCTGATAAAAGCAAAATATATGATCAAGTTGAAGCAAATCATCATCCATAGCACCTTATGGGATCATTGCAGCCCTTTTCAGCAGACTGACTGAGGCCTTTGCCTCCACCCTTTTCCAAATATTGCTGATGATATTCCTCTGCTCTATAAAACCTCTTTGCTGGAAGAATTTCAGTTACAATCTTTTCCTTATGTTCCAATTGTTTAGCTTCTTTTGATTCTTGGGCTAAACGAGCCTGTGTTTCATTGTAGTAATATATTCCTGATCTATACTGTGCACCTACATCACCTCCCTGACAATGCACATATATAAAGTGAATTTCCAACTAAACCAAATTACATGACATATTTTGAGCAAAAAAAAAAAAAAAAACAAATATGCAATAGATGCTAGCTTGGTCGCTGGTACTCTTCTGGTCTTATATATAAGAGAAAGTGGGATCAACAAAAATTTATGTATTTGGCTTGAAATTTGGACCAGATAAATCAACTTCTGAAGATGAGTTGAGTATGTTACGTGCTATGTTCCATAGATACGGGTACCGTAGGAGAATACGGCAATTTTAAAAAAAATTAAGTTGCGAGTAAGTCAATAAAATCGTAAGTTTTGTTATATAATACAACATAAGAGAACTAAATTCTTCAATTCACAACAAGAACATTATGATAAAAGTTTAAAAAGTCGAAAATTAAAGTTGGTTATAACAACAAAAAAAAGTTATATTCACATATAATACTTTTTTTTTAAGGAATTCACATATAATATCATATTAATTAATATATAAGATAAACCGCAACACAATTTTGATTCATAATAGAATAATGAACACCGATACTTCACATTTTTACATGTATTCATGGTTTAGAGGTTACCTGGCGATTGAGGGTAGTGGGGTCATGTCGTGACCAAAAGAGATCCAAGAGATTTGTATAAGGACACAGTTTCGGGTCAAACTGAACCCGAACCACTTCCACATGATTGGTAGTTCCAGTGCAAACCAGTTTGTAGTTAGGATCCGGTGTATGACCCTGTGAATATCCCACCTCAGTCTTCACAACTCCCACAACTCGCTGAAAAGCAAGCTCCACACCCCAGAAACAACCCGCACCAAACTCAGCAAACTCGTGATCCGGGTTATCCGGAATATCCAAATCCGGGTCAAAAGCTGGGTTGTGGTTCTCGTTTCCGCCTTCAATTGTAGCCATTGTAGTTAGTTTTCAATGGTATGTGACACTGAGGTGATAACTATATAGAAATTGAATTTAATTATTACAACCATAACCGTTTTCTTTGACCGGCAAAGAACCATAATTGTTGAAAAATGAACTATGCTTATAATATTGGTTGGGTTCATTTTCACATTGTTTTGAGGCTATCAATAGTTTACCAATCTATTTTGGACTTCAGAGATGCAAGGGAAAATTAGTTTTGACTTAATAAAAATGTCATTGAACCTTTTACTTTCATTTCACCACATGTCGGTATTAAGTTTTTTTTTGTTTGATTTAGATGATGCATTTTGTAAAGAACTAGTATCATGCCCGTGCGTTGCACCGGTAGGTTTGACAGTGTATTATCACAAAATTCAACTACGCATCCAATACATTTGACCGATTATCAACAACGTTAGGATTAATTTCCACATACAGTAATAAGTAACGAATATACAAATTTTTTTCAAGACTAGTTTGATCACGATGACCAATTCATAAAATGTGACGGTAAAACTAATTCATAAAAAATACAACGGTAAAACTATGAAAGTACTACATTAATAAATGTGACGCATGGGTGGAATTATCGTCGGCCACAGACCACAAGACCTTACCGCGACACATGAACATAAACTAAAACTAAGAAAGTCTTAAATTTCTTGGATAAATTTCCACATAAAGAAATAAACAACCAATACACAAATTTTATCCGAAGAAAATTGCAGAAAACTCCCATATTAAGTGTTTAAACCAGCAAATATTAAAAAAAAAATCAAGATTTTCAAATAAGAGCAGATCAAAAGAGTCTAGTACAATGAGGCTTGTTCCTGTGATACTGCAAGGAGCTCTAGTGAGCTAAAGCTTCAATTCATAATGACCTCAAATATTCGTGGGGATAAAAGTATATTTGTTGGGGTGTAGGATAAAAAATAACATTTTTGCTTACGACAAAATCAATCAATAAACGTACATATTTAACGATAACTATACTCCTAGAACACTTTTGCTATGACTACAATACACCAACGGTAACTACACTCCTATAACACATTGAACTATTTTTTTTTTCCCATAAACCTTTTTGCTAGGCCTATCCAACACCTACGTACAGTACAAAGTTGCAACATCTATGATAGCATGAGACAACTAAAGTATTTGACCCATTTTCAAACATTGTGAACGGTAACAAAAAAACGGTAACAGTACCGCCACAGTAGCAGCAACAGTAGCATGAATAGTGACAAACACTTTACAAATTCCATTGTATAAATACCTCATACCTAATCTTAATTTCATACTATCCTCAAAATATTTTCAACACTTAGAAAATGACTAAATGATTTCTTATACTAATCACTCTGCTTGCAATAATTTTGCTACTTATTAGTGTTATCAATATCGAAGAATTAGGAGCAGGTTATGTAGGCATAATTCTATCTAGCGTATTTCCATTTTGGATTATTACCATTTGTTTCGACCGAGATATAGATTAAATCTATGTCATAGCTTCTGTATTAGCTTCTATTGAATAAAATAAGTTTCTTCCTTCTGGTTTTTGAATGACAAAGTTTTTTGTGACAAATTGGGATGCTGGTTCAGTTTATCCGGTTCATTCTGCAATGAAAGACCTTATAGGTTAGCAAATGAAACATCGTTTGTTGTCATGGCAGTTGTCCATAAGTTATCACACAGATGCTGGTTCAATTTTCCCAGTTCATCTTGCAACTGAAGAACTTGCAGAGAAGGAGATGTAACGCTGTTGGCCCCCATGGTAGTACTCCACATGATATGTGGAATAGAGATTATATCTAAGCATTGAAGTTAAACTAAATGTAAGTGCTACAATTATAAGTAGATTAAACCCTTAACACATTGTAATTTCCATAGTTATTTTCTAATATTTATGTTATATCATCTAATATATATCTTGTTAATTGCGTAACGAAATTTCAATAATTAATTTGTAATATTTATGTTATCTTCATCAGACACATAATTTTATTTAATGCATTACACAACCGGTACAGTACATAGTTTCAAATACGCATAACAACAACTATATATTTCGGAAAACTTCCTCATACACAACCTTTGTGGTAGAGTTTGAGGGTTGTCCATCATCACCAATTGCTAAAATCTTTAAACCCTGTCTACTTTTCACATAAGAAACAGCAACATACAACTACCCATGAGTAAAAACAGGTCTTGGAAGATAAAGTCCCACGTGGGACAATGTCTCACCTTGACTTTTGTTAATCGTCATTGCAAAACATAAACACAATGGAAACTGCCTCCTCTGAAAAGTAATCGACACATTAGCATCTGATGGAATTAAATTCATCCTGGTGATGTAAACCCTCTCACCACTATGAGGCCCATTGACAACCTGCGCACCAATTACATTTTTTCCCAACGATACAATCGTCAACCGCGTACCATTGCAAAGTCCAGATGAAACATCAATATTTCTAAGCAACATGACATGAACACTCACTTTTAACCGCAATTTGTGGTTAGGCATACCAGAACATTTGATGTCATTTAAAAATTCAGTCGTAATCTAGTGACGATCAATCCCCACATCCCCATCACACTTGCAGACAGTGTCATAACTCAAATACTCTCTCTCCTCTACAAGCATAAGATCAATAACAAAATCATTCACCTTTTCAACTATTTCAAGCGTTGGCGCCAATATAGCACGATCCTGGAAAAAGGACGAATCTCGCATACTTTCAAGCAAGTTGGGGTAAGTTGATTTCCATAACTTCTCACACACAAATCGTCGGGGATTTGAATCAAAGCATCACCATCATTCACCTATCCTAACCTACCATCACCAATATCCAGAATTCACTTGGAAAATTCTTCCAACGACTTGTTTTTGTTAACATCAGAGGACATTTGCAAACACATATTTTTTTTTCAACTTCAATACCTTGCATCCTCGCCGTAACAGAGAAGAATTAATCGCAACATGAACAATATCGACACGACCCCTTTCGAAACGACAGGCAGAATTTTCCGAAAATCTCCCCCTAAAACTATAGTTTTACCACCAAATGGTAAATCAAAAGCACCTTCAACAAACTTATTCATAATATCAGGCATAGTCATATCAAAGGACTCAAACGCCAACCTATTTATCATTGGAGACTCCCCATAGCCAACAACTCAGCCTTTTTGCTTCCTCTCTCAATCCTACAACACAATTCTTCAACCAACACCAACAAAATTGCAAATTGTGAATGAGCAGTCCGACCACCAGGTAGAAGTAAGGATGCAATTCCACTTGACACAACATTTAGTACGATCTTACCTTCCGATTGAAAACTAAATGAAAGAGTGTTCCACAGATAAGTCTTTGCCAGCACCACCAAAGCCATCAACAAAAAACATACCTCCCAGATTTTTTTTCCAACTGCATCTACAATGCAATGATAAGCATCCAATTGATCCTCATTCAAATTGACAAGCAACTCATTATGTTTTGAAAACATATCAGACGCATCATAAGACAATTCATTAGCCAATAGCTAAACAATAGGAGAATTAATCTTAGGCATGCAATCAAAATCTTCGAGTGATTTACCATTTGGGCGCAAAAGTTTATCAATCTCTACCTAGCATAATTGTTTCAAATCATCATCAGAAATAAACAATCATGTGAAACAATATTACAAAATAATATGAATTAGTTTTCAAGTAAATAAACTACGACATAATCAAGCATTATAAATAAAACAGGAGCTATTTGTAGACACAGTTGCACTAACCAAGATTATTAAGTAGATGTCTTCGATCATACAAAATTCCATCAGCTAATGTCTCCCACGTCTTCTCCCAAACATTCAACGGATCACTAAGAGAAGAACCCAACAACAACTTAGCAAATGTTTTACGAACATAAGACCAAAGCAAATGACTGCTATTTCGTTGATAGCATCAATAAACTCTCTATCATCGGCCAACAACCCTAAGGCGCCATAGGCCTCGCGGTAAGTGTCGAATACATGCCCATCAACAGTTCTTACATCCTCTGCTCACCCCTATGATGGAATGTCAAACGTTGAACGAGATACCACCTCTTGTGGATATCAAATTTAAAAATTCTCCATATTGACTCAGAAGGTGAAAGATAACGACAATCATAATATTGTTGGATCGCGTCGATACACTCCTCATCATCAACCTTCAAAGTAGCGGTCACCCTGTCAACACCCTTGGTTATATACTTAAAGAGATACTTGATGCAATTAGACTTGTTACAGTACTCAATATTGACATGAGCTTGATACTTCATAATAAGGGTCAGGTTATATGGCCCAACACTGCGATTATACAACTCTACATCCTTCTTCACAACTTTATACCGAAGATCTCTACGTCGATATATATGATATCCCCTCTCATCAAAAGAAGTTCGAGAGACAAATTTTTTTGAATAAAACTTCGAACAACGTCGCTATTTTTTTAAAAAAATATCATTTAATATTTAAAATACATACAACCTCAAATTAATCTTCAAAAATGATAAAATTTATTTGAGTTTTAATTGTTATTGTTGAAATTCATTTTTTTTTTAATGACAAATGTTAGTGGTTAGATTAATTTTTTCTCCTTTGTTCGGGTCGCAACTCAAGACCTCAAACTCCTTATCTCTTAGTTCAAATTAGTTGAACTACCCAATTTGAATTCCAACTTAAACCTCTTGCATTCGGTTCGATTGGAATTTAATTATACCTTTTTATGATTGAACTTCTCATATCCCTTTCTATGTTATTAATTCATGTAAATCAATTATCTAAATAAGAAAAATCGACTTTGTTTGTAATAGATAAAAAGCGTGTTGAGGTATTATTAAAACACTAAAAGCATGTTAAGTTATAGTCAAAGGAAACAACAACCAGATTCAAAAGCAATGTTGTAAAGGGATAATTTGCTACCTCTGGCTTTGAAGCACTAAGAACAACTTTCCCTGCATTTGGAGCACATACTATACCAACATCTGCAACCAACATGAGTTCTAATCCCGACCACCTGATCAAAAGAAACCAACCTTCTTAGCCCATATGTAAAGTAAAAAAACACAAAATGTTAGTGTCTGCAAAAATGAAGGAACTACTACATTGACCTGATCAAAGTGAAGGGAGAGAAAGAACCAACATGCTTAGTGAGGGATTTTGGGCTTGGCCCAATTTTGAGTTTTACATGGTTGTGGCGCATTAACGCGGTGTCAAAAATTGAATTGTTATTGAGTTTAATAAAATAATTTCAAACCCATAACTCATCATTTAATTTTCAAATACCAACACTCTAAAATTTATCTCCAAAAATTTATTCAAATAATAAAGACAATTAAAATAGTATTTGTTACTTTTTTAACTTGAATTTAGTTTTAAATTTTTAACAAGCCTACTTTGTTTTATTATTGGTCAAGGGATGACAGCATTTCTCAATTCCATATAAATTGTATAGTGTAATTTGTAATTCTTATTTTATAAGTTGTGTCATCTATTTTGATATTTGTTCTATATCGAGTCGTTATGATTGATGTACTTTCACACTGTGAACTGTTTCATGTCACTCGTGTTTTTTTATTTGGTGCATATGATATCAATAATAGTGCATGCATTATATTAAATGAGTTGAATACATCCAACCAACTATGATCCCCCCCCCCCCCCCCCAAAAAAAAAAAAATTATGATTTAATTTTCAACGTTGCCTTTGAATCTTTATATGGAAACACTTTGAATGTCTTTGCTTGATTTCATATTGATAGTATAATGTAATTTGTAAACCTTATTTTCTAAGTTGTATGTAATGTTTTTTAATATCTATTGTATTTTGCATGTTTATCTACTTTGTTGTTTCTACACTTAAATAATTATGAAATTTGGTTTCATTATTTTGCATGTACATAAATAGGTTTTAAGAAAATGTTCATGTGTGATCCAAGAGAATTAGTGCAAGAATTTGTCCAAGAAATTTATAACTTTCTTATTTTTAGTTTGTGATCTTATGCCGTGTAGTCTAGTGGTATCGTGTAGTCTGTAACGCTACTCAGAAACATTGATGTCTCTTCTGGTCTTTGTAATGGTACTTGACTAATTGTAGTTTCATTGGGAAAAATGTGATTTGTGCACAGATTGTGAATGAGACTCATAGTGGAGAAATAGTTCATATTACTCGGATGAATCTAATTCCTTCTGATACCAATGTTTCCATTACTTTCCAAAGACGACAATTTCCTGCGGTTTTGTGTTTTGCTATGGTCTAATGTTGGACTTTATCTACCAAGACCTGTATTTATCCATGTCAGTTGTATGTTGTTGTGTCACATGTGAAAATCAGACACGGAGTGTGAACCAACCACCTCAACCCTAAATGTGGTGTATCAGAAGTTTTCCAGAAAGTATAGCTTCTATGTAATTTAGTTCTTCCTTTTTTTTTTCCTTCTATGTTCTAAATAAAACGTATATTCAGAAGAACTGTGATTAGAAATTATTGAAGTTTATAATTTTCATATATGATTTTAAGAGAATGCAATTGTTATTCCAAAAAAAATACTCCAGAAATTTATTTGAAGAAAATTATAACTTTCATAGTTTTAGCTTTTGTTCCTGTGTTGTGGTGGTGTCATGTAGTCCATGGTCTACTGTAATTCCACTTGTGCGTCGTTGTATAGTTCAGCCGACTGGAATTCCACCCACCTGTCTGTGTCGCACGTGCATCACACTAGTGAATAAACAAAGCTAGCATGTGTGCATCATTTTCAACTGTATAGTGTTTCGAGTGTGTAGTTGGTTCATCGGAATACTGAAAAGAAAGCTAAATAATGGAGTTTCAGGTGCTCCAATGGAATAATTTTAGGTACAAACTATCACGCTGTATGTGGCATACAAAACTGTAGCAGAGCATAGAAAGGATGCCCCCTGCAAAGATAAAATTTATAAATTATTAGTGTTTTTTTTTTAGCAAATAAATTATTAGTGTTGACGATCACCATGTGGAACTTTTTATACTACTATAGCAGAAGGAGGGCTAATTACGGGTCGGGGAAATGTAAAAATGTTACACTTAATTTCAATCCTCAAATTAGCTTATTCTACTTATGGGCTTTCCTTTTGCTAGTATTGCTACCCAAGATACCCAACACCCCATTCCGGACAAATGCTACCATGATAAAAAATTACCAAAGTGAAAAGAATTTAAGTTTCCTCACCATGTTAACGTGTTCTTAGAATTCACCTTCTTCTTCTTCAATCCTTTTAAGTCTACAAAACATTCAATTAGCAATCACATTAGAATTATGGTCCGGAACAAGATACAATAATTCAAGTAACCAACAAATTAAGTTTGAAAATTATGGCGACACTATCTGAATCGAGAGTAATACATGTAATTGTTATGTGATAATTATTAAGAATTAATGCGTAAATCGATTAAACATGGATTAAGAATAGATCTATACATTCTACCTGATGTGTCCGGTAAGGAACCGATGGAGGCAACGATGGCGGAAAGTGCTCCGGTACGGTGACGATGAGTCTTCGCAGTGGAACGAAAGGTGCCTGCAGGCACGTTAGCACTCCGACGATCAAGTCAGTAATGGAACTGAGAAAGAGTGCGTGAAAAGTGTGTGTAAAGTGAATTGTCCCTTGGGGGTGAAGCTAACTCACCCTTATATAGGCGCTCGTGATAATAACTGCCTCCAGAATATGCGGTGTATGATCAGGGGACGGGTGGAGGACACATGTACGACATCTGATGCACGGAGGCACGCTACGGTGCGGTGGCGTGCATTGACGTTAGTATGCGCTTTCAGGCGATGCGCTTTGGAGTGGTAGACATTTAGTCCTCGTGTCGCTGTTTGGTTGACCTTCTGGACGGTCCAGAACAGTTGCCCCCCCAAGTCGTTGATGCCTTTAGGGCGTAATGGCTTAAGCATGTGAGGCGCTCGATTGAGGCGTTCTCGAATATCGGGCGCCCTTGAAGTCTTTGAGGAAGTTCCACTGTCGTCCTTCGCTAGTGGAGACAGCGCCCTGGATAGGTGAGTGGCGCAGTCACATTAACTGCCCTGGACTGAAACGTCTTAGACACGATTACTGTTAAGTTTCGCTTTCCATATGTGAGCTTCGTGGGCCGCATTAACTACCCTGGACTGAAACGTCTTAGACACGATTGTTGTTAAGTTTCGCTTTCCACATGTCAGCTTCATGGGTCGCACGCGCATCGGAAATTGTGCTTCTCGCGCGTGCCACTTGAGTGCTCTTCGTCATCCGAGATTTCGTCCCAACCCTCGGATCGAGACCTTCTGGTTCCCTTCGATCTGGGCCATTGATTCAAATATTTCGGAGCCTATATAAGGAGGGAAATTTCTCATTTCCACTCTTTGTGCTTCTGAGGTTTCTATATATCCAGAAATTCTTACTATCTCTACTTGCTTCCGCAAATCTTCTTCCAAACATTTGGTAATTCGTCTCGCACTTTTTCCTGGTTTTTCTTCGGTTTCCCCGAGTGAAAATCCCTTTCCCTTAGCTAAAGCTTCGGAATCCTACAATTTCTTCAGGGCTTCTACTTCCTTCCCCCAAAAATCGTCCAACCCTAAAGGTATCTTCTTTTCTCTTCTTTCTTTACTTTTGGTCATTTCCTTTGTTTTCCTGAACTGAGGGGGAATAATAAGCGTTTGTTGTGAAAACTCAATGGATTCATCGTCCAGCGGTTACTCCCCTTCTAGCGGTTACGCCAATTTTTGTGGCCAATATGAAACTAACATTATATAGCTTATATAAATATATGACTTTTTTGTGATAGACAAAACATCAACAATTTAATTCGTTATTATTATTGCTCGCATTTTATAAAAATATATGTCTCTAATTATTCAACTATTTATTTTATCTTTCATTTGGTTTTATTCTTATATTTGTTATTCCATAAACTTTTGTGAAGTGAAACATGTTTGAAGATGCACAAGTTGAAGTTAAAGTTGAAGCTCATGTCCGATACTCCGCCTTCAAGAGGACGATTAAGGTTTTTTAACCCCCACCGACAAGTTGGATGGATTGAAGGCACAACTTAACAGATAATTTGTCCATCTTGATGAAAATCTAAGAACATCTCATTTATTTTATTTGTACAGGTGTCATGCGTAAATCTGGCGGGCGGCGGATAAAGATGAAGACAGTTGGAGGACCGTTTATTTTCCAAAAGTTATCGATGATGATGGCGATGTAGATTACATGTTTAGGTTGATGGTTGAAAATAAAATCTTACATCTTTGTCTCCGCTCCATTGAAGTGTAATATGTATTGACGTGTAATAGTGTAATATGTTCGAAAAAAATCCGTAATGTTGCACTTTAAATGAAATTCAATCTTTTGTGGATTGTGTATTTAATGACGAATTTGTGTAATTTGGATCAATCATGAGTGATTATGTTATGATGAGTATCATGAGTGAATTAGGTAATTGGTGCAATTTGAATCAATTATGAGTGTGTATAGATTGCGGGTCATTAATGAGTTGGTTTGAAGCATGTTGTTTTGTTAGCAGACCACAACTCAACGTGAGTTAACTCACGTTGTGAGGTTAATTCTGTAAATGTGGGGTGGAGATGAGCAAAACTTTTTGGGAGAAGAGCAATTTTCTTCTCTTGAAGGCTCAACACAACCCTATATACCACCCTACCCATTCATACGCTCGCTGAAACATCAGAAATAGGGTTAACTTAAAATACAACAACACGATCTTCCAATCGCTGAAACATCAGAATTTAGGATTGGGATCGCTTTCTAAACCCTTCCATCATCTGACCTATGTTGGTGTTAACTGTCAAGCACCCTATAGGACTCTATTTAAGTTTGAATTGGGCTACTTTAGCAAACATACAAATTATGATTTTGTCTATTTACCTCTACAATTAGAATGTTTGTTTTTTATTGTTATTGTTGTATACTTTTATAAGAACTGCATTGTTAACATCATGATAACATTGGGATGAAAAACTCATTTCTGTAGGGGAAACCACATAGAATTTTTTTTCCCCCCTCATTACATGTCCATTTTTTAATAAGCTAAATTTCATTGAACATGCAGTATAAGAGATACTCTAATCCCGTTGCATAGAGGACATTACATTCATAGACAACCTTAGGGGTTTTTAAACCAATTAACTAAACTATAATGAAATCTACCTATTCTATGTGCTGATAACCAACTCCAAGAGACTGTTTTGATATGGTTTATCAGTCCCGTGAAATCTGCCATTGCACTCTCGAATATAATTTTGTTCCTTAGCACCCACATACACCAAATTGAGGCCAGCCATATTACATATCTTTCCTTTTTCAGTTTTTTCTCACCAAATAGCCCACCAAACTGTAAAATTCATGAATCTATTCCATTGAATCGGTCCTTGAGTTCCCAACCAATTCCAAATACTGCTTCAAACCGAAAACAAGAAATAGAACTCGAAAAACAACTGTTGACAGGATTCTGCTGCTCTATAACAGAAAACGCAGTAGCTGTCACGGTTACTGTCTAGCAGTCCTTTTAGAATCATTGCATCTCTAGTGGTTAGCTCATCGTGCAACATTCTGCACTCAAACGCCCTCACCTTTCATGGTATATTGCTGCGCCAGACTCGCATAATAACCCTGCCCACATCGTCTTCATATTCAGAGCTGTACGTGTTCTGGTGTAATATCGAATAACCTGTCTTTACAGTATAACCACCCAGCACGTCATATTTCCACACCCATTTGTCACATTCGTTCCTGATTGGAGAAATAACTGTCAACAGATTCACCTCTTCTGCCCATATAGTTTCTTCCCAATTAAATAATGACCGGCGCCAAGGTAGTTGCCAGTACCATGAATCATCATACCACAATCCCGCTTCTGCCACTGTCAAGTTCTTATTGGCAGCCACCAAATATAATCTGGGGAAAACGTGCATGAATGGTTGCAAACCTACCCATTTGTCGATCCAAGATTTGATTTTCTCACCGCAGCCCAACCTCAAACTCACACCATCTACAAACTACTAGGGGTGTTCATGGTTCATGAAATGCACTGAACCATATAAATAGTTTGGTTCAGTTCATAAAGTCCATTTCAATAAAAACTGGTTAATTTTTAAAAACAGTTCCAATCCAGTTTAGAACTGGTTCAGAACCGGTTTATAGTTTTAAACCGGTTTACTTATTTTTAACTGGTTTTGAACCGGTTTTCGTACTGAAGCGGATTATTCTTGAACTGGTTTTTAAACCGGATTTTAGTTATTGTTTTAAAAAAATCCATTTTTCAGTGACACTGGTAAAAAAAATTGGTTTTCGGTGATTATAATTTATTTGTTCAAAAAAAGTGATTATGACATATTTGTTCAAAAACAGATTATACGCAGAAGCTAGAAGCATTATGACATATTTCTTCAAAAACATATTATACGCGTAAGCTAGAAGCATTATGACTTATTTGTTCAAAAAAAGTGATTATGACATATTTCTTCAAAAACAGATTATATGCAGAAGCTAGAAGCATTATAACTTATTTGTTAAAAAAATTATTATGACTTATTTGATCAAAAACAAATTATACGCAGAAGCTAGAAGCATTATGACTTATTTGCAAAATGATTATGACTTATTTGAGTGACCTTTGAAAATAAATAATGTATATCGAATTCTTAATATGACAATTTCAATAACCATATTTGAGTTAACCATATTTTTGCACACACCTACAAACTAGTCAGAGTAGCCCATAAAATCTCTCCACCATATGGATTTCTTAGTGCCTACAGTAACATCACCACGTCCCATAACTGCTTCAGTCAGACTGCCATATCTGTACAGTAAAAAATCATACCAAATGCTATTTGTATCCACAAGCAACCTCTACCTCCACTTTGATATCAATGTTATGTTAAACGCCTTGAATCTTTCATCATCTTGATCAATTGTGTTCATATTTTCACCAATAAATCCAAAACCTTTCTTCAAAAAAAAAAATCTAGAAAATTCAAAACCACCTTCATTCAAATCAATAAACTCAAACATAAGGTATATTGAGGTAGCAAAACAGAAGCTGGAATATCCTAATACTGCTTTCGTTTTTTCTCCGTAGAGTTCCAATACCTTTCAACGAGACTTTTGAGCAGCTGCATACAAATTGATTCTGGACCGAGGAATGTACGCTAATAACACCACAAAATGAACACACTTCAGAATCAAAATAAGCTATGTAATTCAATCTACTACTCTTAATTCTTATGCAGAAAAAATAGAATATTTTTGAGTTTATTGATTTTAATTAAAGTCATTTTAAAGTTTTAGATTTATTTTTTTTAAGAATTTTTTTGAGTTTATAAATGAAGATGATGATGAACACAATTGATGAAGATGATGAAAATAAATTATTTTTTTAGTTTTAAAAAATTTCTTATTAAATTAAACAAATTTATTAATGACATATTAGTGAATAAGGCCACATCACAAAAATTGACTTTAAAATGGGGCGGGGGATCAAAACTCATAAGAATTTAAAATTGAGGGACCAAAATGTTGCTTTTTAAAATAGGGGTATCAAAACTTCATTTATTTAAAAATAGGGGAACCAAAAGTGCAATTTAAGCCAAAAAAAAAAATAGAGGTAGAACATAATTTTATTATATTTATATGTTGGGTCTCGGTTTTTGTTTGGAAAAAGTAGGGAAATAATCTTTCTTTGCCCCCCTAATTTTCTGCGATATTACGAGAAAAAAATAAAAATAAATATCAAATGTTTTAGAAATATAGAGAGAAAAAAAAAGCAAGCATATGTTTGTAAACCGCCTAACTTTGTCATTTGTTGTGATGGAAAGGGAAAAAAGCGAAGAAGGTAGCAGAGAACTGTCATTTTCCTTGGGATTTGCTTGATACCATTTCAAGAATGCTAGATTTGGATGACCTCTTTCAATTCGGTACTGTGTGCAAGAATTGGCGGGAATTTCATAAAATTTATTGGAGGAATTTTATGGCATCCCAAGAACCGTTACTTGTTCAAAGGTCTTTATATTTTGAGAAATCTTTTTCCTTCATCAGCTTGCATCACCATAAAGTTTATCACTCAAAGATGATCAATAACTTCTTCCAGTTTGCGTATCAAGGTTCTTCTAGCGGATTTGATCATGACAGGGTTAGATAATTCATTTATCCTGATTAATCCATTTACAAGAAGAAAGATGGTAATCAGTAACTTAACCTTTAATGTTGATTTCTCTTGTTTTGCATGCCAAGTCTTACTTGCTTTTTTTAGAGGCTTAGAGGAATTTGTCTTGGTTGTTTTATGTAGAAATGCTGACAATTTGCATGTCTATCAATCTCAAAATCTTGGTTGGGTTACTTATTTGACACCACAAAAGGTTGTTGACTTTGCTGTTTTGCACAATACCATATATGTTGTCACTGCCAAGGCCAACATAGGGATACTCAACCTGAACTCTGCAAATATAAAAATTTTAGAACTGAAGAGTACTCCTATTGCGACTTCTACTCGTTACTCACACGTAAGGTTGGTTAGTTGTGATGGACATCTCTTAGTGCTTAATTTTATGTCCAAGGTAACATTTAATGCGTACAAGATAGAGTTCTCAACCATGAATTATGTCATGTTGGAAACTTTGGGCGACATTGCATTATTTTATGCTCCAAAGAAAAAGTACTATGCACTGAGCAACCCACGTATCTGGGGTTTTGAAAACAATTCTGTGTATGTCATCGATCTTGCAAATGACAAATACAGATTGTATAAAGGGGGTGGCAATAAAATGCCAGAATTAATTCTTCCTTTTATAAATGTTGAACATCCATGTCTACATTCCGACTCAGAACAACCTTATTTGGATTGGTGTTTTAGACATATACGATATGAGGTAGATTATTCTCTTGTTGATTAGCATGCTTATTATTCCACACTTTGTGTTTGGACCTCATTCCTTGTGTTTTTCCTTTTATTTGAATAAATTGACTAGATTGAATTATCTTGTCGTGGTTTATTTATTTATTGAAGAAGGCAAAATGAAATTATATACCATTTAAAACGTTCTCCCTATCACAGAGATCTAGGGAAAACTCATAGTGCAACAAGAGTTATTGAACAACAGGAACATTGAAAAAACAAGAAAAGAACACAACTATAGGTGGTTAGCCCTCACAAACATTAAAGGATTAACCCACCAATGATGAAAGTCAACGGCTAAAATTTGATTATTGACTTTCAACCATGAAAATTATATTGTTTTTTTATTGCGCTAACGCGTATAAATTATGAATAATATTTTTTGTTAAATTAGTTAGACTTTGATTAAAATAATACGTATAAATGTTTGTGATTTCAAGTTGTAATAGCATGCTTATCTTTTTAAATTACATCAACAATATAACAAATATAATATAAATTTTATCTTTTTCAATGACATCAACAATATAACATTATTATAGAAAAATTTGTTTAAGGGTATAATTAGAATAAAAAATACTCTAACTCAAAATCTCATATTTTCTTTATACATTGTTATAGATAATATTGTTCCTATTGTAGTGAGGTTGTTCCTACCTTAATGAGATTTAACTATGTTTTAGTTATTAATTTTAGTAATATTAAAAAAAGGATAGAATAGTAAATAAAATACTTTTAATGAATGGTAAAATTGGAAAGTGAAAAAGCCAGCCTAAATTATTGTATTATATATATATATATATATAACTTTATCAAGCAAGTGAACAAGTGAGTCTTCCAAATTACCCAGACACAAGCATCAGCTAACCTACAATGTCAGGTAGGCAGTAGTTGACTTTTTGGTTTCTTCACTTCTTGATTAATTTTTTCTCACGAGAATGTCCGTAATGACTACGCCCCAAGTTTAATCAATGATAAACTTGTAAAAAACATAGCACAGTTACATAGTTGTCTGATTCAGGTGGATTTTCATTGCTTCAAGGCTTTTTCCCGTTTTTTGGTCCTTCATGACTTTTTGAATGATTTCCATTCAAAACTTGACTAAAACTAACCTAATAACCTACTTTAATGCTAAAATGAAGCTAATTAATGACTCAAAACTCTATATGATTTCTTGTCATCACTATGACGTAACCCTGTAGGCCGTTCGGATCTATTTTCAACCTTAGCTTTAAGGAGTAATTAACATAAGTGGACTTAACACGCATTCTTTGACCTCACACACATGCAAACCCTGAATTTTTATTTATTTTTACATTGCAATTCTGTCACATTTTCCACGGAGTAAAATTTGTTTTTTTTATCACTAGAGTGTTAACCTAAAGGATCTAAATATCTATCTTTATCTTTATAATACTAAATGTTAGGTAGTCTTGACCTAACTCTATGACTAACCCTAATTTTTGGTTTTGAAAAAAATTTATGAAAACAAATTTCTGCCAAGAGTTGAACCGTACACCAAATGCTATCACAACCCATGTTTTACCACTCGACCACCTAAGTTTCTGCTGAAATAATCTTGCTTCCAAAATTAATATGCAACATTTATGTCATTTTCTCATTTCTTCTCTCTTCCACATTTTTTCCCTATACCAATGAATTAAAATTATAATTAATTAAATTGAAGCATCACTCCCTCCACGTTTCTATTATAGAACCACTATTACCGCGGTAACAACACCATGTTATTATTAACTTCCCGCTATAAATTCCCGCCATGCCTTTGGAATTATAAAAATATATGATTTCAGGCTATAATATACGAGTTTAAGCTAACTAGAATTTCCTCTTAGAGAAAATTTTAAATCCAAAAGGATTATAAAAATATATGTATCATAAGAAATTCTATAAGAAAAGGTTTCTGTTACTAACATTGTAAAGGAAAAACCTTTTCTTAGTTTTCTATAATTCTATTGCATGAGAAACACATAATGACATGCCTTTTAACCTTTTCATATATCTAATTTTTAGTTTTAAAAAAATTTCTGAAAAAACTCTTACTAGAGATCAAACCATATATCATATACTACCAATTCACAACTCTTACACCAGGGCAATGATGTTTTTAATGAAATGTGATTGCTTCACTTTTATATATTCAACACAAATCTCGGGTTCTCTTTCTTTCAATCTCACAATCCCTAAATCATTTCTCACTCACTTTCATCTCTCTCACCATCATGCAATTAAACCTAATAACCTTAATCCCGCCCTTTTTGGCGGACCATATTAATTTTTATAAAATAAAAGGTTTGCAAGGAATTGAATCAGGTAGCACATGACAACACTTTAAATCTTTTACCACTTTTACTGAAAGAATGTTGCTTCCAAAATGAATATACCGTACTAAAGGTCATTTTTTTTACATTTTTTTAAATCCATTAATGCTATTGCAGTTCCTTTTTATTATTTTTTTTTTCTTTTGGTTACACAAAGGAGTTTCTGTTCATTATTTTTTTTCTTTCTTACGATTACTACATAACAGTTCATTTTCATTTTTATAGACTTAATAGCCTTTGCGGTTAGAACCAATTTCTTGGTGAAGACTTTTGTATATATATATTTTTATTTTGATTTATCATTTTTATTGCAGTCCATTTTTTTGTTTTTGTTGCTTTTTGAAGTAGTTTGATAACATAATATTGAATGTAACTATAAAAATAATAATATAACCATTTTGATAGTTATATATAAATCTCTACAAAAACTCGTGCATCGCACGGGTTAGAGTCTAGTATATATAAATCCTATTAAATCTTGCAACCCTAATTGCATTTATTAACCCTAATTTCTACTTATGAAAAGAAACAATGAGATATATTATCTTAAGAAGAAAAAAAACGGTTCATATGCATTGAACTCGGCGGAGGTTAATTTCTTTTCAATATCTATTCCACTTTCAATCAATTTAACATTCAATTCATTAGTTTTCTAATTTCAATGCACAAGAATTTTAGTATATATTATTTTTTCTACCAAAAATGACTTAATTTTACCAAGGGCATATTATATTAACGCACAGTGAACTCAATTATCTCATTCATGCATATATCCAATTATCCCACTAACAAAATATTTTATAGATCATAATGTGCCTCTAATTTGCAAGTAAAAACTGAAATTTGAAGAGAAAGATGGATGAGAAACAAACCAATGAAATAAAAAAATTTATCCTCAAATCCTAACTCTCTAATAACAAATATTTGGAGATGTGTAGAAATGGAAAATAATGGATGAAGAGTGGGAGAATAACAAATGATCAAGAAATGGAATGGAGAAAGAAAGATGAGAAAGAGGTAAAAAAAAGGGAAGAAAAATAAATTAGATAGAGAAACTGAATCATGATAAAGTGATATGTGGAAGACAGGGAGACAGAACTGAGATGTGAAGGAAGAGTTTTCAATGGGAATCAAAGTTGCAATGACCATTAATAAAAGTCAAGGACAATCACTTAAACATGTCGGAGTATATCTTCCAACACCAATAGTCTCATATGGTCAATTATATGTTGCAATTTCAAGAGTGACCTCAAGAAAAGATTTGAAGATATTGATAATCAATGAAGATGGTGAAGATGATATCGTTACATCAAATATGGTTTACAGAGAAGTTTTTAAAAATGTGTAATAATTTGTATCTACTTCTAGAATTTAAATGTTTTTGTTGTTTCTGTTTCTCACCGACTATAAGTTCAATATGAACAACAACATTAATATTTTCATGAATAGTTGTGTGTACCATTGATGCATATAAATATAATAGTGTAGTTGCGATGGTGCAATCTGAGTTGACGATATCAAGAGTCGTTGGGTATGTGTTGAATGTGATTTTAGTATTACTAAAATAATCAACATTTAGTTTTGGTTCTCTTTGTCTAGTGAATTGTTTCATATTCTTTAGTGTTAATTGAGGTTTTCTTTTTGTTGGATTTAGTGAGCTGTACAAAAACAACATTCAAGGAACTATTCCTCTACAACTTGGAAACCTCAAGAGTCTTGTTAGCTTGGACTTGTGTAACAGCAACATATCAGGAACCATCCCTCCTTCATTGGGGAAATTGAGCAATCTTTTCTTTTTGTAAGTATAGTTAATACAGTTTAGTGTTACACTCTATAAGCATGTTAGTTGTGTAAATAGCTGGCCACAAGTACATGCTGCAAAAATAATTGAGGATTCTCATAAGCATTCTCATAACATCTATAGTCCCACTCATTTCATTTACATTGTGCGAGTGAGAAATAGAAGGTACAATCACATAGTAAAAAGGTATCAAAATGAGGTTTTGTTAGTAAAATATGATTTTATGATTTCGTTATGTAAAATCAGATTTTATTGCTTTGTTTAATTTTTTTGTTTCTAAAGCTTATCTAGTTGCAACTGTGAATGTGTGTATTATGACAATTATTTTATCTCCAATTAGTAGAGAAGCTCTAAGAATACTTTATTTTGTAACTTTTAATTTACTTTGAATAAAATTGTTCTTTTAATAAAATATTAATTGTGATTGTATATTTTACAGTTTTTTTTATTAAAAAAAAGATAAAGTGATTTCACATCGGTTGAGATTTTAATCCGATGTAAATTATATAGATTTCACATCGGGGATTTGTATCTATTGATGTGAAATACATGTTCATATTTGAAAAAAAGGTATTTCCACATCGGGTCAGTTATCTACCGATGTGTAAAAGTGCTTTTCACATCAAGTACATACCCGATGTGAAAAGACGTGGACATACACCATCGCCTTTATGCACATCGGGTGCCACTCGATGTGAAAAGTACTTTTTACCCGATGTGAAATCCCTTTTCTGTTGTAGTGTATAACATTGGCAGCAGAAAAAATTTGATGCACACAAGCAATTCCTATGTTTCAAATGGTTTGGTGCTTACCACCATCATTTGTGGTATCTATCTCACGAGGCTTTATATTTAACAATAACAACTCATTCATGTTATTATAAATTATTAGTTTCGGTTAAGTACTTGAATGTATCATGTAGGCGGACATCTACAATGGCATGAAGCTCAATGAATTGTCTGAAAAATACATGTCTCGTTGGATGCCTCTATATGAGAAACTTAAGTTTGTAAGTAGTAAACTTTTACTTATTTATGACTTCAATACGATTGACAAGTGATATACCATAACATTGGATTTCTGAACACCAAGTTTATATCCCTCTGAGTACTGTGCATGGCCATTGGTTTTTGATAATTATTGATGTTGAGCATGAAGTAATATACCACCTTGATACGCATTGCTCTATGGATGCTGCAAATTTGAGGAAAATGAGAATGAAAACGCTGGTTAGTATTGTTTAATTCATAAAAAAAAATAAAAAAATTAGTCACTTGAATTGAATCTGGTTTGTTGTAGTTGATTAGTTTTGGAAAAAATAGGGTCAAGTGTTGTATTGTTTGGTGTTGGGTCAAGACTACAATTTGCCATTGCGCAACAAAAGGATCAACTTTATGAATATGGATATCATTGAAGTAAGGGGAGTCCCCAACACTGGAAGAAGATGATACTCGTATATATAAGAAATCATTAACATGTTGACATGCTTATGTGTCTCTATTACTATAAACAATGTTATTAATAGTTTTATTTATCTTTATATAGTGACAACTCCGGCGTCTGGTTGGATTGGCTACACATGGAACATTATTTTGATCACAGAAACATCTATGGAACCGTACTAAAAAAACTCTCAATGCAAACATATTCTACAATTTAACATGCTAATTGTGAATTAATTTTTATGTAGCTCAAGGAAAGTGAGGTTAGGATGACTACTGCTGCTAGGTTGTTGTTTGGGGTGCATAATGAACTCAAGAATGATATCAAAGAAAGTACCAAGGCTTACATCGAGTCACTTCAGCCCGTTGAACGTTTGGAGTTGGATGTTGAATTAAAAGATGATGAATAACTATATGTGAACTGTTTGCTCAAGTAGTCTTGCTTTGGATTTACCAGTATCTGGTTTTTTTGGCAACTTTATGTGTGTTGGTGTGTTGAATCCTTTGTATTTTGGGCTCATTTGTAGAATGCTTTTATGTTTTATGTAACTGAAGGTGAGAAAAATACAAGAAGGGGCGTTAAATTATGTTGGATTTTTCACAAAAATATTTTTCTAAGTCTTTTAGAACTGGTCAGAGTCTGTTTGCAGCGGATATATTCAAACACAAATATATGTATGTGTGTGTGTGTATATATATATATATATATATATATATATATAGAGCAAACACAAAGCAATTTATACTGGTTCCTTCTACAAACCAGAAGTAGTCCAGTCCTCATGCATTTCCAAGGGATTCACTATAATCACTTTAGATTACAAATGTTCAAGGACACTTTCAAATGCTCAAGCACACAAGCAAGAGACTTCTAAAGGTTTACAAATAAACAAGATTTGTTCTTACACTTGATATACAATAAGAGGTGTAACCAATACAATTCAGAAGAGACTCTTAAGACTTAGAATTTCTAAGATACAAAATTTGATAAGAAATTCTTAAGTGTTTTATGCACTTTTTGATTTGGCAGAGTAAAGGCACAATAAAAATAACAAAGTCTTGTTATTATTCTTCAAGTCTTCAGCTCCTTATATAAGCAAGAATTTGAGAGATGTTGGAGAAGAGTGTCAACGCATTAAGAGTCGCTGAGAAGCTTCACATTAGGAACGTTGAGTCTTTGCCTGATATGGATAATTCTGTTGATTAGACATTTGAAATGCATTTGCTGAAACTGGAATTATCTGTTCATTCTCTTTGTCCTTGAAGTTCTTTGTTTGTTTCTACATGTGGTCAGAAGAAGACAAATTGTACTATCAAACTTTGATAGAGACAGCTACAGAAAAGGACAAATCTAACGTGGAGTCTGGGTCCCTCAAGATCTTCTGTACTTCGAGTCTGGAGTTTGATGGTCTTCAGAGTCTGATGATGATCTTCAGCTTCTGAGTATCATACTTTCTTCTGATCTAAGGCGTCGACTTCTGGTTGACCTTTCTTCATATCTTCTTCTATAGTCTTTGAGCTTCGTTTGTGCTTCTGATACTCTTATACATGTTCAGACCTTGTTAAATTTTAATCTATGATCTTGCACACTTGAACATATATTAACATATCCAATTGTTCTTTTAATACTTTATTATCATCAAAACCTTAAAAGAATTGTACAAACCAATTTTGTTCCAACATAACCCCTTTTATGTATTTTGTATCCTTCATGACAATGTTACTGAAAGGCCTAAATATTTTGAATGAATGATGAAATGTCGTTGCTAAATATTTTGTTGTAACACATGACTTAAGGCATAGCCATTAATACAAACAAAATACGGTCACATAAGGCATAGCCATTAATACAAACCAAATACGATCACATAATACATAATACACTTTGAGACTTGAGACAAGACATAATTATATCCTTCGTTGTATCTAATGCAATCTAAACACATAATACATGTCATAAGTATCAGCTTAGCCATAAAACATTACAAAAGTCTCAGCTCATCCAACAGATACAAAATGCAGTTAAATACTCTAAACAAGCTTGTTCTGTTCCCCTTCTCCATTACATTGACTGGATGATGCATACTGGCATACTGAAAAACAGAACAAATTACGAACATATTCAGTGTTCAAACTAAATTTTCACGCACAACGTTAAATTAAATATGTCCATGTTCGCACCTGCTCATCCACATCTCATCACTTGATCTTTAGCCTCAATTGACATCCTGCATAAGTGTCACGTATATGATCATAAAATATTTCTAAATTCCTTTTAAAAATAAAATAAAAGGGGTATACATACCATCATGATGTTGCAACCATCATCATCTTCATCAACATCTTCATCCGGATTATCAAATGACTCCATATAAAGAGTTTGTGATTGAAGAAATGCTTCTGTCCGAACTTGAAACGGTTGTCGGTAATGACCAACAATGCCACAAATTCCACATTTATTTGCTCTCCGCTTGAATTTACCTGATTCTCTTACTAATAATGATGAACCCCCCGCCCCCTTTCGCCTCATCCGTGGTGGATTTCTGGTGGACGAAATTGACAAGTGCACCAAATCGTAACAAGTAATAAAGTAGTAAGTTTATCGTTCTCCACGGGGATTATCGTTCAACTTAGTAATTAATAAAACTTATTTTAAAGGGTGAAATTAAAGTAAAATTGAATAGATTTGCAGGGTTGAATTATTCTGCCGAATGCAAGATTAGGTTTCTGATTCAGATAATTAACGATGATTAGGTAATCCTTTGAACCCCCCCTTCGTCTTTGTTGGAATTAAACTTTGAGAATTAAATATCTATGTGTGCTTGGTGTCTTTCAAAAGGATATGAGTATTTTAAGATGGAAAAGCTAAGTGCAAGTATACATTGTCCAAATTATAGTGTAAAAGATATAGATCCCACAGGGACTTTGGAGCTATAGCTTCGCGTATCAGCAGAAAACTTGTTTGTAAGAAAATAAAATAAAACATTTGTCACAACAATAAAAGTAAAAGGTTAACATTGGGAAAACAACTAAAGTCTTTAGAAAATCTCAAGATGGAAAGTGTGGTTTAGATCTAGGTTCAGTTATGATAAAATATTACTGCGATTTACAGAGCTATAGCTTAGGTATAACTTCATGTGTCGCTCAGAGCTATAGCCGGTTCAAAGCATCTTTAGCATCTGAGATACACAAGGTTATATCCTTATATAGCTTCATATGACACACAGAGCTGCAGTCGTTTATTAGCTTCTCGGAACTCTGTGGTTCATAGAGCTATATCTCTCAATGGCAGGCTTCATGGCAAACCAATTGGTCTTAGGGCGTGTTACCTCATCTATCATGTTAAGGGAATAACGACACTCATTTATGGGCTTGATCACGAGACTTAACATTCAACAGTTGCTAGGTTCAGGTGCCCGGCCTTTTCGCACGAGGGTATTAAGCTATCGGGTCCTATGTGCCATTTGACAAGAGTCCTACCAAGAACAGAGCGCTTAGTTATAGCTTCATATAGCTTCAAGGCTCTTCTACATTCAATATAATCATTCAAGCAGTCTCTCTTAATCCTTTCATTGGTGTTGTGCGACAAATTCATATCTAACAAACATTTTCCACTCTCATACCCTTCGGGATAAGAGAGCTATAGCATTAAAAGTATACTACTAAATTCTACTCTATTCACTATATATAATCATCGTAGGCCTTCAACTCAGTACTAAACCAAAAGCTTCGTTACTTAATTAGCATACTACAAATAAAAACTGAAAAAGAAAACTACTCGAGGCCTACAACTTATAATCCCTCCCCCCAAAACTTGAAATGAGATGTGTAAGCAAAATCACTTTCAAAGTTTGTAATAAGGAGTTGTGGCTATATAAACTAAGAATTAAAATTGCAAGACATGAATTTAAATTGCAAAAAAAAAAAAAGATTTGCAGAAAGGAAAATAAAACAAAAATTACTAATATTCATTAATTTGATTGATCTAAACAAAAGATAATAGAGAGTGTGGAGAAATTTTAGGCATTCAATTGTAGCCCTGCATCAAAGTGATAACCGGCAAATAAGTTGATTATCACGTTGCACTTAGCCCCCATAACGGACAAGTAATTGAGTGATTGAAATGTCTTAAACATCTAATCAGTGCCTATTTAGGATTTTATAGTTTTAAGTGTTTTTAGTACTTTGGAACTAGTAATGCTTGTTTATGATGTTTGATGATGTAGGTTAAGGAATGGCTCTAAAGATGTGGGAAGTTGCAGCATGGATTGAAGATGTATCGCCGAAGATGTGGAAAGTTGTAGCATCCTGGGACTCTAGCCGGGTTGTACATAGTACGAGTACGTGGGTCTAGTCTGTCCATTGCTTAATGAGGAAGAATATGAGTTGTCCTCAATGATTGGAATCCTAGAAAGAATAAAGGAATATGCCAGTGGGTAGGTAGGATTGGATAAGGACGGATGGATAAGGACAACCCATGTAAAATGACGAAAGGGTACAACTTGTAGTGGGTGGCCTTGTATTATTAAAGGACACCCATGTGTTAGTGCCAAGGGTCCGAAAATTCACCTTAGAATTGGAGAGGCTAGGTTACAGATAGGGTTAGAAGCTTTGGAGATCTCATTCCATCTCATATCTTCCATAGATGAGCATGGTAGCTAGATTCTAGAGTTTTTAGAGTAGATTACTTGGTGATGCTTTAGCTCACCTTATTCCTTCAAGGATTGTAATTATGTGTCAACTCTATTTAATCTATCAATCTAGTTTTCTATTCTTTCATTTATGTTCATCTTCATTTCCATTCCCATGGTTCAGCTCACCATGAGCTAAACCCCTTCTAGTGGTTTAGACATGGTGATGTTTTGATTTATTTATTTACTTGCGATATATAAAGTTGTAGTGTCGTGCTTTACTATAACAAACTGTTTTAACTCAAAATCTTTAGAAATAAATTCTGATCACTTTTATTTCTAATGCTATAGCTCTCTGATCCCGACAGGGTATAGGAGTAGAAAATGTTTGTTAGATATGATTTTGACCTTAAGCACCACACTAGTGAAAGGATCAATAGAGACTGCTTGAATTGATTATCTTGAACGTAGAAGAGCCTTGAAGCTATAGGAAGCTATAGCTCTGTGAATCTCAGTTAGCATAAGAGGTTAATAAATGGTCATAGCGCTGAGTCACATAAGCTATACAATGTTATAGCTAAGTGCTACGTTCTTGGTAGGACTCTTGTCATATGGGACATAGGACCCGATAGCTTAATACCTTAGTGAGGAAAGGTCGGGCACCTGAACCTAGCAACTATTGCATGTTAAGTCTCGTGATCGAGCCCAGAAATGAGTGTCGTCCCAACTGAAATTCCTGGCAACCTGACTGACAGATGCTGTGCACAATGTTGGCACAACTGTCCGAGCACTTGTCCTACGCAGAACTAATATAAGAATAACACAGCGTAACAAAGCATGAAATAAAAGAGACACAACAGAAAGATAAAGTACACAGTGAGTTTGTTAACCCAGTTCGGAGCAACTCTCCTACTCTGGGGGATACCAATCCAGGAATGAATCCACTATTATAGTTCTAGTGAAAAGACCAACGCAGACACACTACTTGACTTTGCACCAAGACCCTACCAGTGTCAACTCTATCTAGGAACTCCTAGATATGAGACCCCGTCTCAATTCCTACCAACAGCACAGACAATATTGTTATCAATCACACAAAACACACCCAAGAGAAACACACTCTAATAACACATACTCACTCCGTACTTAAAAGCTTAGGAGCAGCTTACAATTACAACTCAAACAAACTCAGTCCTTAGCTTGAATCAGGGAGATACAAGCAAGGCTCACAATTAACAAAAGAAACCCTAAAAACCTTAAACACACGCTTTGCTAACACACACGGTTTTTTTTTGTTTTTTTTCCCAACTAGGGTTTGTCTTCACAAATATATAACACTGAGATAGCACGGGTTTGGGCTTCAAAATAGAACGTGGACATTGTCCGGTCCAGCTGAAAAAACTTCTAGAGACAATAAAAAAACTTCCAAATATAGAAAGATATCTTGTGGAAAAATAGCAAGACAAATAAAACTTCAAGCAAATCTTCAATCAGATACACGCGCCTTGATCAGCAAGCTAGAGGAAAATAAACTTCAAGCAAATCTTTGGAAGATTGCGTACAAAAAATAAAGCGCTAGCTGGCGCGAAAAGCACAAGTCACATAATGTTGTTCCATATGCTACAGCATCTGTCCCAGCATCTGGCTAGTAGATGTTTTTGCAAAATGTAGCCAATCTACAAAAACCCAACAATCTCCCCCTTTGGCAAAATTTTGGCTAAAACACTCTAGAGCCAGTTCCTTGGGAGATACACAGATAAGTTTCCTTCACGTCAACATAGGCACACAACAAGGAAAGAAAATATCGTAGCATATAATGAGACTACTTCCAAGGGAGCAAATTGGACAAAGATAACTTGCAAGTAGTATCAGAGGCATGCAACAGTTAAGACAAAACATCTAGCCTCATAGGAACAACCAGAGAGAAATAAACTCTCATATAGTGGATTCACATAGAGAAGAGAGAAAAACAACACCAGGGAAAAAATAAATTTCCACACACCAGAAAAAAAATAACAGCTCCCCCTCAAAAAAAACACGCCACGCACATACTCCCCCTCAACACATGTACCAATACTCCCCCTCAACATATACAGCACTCCCCCTCAACATGATACCAATACATAACCATACATAACCAGCCAAGATAATATAAGCTATAAGCTACACACATGCACATGCATCTACTCCCCCTTTTTAGCCATAAATTCTGACAAATAACAGATAGTGCATACTCATAGAAAGTGCATAGAAACCATAGAGAGTGCATATTACAGACCAGAAGCACACAAGGTGCATAAGAAATTCAGGGCATAGCCCAGTCACCAACAAAAGCAAAAGAAGGACAACAAATGAGATCAGAACAAAACAACAAAATCAGAAATCATCAGAATCATCAGAGTCATCCTCAGTGTCACCAGCAGAAGCAGCAGGCATATTTCCTCCTTCTTCTTCATCCTGCTCACCCTCAGCTTCAGCTTCAGCCTTCAAAGCTGCAATGATCCTATCAATCTTCACCTTCCTAGCTCCAAGAGCCACACTAGTCTCAGTAAGATCAGCAATCATTTGCTTTCTGGAGAGCACACCAGATGTCCGGACAGAAGTACCAGCTACATCAGCATCATGTGTCTCAGACAGCAAACTGCAATCCAAAGCCATAGGACCAGGCCTCTTGCAGGGCTCATCACTACTGATCAAAATATCAGGGTGTTGCTGAAGAATAATACCACACAGGAGGGTAGGAAAAGCAATTGGAAACTTAATAGCAAAAGACTTAGCATGCTCCAAAACTTGATAATAGATGTAGGCTCCATAATCAAAGGGTGACTTGGTGCCCACGACATAAATCAACTTAGCCAACCCAGAAGCAACAGAATTTGAGTGAGTGGTTGGAGTCCAGTTTTGAGCACAGATCCTGTTCAGAACAGCATACATGGGAGACAGTTGAGCAGAAGACAAATGCTTTGGCCAGTGCTTAACTTTGTTACCTCTGATGGCCTTGCAAATTGTGTCCTCAGTGACCTCCAACTCAGGAGTCTCCTCAACAGACCTCTCAAGGTATGTGTTGATAACCGTAGGGGAGAAGTTGACACACTTACCTCGAACAAAAATCTTCCTATACTCAGGATTTCTTGTGTCATCACACTCATCGAAACATTTACCAGAAATTCCCTGACCATCTTATCATAACATGGACCCAGATTTCTCACAGTCTTCATCAGTCCAGCATATTCCAACACATCAACCAGCTTTTTACATTTGAATACTTCTTCCTTCAGATTTCTTTCAAGACTTAGTCTTCTGTGGTATATAAACTTCCACCTAGAAGACCCATTTTCCAAATGAAAAGAGACATTATCAAGAGGGGCTGGAGGGATGGTTAGAGGTATCTTCATACCCTTCATTATTTTTCTGGAAGCTCCACCAGATGTGGCAGCTTCAAGCTCAGCAACCTCAAACTCAGAGTCACTAGAGGGAGGGTCTTTTCTTTTGAGGCTCTTCTTCTTGTGATCACTTTGAGCCACCTTCTTGCTCCCAGCCTTGGGAGGACCATACATAGGCTTCTTCCCAGTATTAGTAGATTTCTTCCTACTTTCTTTGTGAGATTCACTAACAGTAGCAACAGTCTTGTCAGATTTGCTCCTAGTCCTGCGAGCACCACCTATAGCACCAGTCTTTTCCTGAGGTCTCTCTTCAGGCACAACATCCTCAATAGCAACAGTGTCAGCTTGGTCTAAATTGTCAGTCTCAGCATTATCCACAGCATTCTGAGTCTCAGTATCTTCATCCTGAGACTTTGAGGAATCATTCTCAGGGACACTCACAGTATCAGAGGTGTTTGGAACCACCGCTTCAGTCTCCACATTAGCTTGTGACAAAGATGCTTCAGCATCTGTCACAGCATCCTTTGTCGTGGCAGGGGGATTAACAGGTGTCTCAGTATCAGCCGCATCAACAACATTCTTTTCAACGGAAACAGCAGTAACATCTTGTTCTATAGGGGAATTTGAAAAATCACCAACTAATTTGTCAGATACCTTAGGGTTATCAGGACCTAGGGTTTCAGACGTAGCTACAGTACCTTCAACAGCAATATCCTCACGACAACATTCGATATAAAGGGATTGTCCTTACAGTACAGATCATCCATGCTAAGCCCTATACGTTGAACAGCGGGAGTGTTAGATTTCTTACCTTTCGATTTCGACCTCGTGTTCACCGCAGTAGAGGAAGTAGCTTTGCTAGATTTGGCAGGAGCCTTCCTTCGTGATGCAGACGACCTAGTACGTCGCTTCTTTGTAAGAGAGCTGAGAATAGTAGTGAGAGGTAGTGCGTCGGTGATGATCGCTTCAGAGGGAAGTTCAGAAGTTTGATCTTGCATAGTTTGATGAGAAGTAGAATCAGACATTGTGATGATTTGGTGTTTGAAGGTAGGAAGAGAGTGCAATTTTTGAATGATGATGCGCGCGGCAAGAGAGGAGTTGAGGGGTTGAGAGAAGTTAAGACAAAGACAATAATGATAGCCTGTGAGAGGTCTGAAAAAGGGAAGTTGAAAATAACCTCCTTGAATGACGTGCATCAAGCAGTTGAGGAGGGAGAAAATAATAGCTGCACGCCTCTCATAAATTAATTGCTACAATTCCTCAAATAAACATATCCCTAACTTCCGTCTTAATTTTTCAAATTGGTTAGCATCAAGAGCTTTGGTAAAAATATCTGCTAATTGCTCTTCAGTTGCAACATGCTCAAGAGTAACAATTTTTTCTTCAACCAGATCCCTAATAAAATGATGTCTAATGTCAATGTGTTTAGTCCTGCTGTGTTGTATAGGATTTTTGGAGATATTAATTGCACTCAGATTGTCACAATATAATGTCATAGCATCTGTCTTGACATTGTATTCACTCAGCATCTGTCTCATCCACAACAATTGAGAACAACTGCTACCAGCTGCTATGTACTCAGCTTCAGCTGTAGACAAAGAAACGCAATTTTGCTTCTTACTGAACCAGGATATAAGATTGTTACCCAGAAAGAAACATCCACCAGAAGTACTCTTTCTATCATCTGCACTTCCAGCCCAGTCAGCATCACAATACCCAAACAACACAGAGCTTTCCCCATGAGAATACAACATACCATAGTCACTGGTACCATTCACATACTTCAGAATTCTCTTTACCTGAGTTAGATGGCTAATTTTTGGTTCAGCTTGGTACCTGGCGCACACTCCAACTGCAAATGTGATATCTGGCCTACTTGCTGTAAGATATAGAAGACTCCCTATCATACTTCTATACATGCTTTGGTCAACATCCACACCTTTCTCATCCTTTGATAATTTTACATGTGTGGGAGCAGGAGTTCTTTTATGAGCAGCATTTTCCATCCCAAATTTCTTGACTATATTTTTAGCATACTTACTTTGAGAGATAAATATAGTATCTTCCATCTGTTTCACTTGAAGACCAAGAAAGAACTTTAGCTCACCTACAAGACTCATCTCAAATTCAGATTGCATTTGCTGAACAAAATGCTCTATCATCTGGTCAGACATTCCTCCAAAGACTATGTCATCTACATATATTTGAGCAATCATCAGCTGTCCATTTTCATCTTTCACAAACAAGGTTTTGTCATTTCCTCCCTTCCTATAGCCATGGTTGATTAGAAACTCAGCAAGTCTCTCATACCAAGCTCTAGGGGCTTGCTTCAGGCCATATAGAGCTTTCTTCAATTTGTAAACATGGTTTGGAAAACTTGGATCAATGAAACCTTTAGGCTGTTCCACATAGACCTCTTCATTTAAGTACCCATTGAGAAAGGCACTCTTGACATCCATCTGATACAGCTTGAATTTTAGTATGCATGCAATCCCAAGTAACAATCTAATAGATTCCAACCTAGCTACAGGAGCAAAAGTCTCATCAAAGTCTACACCTTCAATTTGAGCATATCCTTGTGCGACCAGTCTAGCTTTGTTTCTAGTGATAGTACCATTTTCATCAGACTTGTTTTTATAAACCCACTTGGTACCTATGACATTCACATTATCTGGTCTAGGAACTAAGTCCCACACATTACTTCTCTTGAACTGAGTTAATTCTTCTTGCATAGCATTTATCTAGAACTCATCAGTTAGAGCTTCCTTAACATTCTTTGGTTCAAATTTAGATATAAAGCAAGAATTTGATACCTCATCATAGTTCCTTCTAGTTGTGATCCCTTGGTTAGGATCGCCAATGACTTGATCTATGGGATGGTTTTTCTGAACTCTGATAGATGGTCCTTTGTTGGGAGCAGTCTTCTCTGGACCAGTTACTTCAGAATCTTGCTTACTACTTGCTTCATCTTCTTTCTTCTCTTCCTGTAGGTCAGATGCTGAGGCAAATGTCGCATCATCTGGCACAGCATTATTACCTTCATCATCTACAACAACATTTATAGATTCCATCACTGTCTTGGTTCTGGAGTTGTATACTCTATAGGCTCTGCTGTTTGTTGAATAGCCTAGAAAAATTCCCTCTTCACTTTTAGCATCCATCTTTCTTCTTGGTTCCCTGTCAGCTAAAATATAGCACTTACTACCAAACACATGAAAGTGCTTCACTGTTGGCTTCCTGTCCTTCCATAGCTCGTACAAGGTTGTAGATGTACCTTTTCTCAAAGTCACTCTATTATGAATATAGCAGGCTGTGTTCATGGCTTCAGCCCAAAAGAAAAATGGCAGCTTCTTTGCATGTAGCATAACCCTGGCAGATTCTTGCAAAGTCCTGTTCTTTCTCTCAACTATCCCATTTTGTTGGGGTGTAATGGGTGCAGAGAACTCATGAAATATTCCTTCATAAATACAGAAATCAGAGAACTTACCATTCTCAAACTCTTTCCCATGGTCGCTTCTGATTCTAACAATTCCACAATCCTTTTCTCTCTGAAGTTGTAAGCAAAGATCCTTGAATTTTTCAAAAGTGTCTGATTTCTCCTTAATGAAATTTATCCAAGTATATCTGGAAAAATCATCAACGACAACAAATGCATACTTCTTACCACCTAAGCTTTCGACTTGCATAGGTCCCATTAAGTCCATGTGCAATAGCTCAAGAACTCTGGATGTGGACAGATGTTGCAGCTTCTGGTGAGGCATCTTGGTCTGTTTTCCTATCTGGCATTCTCCACATATACTTCCTTCCTGAATTTGGAGTTTTGGTAGACCTCTGATGGCTCCTTCAGCAATAGCTTTCTTCATGCTTCTGAGATTCAGATGTCCAAGCTTTTGGTGCCACAGCTTTACTTCATCTTCTTTGGTTATTAGACAAGTAGATAACTTTGCTTTATCTTGAGAGACCCACAAGTAGCAATTGTCCTTTGATCTAACACCTTTCATCAGGATGTCCCCTTCACTGTTAGCAACTAAGCATTCACTCTTTGACCTTCATTCCTTGATCGCACAGTTGACTAATACTAATTAAGTTAGCAGTTAATCCTTTCACAAGAAGCACCTTATCAAGTTTGGGTAGGCCCTCATCCACAAGATTTCCTACACCCTTTATTTTTCCTTTGGCTCCATCCCCAAAAGTCACAAAACTTGTAGCATAAGGCTTAACATCAGTTAAGTAATTTTTATCACCAGTCATATGTCTGGAACATCCACTGTCAAAGTACCAATCATTTCTGGATGACACTCTCAGAGATGTATGAGCAATTTGAGCAATCTCATCAGCTTCTGGTTCTATTTTTCTAGGATCCACAGTGTTGCTTGTGAAATTATCATTTTTTTGCTTCCACTGCTTCTTGGTGATCTTTACTGTGGGATCAGGTCTTGGTGAATAGGTCCTGTCTGGGTAACCATATAATTTGAAACAGAAAGGTCTGATATGTCCTTTTCTTCCACAGTAGTGACATACCCAACCATAATACCTTCCTTTTGATCTGGGCCTATATTCAGATGCCTGTTGTCTCACCTGATGTTGGGGCATCTGTCTTGACATAGTATGATCATAAGTACTAACAGATGGCACAAACTGTCTCACTGGTAGTTGTTTCTGCTGAGGCAAGGATCTGTAGTCAAACCCACTACCTTTAGAATCTCCAGGTTTCTGTCCTATTTCCAGAATTTCGTCTAAAGCATCAGTACCTTTGGTCATCATCCGCAGTTGCTTGTTCATATTGTCAACCTTGGAAGTAAGTAAGATAACCTCATCATTGAGATCTGAGTTTATTTTCAGAAGTTTGTCTTTCTCAGCTTGCAAGAGAGCAATGGTCCTCTTTTGTTTTTCTAAAGTTCTACAAACTTCCTCACTTTTGAGACATAGCTCTTTGTAAGAATCAGCCAATTCATCATATGTTACCTCTTCATCACTAGATTCATTGTCAGATGTGCACACTCCAGTCAAGGCATTCACATGTTTTGCAGTTTCAGGTTCTTCTTCTGATTCATCCTCATCAGACCAAGACACAGTCATTACCTTCTTTTGTTTCTTCAGATAAGTTGCACACTCAGTTCTGATGTGACCAAATCTTTCGCATTCATGGCATTGCACCCCTTTGCTTTGATTGATTTTGTCATCAGTTCTAGGTTTCCTCTGATTGTTGACATTTTTATAGATGCTGCGACTGTTGTCCGGAGCATTTGTCCTAGGGCGTCTGTCCATCCTCTTCACAACTTTATTAAATTGTTTGCCCAACAACACAATAGCTTCAGAGATGCTCTCATCAGTATCTAAATTACTCTCCACATCATCTTCATCAGTGTTGGAGATGAAAGCAATGTTCTTGTCTTTCTTTTCAGATCTTTCATTAGCCTTCAATTCAAAAGTTTGAAGAGATCCAATCAACTCATCAACTTTCATATTTCCAATATCTTGGGCCTCCTCAATAGCACATACTTTCATATCAAATTTCTTAGGCAGGGACCTGAGGATTTTGCTTACCAGTTTTTCATCAGACATCTTTTCCCCCAAGGATTCAAATGTGTTAGCATATTCTAGCACATTCATGTTAAAGTCATGAACACTCTCTCCTTCCTTCATTCTCAAATTCTCAAACTGTGTTGTTAGCAGTTGTAGCCTTGACTTCTTGACCTTTTGAGTACCTTCATGAGCTGTTCTTAGGATATCCCAAGCTTCCTTAGCAACAGTACATTGTTTAATCAACCTGAACATGTTCTTGTCTACACCATTAAACAAAGCATTCAGGGCTTTAGAGTTTCCAATAGCTGCAGTGTCTTCTGTTGTAGACCACTCCTCTTCTGGTTTTAACTCATCAGTATCAACATTATTCGCATCTTTTATTTTAGGAGGGACCCATGCCTTGATCACAGCCTTCCAAGCTCTGCTGTCTAGATATTTCAAGAATGCTGTCATGCGTGATTTCCAAATGTCATAGTTCGACCCATCCAACAGGGGTGGTCTGTTCACCAGTCCTCCTTCTTTATCCATTAAGCCAGAAAATTCTTTCCCTGGAGCTCACCCACACAGAACAGGGTGCCTGCTCTGATACCAATTGAAATTCCTGGCAACCTGACTGACAGATGCTGTGCACAATGTTGGCACAACTGTCCGAGCACTTGTCCTACGCAGAACTAATATAAGAATAACACAGCGTAACAAAGCATGAAATAAAAGAGACACAGCAGAAAGATAAAGTACACAGTGAGTTTGTTAACCCAGTTCGGAGCAACTCTCCTACTCTGGGGGATACCAATCCAGGAATGAATCCACTATTATAGTTCTAGTGAAAAGACCAACGCAGACACACTACTTGACTTTGCACCAAGACCCTACCAGTGTCAACTCTATCTAGGAACTCCTAGATATGAGACCCCGTCTCAATTCCTACCAACAGCACAGACAATATTGTTATCAATCACACAAAACACACCCAAGAGAAACACACTCTAATAACACATACTTACTCCGTACTTAAAAGCTTAGGAGCAGCTTACAATTACAACTCAAACAAACTCAGTCCTTAGCTTGAATCAGGGAGATACAAGCAAGGCTCACAATTAACAAAAGAAACCCTAAAAACCTTAAACACACGCTTTGCTAACACACACGGTTTTTTTTTTGTTTTTTTTCCCAACTAGGTTTGTCTTCACAAATATATAACACTGAGATAGCACGGGTTTGGGCTTCAAAATAGAACATGGACATTGTCCGGTCCAGCTGAAAAAACTTCTAGAGACAATAAAAAAACTTCCAAATATAGAAAGATATCTTGTGGAAAAATAGCAAGACAAATAAAACTTCAAGCAAATCTTCAATCAGATACACGCGCCTTGATCAGCAAGCTAGAGGAAAATAAACTTCAAGCAAATCTTTGGAAGATTGCGTACAAAAAATAAAGCGCTAGCTGGCGCGAAAAGCACAAGTCACATAATGCTGTTCCATATGCTACAGCATCTGTCCCAGCATCTGGCTAGTAGATGTTTTTGCAAAATGTAGCCAATCTACAAAAACCCAACACCAACCTTAACATGATGGATGAGGTAACACTCCCTAAGACCAATTGGTTCGCTAGGAAGCCGGTTAATGAGAGATATAGCTATATGGATCACATAGTTTTGAGAAGCTAATAAATGGTTGCATCCCTGTAAGACATAAAAGCTATATAAGGATATAGCCTTGTGTTTCTCAAAGACTAAAGATGCTTTGAATCGGCTATAGCTCTGAGCGACACAGGAATCTATAGCTTTATAAATCGCAATAACGTTTTATCATAACTGAACCTAGATCTAAACCACACTTTCCATCTTGAGATTTTCTAAAGACTTTAACCACTTTCCCAAACTTAACCTTTTACTTTTACTGTTGTGACAAATGTTTTATTTTATTTTTCTCCAAACAAGTTTTCTGCTGAAAAGCTATGCGAAGTTATAGCTCCACCGTCCATGTGGGATCAATATCTTTTCATACTATAACTTGGACAATGTATACTTGCACTTAGTCTTTCCATCTTAAAATACTCATAGTGTTTTGGGAGACACCAAGTTTTTGGCACCATTGCCGGCGACTGCAAAGTGTTATAGTTTTTAGTAGTTTTCACTTAAGTAGTTAGCTTATTTGTTTATTTTTGTTTTACTTTACTTGTGAAGTTTGGTGAGTCTTTAGCAGGTGTGTTCATGAATGCTCAAAGCACAATCCTCACCAGAGTTCCATCTATATACAGAAATAGAAAGGACATTCAGAAAAAGGAGGCAGTTGTTCAAGTCAAAGACGAATCCAAATCTAGATGAGCTAGATCCAGATTTTATACTGAGCTACAACTCCAACAAGTCCAACTCAGGGGAAGATCATCTATCAACATGGCTGACAACAACAACACTTTTGACATCGCAAATGACAAAGGGAGGTCCATCAAGGAGTATCCAGTGTTTGTTCCAACAACACTTCACACTAGCATAGTGAGGGCAGAAGTCACTACTGCTCGATTCGAGTTCAAACCTATCATGTTCCAGATGTTGTAGACCACTGGCCAATTTTCAGAAGCAGTCACAGACGATCCTCATCTTCACCTGAAGTAGTTCACTAAAGAAGCGGAGAATTTCAAGATCCCAGGAATAGAAGATGATGGTTTCAAGCTGAGGTTGTTCCCCTACTCTTTAACGGGAAGAGCCAAAGCATGGTTAAACTCTCTTGAACCAAACAATGTCACCTCATGGAGAGGACTTGCAGAAAAGTTCTTAGTCAAATATTTTCCTCCTGTCCTTAATGCAGAAAGAGGAATGACATAACCTCTTTCAGACAAACCAATGAAGAAACACTCTTTGAAGCATGGGAAAGGTACAAAGATCTATTGAGAAGGTGTCCTTATAATTTTGGTACCTATGTGCATTCAAACAGAGACCTTTTACAATGGGCTTATTCCATCAACAAGGCTTATGCTAGATGCATCTTCAGGGGATGCACTAGTGAGCAAGTCCTATCAAGAGTGTTATGAACTAGTAGAGACTATAGTTACTAATAGCTACCAGTGGCCTACTGAGCGTATGCAAGCACAGAGCAAAGCTAGAGCTCCTGCCCCAGCAAAAAAAGAAAACATCAGGTCTTTTCAGTGTGTCTGAAGCTACATCTTTCACTGCTCAGATTGCCCAGCTGACACACTATGTTAAGAAGCTGGAACCAAAGATGCAGCGCCAGAGGAAGAAGATACAGCGCTAGAGCCTACATCTGGAGCTCCAGCAGCATCTAATGTTGTCCATTGTATCTTTTGTGGGGGAGGGCATGAATATGAAGAATGCCCTAGGAACCCAATATCAGTCAACTATGTTGGGAGTCAATCAAACAGGTCATACAACTCCTACTCCAACACATACAATCCTGGATGGGAAGATCACCCTAACTTCTCATGGGGTGGTCAAAATAAGAATGCTCTAGCTCCCAAACTAAACCCTCCAACAAAGAGTGTTTTCCAAGAGAGTATGGAGAACCTCTTCAAATAATTCTTCACCAGGAATGAGTCCACAAGCTCAAAAATTGCAGAAGCCTTAGTTTCTATAGTTGTATCATCGAAGACTATGGAGAATCAGCTAGGACAAATCCACGAAGTTGTATCTGAAAGACCTACTGGTTCTCTACCTAGTCAACCTGAGATTGCAGCTACTAAGGAGAAGAATGAGCAAGTCAATGCAATAGTACTCAGGAGTGGTAAAACAATTGATAGTGCTGAGAAGGAGAGGGAGTTAGTTGTGAATCCAAAGCCCAAGTCCAGAGAAGAAGAAGTCGGCTTAGAAGAGGAGATGCAGAGCGCTGCAACTCCCAGTTTTGAAGAAGCATAGATACAGACCGCTGCCAACCCAAACACAAGCAGAGATGCAGATGCAGACCGCTGCATCTCCCAAATCAACAGAGAATTCCACTAATGTCAAAGCTACATCTCCATACTACAGTCATTACAATAAGCCTTTTGATCCACCATTTCCTCAAAGGTTGGTGAAGGCATCCATGGAGAAACAGTACAAGAAGTTCTTGGAGGTCTTGAAGCAACTCCATATCAACATTCCTTTGCTAGAAGCTCTACAGCAAATGCCAAATTATGATATGTTTCTGAAGGACATTATCACTAAAAGAAGAAGATTGAGAGACTTTAAGACAGTAGCCATGACAACTGAAAGCAACATGTTGATCTAGCATAAGATACCAGCAAAAATGAACGACCAAGGTAGCTTCACTATTCACTATTCTCAAATATGCATCTTGGTTACACTTAAAAAGTCAAAAAATGGATTTTACAAGGCCTGGAAAAATGCACGACCGTGTGTTTTTCAACACACAGGTCAGTAGAAAATGCACGGTCCGTGCATTTTTCACAGCAGGACCGTGCGTTTTGCCCAACTTGGCAAAACGACAAATTCATCGTTTTTCTACTATACTATTCGATCCCAAACTCGTCCCACTCGATCCAAAACATCAAACCATCATTAATTAATCAATTAAACCTCAATCTTCACCTTAAACAACTTAATTAGACTCAATTCTAATCATTAATCATCATGCTTTCCTAATAATTCGATTATCGTCTCAAAACTCATTTTTCACAAAATCAACTTATCAACCAAACATAGCAACAGCAACAACAACAACTTTTCTTCATATACAACATAACCATACTTACCCAATTCAATTAACTTAACAATAACTTACTCAATTCAACAACAACTTAATCATTTCAACACAACTTAATCAACTTATTCATAAATCACATAAACAACAACAACAACAACTTCAACACAACATAATCTCATGAATTCACAAACTAAACACATACTCATGCTCAAATTCAACTCAATAAACCATAATCCTCATCAATTATCATGTTCTTCATCAATTTCATCAAAATTCATAAAGTTACCAAAACAACATAACCAAAGATGAACTTTGATGCAACAACAACATAAATTCAGCAATTTAACACATGCTCAAATTAACCACAACAAAGGAGCACAGATTTAACACATAATAATCATCAATTCATGAAATTAAGCATAATCACAAACACCCAAAACTACCCTATTGTTTATAAAACCCATATGGTGAAAATAATCTTCCTCATTACCTCACTTCTTCTCAAAGATAGCTTCTTTAGGTTGAATCTTCCTCTTCTAGAGCTTCCTCCCTTCTTTCTCTCCAAGTTTTCTTCTTCTTTCTCTATTCTCTCTCTAGCCTCCTTTCTAGGTTTGATGAAAAATGACTTGACCTAATTCATTAACTCACACACTTCTCTTTAAATATAATTGGCTAGGGTCACTCACACTAATGGGCTTAGTCACATTTCATCACATAATTAATGATCTACATATTTACTTCACTTAATCCTCCCATTTTACTATTTCACCACTATTCTCTAAATTTCAAATTTCTAACTTCTAACATATTACAAAAATTCCACTCACCCGTAAATGGCCAAAATACCCCTAATTACTCAAAACCTACAAATTCACTTATTCTCTATCAAATAAACAATTGGTAAATATAATAAACAATAATAATAATAATATTAAATAATTCTAATACTAAACATCGGGATGTTACACTTTTCTCTACCCCTGATCCTGGACATTACCGTGGCCTGATTGATTTGATGGTCAATGTTGATGTAATCTGGAAGCTGTACGAGGATCAGCGGGACGTTACGCCTTTCCACGACATCAGCCGGTACTCGGGTTGGATCATGGCCAGCAGTACGACGAGGTGCCTTCACTTGCTGGAGCGGGTTCTCAAGAAGTACGGATATGTCAAGACCATCCCCAGATCTCTGACGGCGTTTGACGCTCTTAGGCCAGAGGATGCGGTTGTGGCCTTTCAGGATTTTCTGGTCCATGTCCTTCCACAGATGCTTCGGGGTCGGCAGACAGCAGAGGCTCGACAGTGGAGGTATCAGGAGGGGTACATGAGTTGGTTCTATCATGTATCTCATCCTATTATGAGCGACCCTGCGCCCGTTGCTGAGTACACAGCTTTTGTCCCTCCGTACGAGGAGGTTATTATTTAGCAGCAGTGGGCCAAACAGGTTCCCGACCCACTCCAGTTTATTGCGAACATCAGAGCAAGAGTGGTGAAATGGAGCATCTTGATGTGTTTGTGTCTCCAGTCTTTACCGGTGTGTTGCAGAGCATCCAGTCGGAGTATCTCATTTTGCAGGAGGAGCCGGTTCCTCGGAGGAGGACTAGGAGCCATAGTCCAGAGGAGTAGGGTCTTATGACATTTGTATATTCTAGTGTTTTTATGACATTTGCATATTTTTAGTTATTTTTATGACATTTTGGCGGACATGGATCTATTATATTTACACTCGCGCCTTTGCGCATTTTTATGACATTTTGGTACATTTTCAGTTTTATTTTTGTGTATTATAACTTTCAATGAATTTGCGTATTTTAACTTTGAATGAATGAATGATTGAATTATTGATTGAATGGATGAAAAATGGATGAAAATGGAAGAATGGATGGATGAATAATGGAATGGATGAATGAAAACAGGGATGTTGCATATTTTGTCTGTTCTGCTTGCTGACACAAACAGAACGTAAGTTAATTCACGTTGGGATATAACATACGTGAGTTAACTCACGTTGGTGTATAACCTGCGTGACTTAAGTCACACTCGGTAGATGTCAACGTGACTTAAGTCACGTTGCGTTCTTTTATTACTTAGACAGTGCCTCATTTCTCCATTTCACTTCTTAAATCTCTAAAAACTCTCTCAAATCATCCAACCTCAAATTTCTTCAACTTCAAATCACTCACCACTCCAATAACAAGTAAGTTTTTATAATCAAGAACCATTGACATTTTATGTTTATATGTTACATTTTTCCTCAAAAATTAGATTTTTTTTAGTTTTGGGGTTTGTTTAAATTTTGAATTCTTTTGGCAAGAAATGATACAATGTTTACATGTAAATGACTTATGTTGCTAAATTTTTAGATGTTTGCATGTTTATGTTGTAGTTTTTAGTTTTACGGTTTATGCATAATTTTCACTCCAAGTGTTTGATGAAATGTTTGAATGAGCTTTTCATTGATTGTTTTTAATTTCTTATGGTGTAGATCTGAAACAATGGACAATTTGTTCAACGCTCAAGTATACTTCAACGGTGGAAACCATAATTTTTTCAAGGTTCGGGACGATGTCACGTTAAAAGAACTGAAGGATCAACTTGAAGAAATCAACCAACGACTCAACCACGGAGACACAAGGAGGGTGGAATACGTTTGGTATGAACGTCCATCGTTCGACTCAGAGGGGAGATTGATGTTCAGTCGGCCGAAGATAATGAACAACGACGACATGAGGAGAATGTTCTCGTTATTTGGTCAACATAGCATGTTCCTAAGGATCGAGATGGACGCTACGTTGCTGAGATCACCTGAAGATATTCTCAAGAGTTTGATTCGGCCAGATGAAGATGTTTAGGCAGTATTATTATGTTGTGTCATTATTTTGTTGGATTTCAGTTTAATTTTTGTTAGTTTGTTGAAGATGTTGACATTGAAATGTCTTATACTTAGCGTAAAGGTTTGCAAGTCTCTTTGGAAACTCAAAAGAATGAAAATAACACAACATGTGTTCTGTCGAATCAACTATATAGGTTTTCACATCAAATTCCTTTGTATAGGATGAGTGCCACAAAAGGGAATGCATTTCTAAGATGTTGTTTTGTGTTTGATCATGCTCCGCTGTCAATTGAAACTTGTCAGTTGGCAGGACAGTAGGATTAAGTTCAAAAGAATATATTGGGATGCATTCATTTCTGTGACAACTCATCCTATATGAAGAGATTCAATGTGATAACCTATATAGTTGATTCGGTAGAATACATGTGTTGTGTTTTCTTCATTCTTTGAGTTTTGAAAGAGACTTGCAAATTTACACTAAGTATAAGACACTTCAATGCCAAAAATTTTGGCAAACTTTCATGAATTTAATTTAAATCCAACATCGTGATGATACCACATATTTAGGGAGAATGTAATGTAACGTAACGCTTCGTTTATTTGAACAGAGATGAAATTATAACTAAATAAATTTGTCGCATTCTATTAATTTTGGAATTTATTACGCGTACTTGTGTATTTTTAGTTATGATTTATTTTGGATCATGAAGGAATTGTTGTTATTGTTGTTTCTAAGACATGACACACTTTTAAAAAATGAACATAACATATTGTATGTTTGGGGTCTTCAAAAAATATTATCTTTGTGCAAAATTGATGAAAACTTAACTTACCTAAAACAAACGTGACTTAAATCATGTTGGTGTTGTACCTACGTGACTTAACTCACATTGGCTCAACGTGATTTAAGTCATGTTGATGCTACCGAACGTGACTTAAGTCACGTTAATTTTCTCTTGGTTTTTCTAGTGATTCTAGTGACTGTAGGTTATAGGGCAATGTTGGAACAAAGGAATTGATTTTGTGAATTTCGGAAAGAATAGAGGGAGGGAGGGAGGGAGGGAGGGAGGGAGTGAGAGAGAGAGAGAGAGAGAGAGAGAGATCATCCCCATCAAAACATACTCTAAAACTTTAAACTATGCTCGAAATACGCAGATTCATGAATGAAGAGTAGAATCTCATTTACTTTTTTTATTTAACAGAAAAAATTCATAGTAAAAATTATCAGCATCGTAAAAGTATTATTTTTATTTAGCAACAAAAAAAGTCTTCTTTTTGTTCACAACAAATTGTACAAAAAAAAATTACAAACAGACCAAATAATGTTTTAGAAGGGTTACCAAACATTACAAATAGATCCAAAATGATCTATGATAAACAAGATTTGATATGGTCTTCTGATTGTTTTTTTTTTTGAAAGAATGGTCTTTTGATTGTTGTTTGTGTATGGCAATAGAAAACAAGAAATTTCGTGGCAAAGATGACTCGCCAAGAGAAAAGGAAATAGATGAAGACGGCCCCACTATAGTCGGAAAATTCACTTCTAAGAGTGGCTAAGGTTTAAGTTATGTTTTAGACTTTTTTTTATGTGATAGAAAGATAGAAAAGAATGAGATGATGAATAATATGTAGTTTATTTGGTCAAGAATTGTTAGAAGCAGGTTGAGGGTGGTCGGAAATTAATCAGTTTTGGTTGTGGCGGAGAAAAATAAAGGAAAATATAAACGATCAGAGAGATAGAGGAATTTGTTTTTCTCATCTAAAATCTATAATGAGCGTGGTGTAAATATTTAACGTATTTTTATATATAAAGTATACAAATATTTAATATAAATACTACATTAATGTTTATATTCTGATAATAGTCATAAATTTTCAAAATTTTATCATATCGACGTTTTCATTTTGGTAAATAAAAATTTGCTTCTATAGATATAAGCAAATAAATTCAGCAACGAATATCGTGCAAATATTTAACGGTATTTTGCATTTAAAAAACAAAATATTTAATATAAACACTACATTAATGTTAATATTTTAAAAATAGTCCTCTATTAACAATATATAAAAATCGTCCTCCAGCGAAATTTTATAATTGTTCTTTTTAAAACACATGATCTTAATTTTATGTGTCTAATGGTCATTTTGTAAAAAAAAAAAAAAACAATTTATTTCCTCTTTCTTCTCCTTATTATTCAATTCCCTAAAATATATCTACTAATAATAAGTATAAAAAATTTGTTTCTGAAGATATAAGCACATAAAATCTGCAACGGGTGAGGTGCAAACAATGAACGATGTTTGCATATAAAATAAAAATTTATTTAATAAAAGCACTACACTAAATTTGATATTTTGAAAATAGTCATGAGTTTTCAAAATTTTATCATATCGACTTTCTTATATAAGTAAATAAAATTTTCCCCTAAAAAAAATTGTTTTTGTATATATAAGTAAATAAAATCCAAAACTTGCGCGATTCAACTATTTAACAAATTTTTGTATACTCTTTCAAAAACAAATTTTTTTATATATAAGAAAAATATTTAATAAACATGTTACATTGATACTGATAATTTTTATTTAATATCTTTAAACATTCGACAATATTAACAATCTAATTATTTTTATATAATTACCGAAATGTTACGTGACTCGTGCGAAAGTACGGGTCTTTTACTAGTTCTTGTTTAAAGTTGTTTTCTGTTCCTCAATTTTCGATTCAATATATATTAACATTGAACCTCAAAAAATGAAGTTTAGTTATTATTCTTGGTTCAACTAGTTGTTATTTCCCTCCAAAAAAGTTATTATTCTTGGTTCAAGTGATTTTTTTCTTCCTTTGTAATTAATTCTTCATGCGTTATCATAAATTGTAGAAACACAAATATGAATGAAACCAACTTGTCATATCTCATGCAACTTTTCCCTTAAAAAAAATGTCTCATGCAACTTTACTTCATAATAAATAAATCCTTCTATATATTTTTGATACTGCATGTAAATTTATTTATATGAAAGTATCGTAGATTGGTCATAGATTTTTTTTGGGTTTAAAGCTTAATATTTTATTTATTTATCTGTTAAATTTATTATATTTAATTTAAAATCTATTCAATAATATTAATTGAGATTTGTCTTTATTGTTTTGAAAGTGCACTTTTCATGTGATTGGGTAATGATGCATGTGGAAGTGAAGCTTGGTTTGTCAGATTGATAACAACCAATGCGTGAATGAGACTACTAATTTCCCATAAAATCTAACCCAAAAAAAAATTTTCAAAATTAAATTCAAATTTAAAAAAGAAATGTTTTGTTAAAGATAGATATTTAAAAATCAATCAAGGCAAGGAATGGGAGGAAACAACCAAAGCACGGTCAAAAAATTTTAAGATGAACATCAAATGTTTCAGAATATATAAACGAAATTAGTGAAGTTCATTAGACTAAAAAATCTCTAAGATTAATACTACTAGTAAACATTCAAGAATTATTTTTTTATCATCACGTCTAACATTGTACGACTACAGTTCTCATCTTTAGCCACAAGTGATCTAGCCCCACTGTTAGTCAACATTGTATGACTATATGTTTTCGTTAGTTATAGAAGTTGGCTTGAATAACAAGTAACTTGTTATGCATGTCAAGTAATAGAGGTTGTAAGTAGTTAAGCCATTATGTATATTTTTGCTCTCTCTCTCTCTCTCTATTCTTTCCGAAATTCACAAAATCAATTCCTTTGTTTTGTTCAAGTTAAATTTAGAGAATTTTAAATGACACCAAAAAGTTAAGAATTTCAAATTTCTTCATTCTTATATTTTTTTTTTTAAATTTCAAAAAAAATTGCGAATTAACTCCTAATTTTTCTTTTGAAATTTCTAAATTGACTCCTCAAATTTTTGAAATTTGCAAGTCGGCCCCTATTTTTCAATTTTCAATTTGTCCAAAAAATTTTTTTTATAAAAGTTGCCCAAAAATGTTAACAATGAATTTTTTTATTAATCTATCAAAAAAATATTTAAAATGGAAGACAATTTAATTGAAACATTTGAATTGTCTAGAATTCTAAATACTTGCAAAATTTTCAATTATCTTATCCAAACACACTCTTAAACTTTTTTTCCTGAGCTTCTTTCTGCGTTTTTGGAGCATGGAAATGTTTATTTTATTTTCTCAATATATTTTACATCCTAAAATTAGATCTACATATTGAAGTTCTCATTTTATTTATCAAAAAGAAGATAGAAATCCTTTGAAAAGAGAAATATAAAGCTAACTCAGCATCTAGTTCTTCAACAAAGAAACTCATCTAGAGTCTTCCATTATTATTGAAACAAATGAAGTATCGAAGAAAAAAAAACTACTTGCATTGGTTCAGTTTCCTCAGCCTTCTCCATCAAATCAAATAAAAATGCATTGTACAGAATAAACAATGAGTAATTATCGAAAGAGAATAAAGAGAAGATATAAGGTCTATCCAATGATTTGGGAAAAAAAAAGTGTATATGGATTGACTAAAAATTGCTTGGAAAACAAAACTAATTTAGTATGTATTAATTACTCTCTTTAGGAGAGATGGTTAAAACTTATTAAGGAAAGATAATGACTATTATACCCATGAAATAAGGGATTTAGTGAGAAATAAGAAGGGTAACTATGGATTAATGGTAGTAATTAGTTTTCTTATGATAGTAGTAGATTACTCTCTTTAGGAGAGATGGTTAAAACTTATTAAGGAAGGATAATGACTATTATACCCATGAAATAAGGAATTTAGTGAGAAATAAGAAGGGTAATTATGGATTAATGGTAGTAATTAGTTTTCTTATGATAGTAGTAGATATTAACTAGACTTGAACATCTTGTCGGAACAAAAAGAACTAGACTTGAAACAACTTACAAAATAAACCAAATTCATAATTCCCGTCGCAATATTTGCATGAAAAACCAACATCATTATCAAGTTCATCAATAGGCCATGTTGAATGTTTCTTCACCACCTTTTCTGCCCCACCACCGCTCTGACATGTGCTAGAACAACACAAAGAGAATTCTTGATTTTGAACCACAACCAAATTTCTCACCCACATGTTTTGAATAAAAGACTTCACCCTCTCCCTGCAACTCACAAGACTAATGCACGTTGAATTTTTCAGTTCACCAAAGAGATCAAACCCTAATTTTCTTCCTTCTCCATCTTCAGAATTAGCCATCAAAAGCATATAATAAACATATTTAGCTTCATGATGACCCTCTAATGCAGCCGTTTTCAGATTTTCAAAACCCAAATTCACCATCAAAGTACTAAAATATTGCACCATTCCTTCACGATAAAGAATCTCTAAATTACCACTTTCCCTACAACGACTCAAGAACGTGGTTCCTTTTCATCGGTGAACCATGGAAGTGGAATCAATGCAAATTTATCTAGTGTTGCATGTTGATAAATGTGAGGATCTTTTGAAGCTTTGCAAAAATCTTTGCAACTCAATGTGATTTTGCATAAATCAGCCATTGAGAAAGTTGCAACCTTTCCCACTATATTTACCAATAACTCGTTTGGTAGAGCCTCTACAAGGCTTGTGGGTGTCTCGTTGATCTCTTTCTTGGCACTTAACAAAGCCATGAGAATAAACCTTTTTTTTTATTATTTTGCTTTTCTTCAAAGTATGGTTTATTAAATTAAATATCGGTAACATCTTTATATAGGGGACAATGAGCCAAGAAATTGAAAATAAGTTATAAGAAGACAATTGTAAATAAGATATTACCAAAAAATAAAATAAGAATCTGTCCAAATAAAGGATTCAATAACAAACTATCCTTGATATGAGTGAAAAATTAATTTTTTGATAAAAAGTAAACATTTAATTTGGAGATTTTTTGCCTTAAAAAAAATTAATTTGGAGATTTTTTAACAATTGAGATTCTCGTTAAAAAATCAATAAAGATATTATAGGATACATTTATCTCTTTTTTATTTAACCAAAAAAACATTATCTTTTTCTATAAATGGTTGTGTGTGTATGTATATATTTTTTATTCGGAAAAATATAATATGAAAGATGTTAATGTTAATAAAGGTGTTACCAAAAAAATATTATTGTACCGAAAAAAATACAATATGAAATATGTTAATGGTGATAAAGGTGTTACTAAAATTACCTCAAAAAAAAGTGTTACTAAAACAATATTCTTTTTTTGAGGGGACCAAAAAAATATTCTTGTACCGGAAAAGAAAAATATGCAATATGGAAGTTTTTTTTTCTTTTTGATCAGGGGTACAATTGATTTTTTTTAACGACAATATGGAAGTTTTTTTTGTTGAGAGGAGGACAATATGGACGATGTTACCTCTTTTTTTTTGAGAGAATGTTACCTCTTTTGTTTAAATAATAAAGGCTTTATTTTTATTTGGATATACTAAAAAATAATATAAAAATAAAAAGTAATATAATATAGATTTAAATAGCACTTGGATATGTAACCAAAAAAAAAAAAAATTTGCACCTGGATAGTGGAATGCCCAATTGAGATTGTGGCCCAGCTCTATTAGGATATTTCTTCTTAAATTTCAATTTTGGCCCTCCTTTCATTTTGGTGCCCTTTCTTTAGCATCTTTGCTCCTCTTTTCTCACAAAGTGTTGTCGCTGATCGGGAGAATGCTTTGATGAATGTTGTTTAAACAGTTTTTCTAAAGTCAATTGCTATGTTGTGTCAATATCACATCTACAAAAATGTCTGAGCAACATGTATGATAGATTGCAAAGTTAAGGATCTGTAACATCCCGCTTAAGACTTAGATATTTATCAGTGGTGAGACGATGTATCAGAGATATTTTTAAGGAATGGCATTTTGGTAATTTGAGGGTTTAGGCTATTTAAGCCAAATACCCCCAAAATTACTCACAATTCTCTACACTTTCTCTCTCTAAAAATCTTTCTCTCCAACTTCTCTCTACTCTTTCTCTCAATTCCTCCCATCAAAGCCATTCCAATCTTCACTATCATCCATCAATTTCCATTCCAATTTCTTAAACCACTTGCAAGCTCATCTTTTGGGAATTCTTAAGGCAAGGGAAGATTAAGGAAATCAAGAAAAGAAGAAGAAATCAAGCTAGGGTTTTGATGTAGAAGCTTGGCAAGGAATCAAAACAAGTGATTAAGGTGAGTTCCTTTAGTTTAGAACCCACCTTGGGAAGTTTTGGGTGAAAATCCCTTATTTTGAAAAGTTTGATAATTTGTGCCCTAATCCTTAATGCATGCTAAATCCTTGTTTATCCATGATTTAAGTCATCAATTTGTAGTTAAAAATCATTCCTTATGTTATTGGAAAGCTTGGGTAAGCTTGGATAAGTTAGAATGGTGGAAAATCATGTTTTGAGCACTTTCTGTCCTGTCATGGTCGCTCAGCGAAGTTCAACTTTGCTCTGCGAAGTTGACAGCATTTGGTTCTGGACCACTTCGCCTAGACTTCTCTTGGACTTTGCTCTGCGAAGTTGACAGCATTTGGTTCTGGACCACTTCGCCTAGACTTCGCTTGGACTTTGCTCTGCGAAGTTGACAACTTTTGTTTCTGAATCTTTTATAAATGTACCAACTATCCAAGTGCCATTTACAGCATCTAAAAACCCTATTTTTCTCAAGGAACACTATTTTAACATATCTGAAAGGCTTCCAACAGATGAAAGTTTAAGGGAACAAGGATTAGGTAATGCACTAGAGGTACGAGAGCAAAGTTGGAAGAGTCGGGTAGTTATTACAATGAGATAGTAAACCCTAAGAACGACATATGGCAACGATATGTCTAGAACCTATAATAGGTTAGCAAGATTAAGAATATAATCAATTAAGTGTACGAAAGTACAAGGAATGTTTCAACATTCAAAGCTTCAGATAAGTTTAAGGGTTTAGATTTCCAACAACCAAGTAAGTGGCTTATGAGAACGATAAGCTTAAAACCTTATATTATAGGTTAAATATCACATGATTAATTACTTGATGAATGCATTAGATATGCATATGATTAGAATAATGTATCATATATACATATGAATAATTAAGACAAGAATCAGACTATAAGATTAAACGTGTCCATCAGGCTCCGGATTATGTCGGATGGGACTTCTCCGAGAGGGTTGTCCACACGTAAGATTATAAGACCATGCTAAACATGTCCAGTAGGCTCCAGATTATGCCGGATGGGACTCCTCCGAAAGGGTTGTCCACATGTATGTTAAAAGGTTAAACATGTCCAGCAGGCTCCGGATTACGCCAGATGGGACTTCACCGAGAGGGTTGTCCAGATGTAAGTTTAAGTTGTGTCCAGCAGACTCCGGATTATGCCGGATGGGACTTCTTCGAGAGGGTTGTCCACACGACGATAAGAGGAGTCCAGTGTTAGCCTCAGATAGGAATTTCACCGGTATGATGTGAGATGTATTTCGGGGTTACTCCTCTCGGATGCACTCCATAAAATGAACCAAGATAATTATTGTATGTTCAACACTAACTGTCTAACTTAATGATAAAGAAAGATGTGTGTGTATATATATATATATATATATGTTACAGTGATAATATGACAATAGTCAACAGATATCAGGAAAGTGATCATAGTTCCCCCCTCGATCACTAAATAATGAGATGTGAATAATATGAACATGAGATTATGAATATGATAAGAATATGATAGAGACATATAGCGATCCTAGTTTTTCCTTGATCGCTAAGATATGTAGAGACTGACGGCGATCCTAGGATCCCCGAGATCGCCTGAAGCTTAGGGTAGGTGGAACTCACTGAGACGTTCGTCTCACCTCAATCCCTTTAATTTAGTTTCAGGTAAGCAGGTGGTTCGCAAACAAGAGTTTCGTGATGAAGTTTATCAGGGAGTACAGTTGCTCGTCAAGTACGAGTTATGGACTTTATCAGCAATTTTGTATATGTATATTAGTGGTACTTTATGGTCGTATAAACGAGCAAAATTTGTATTCATTCAGTTGTATTGTGATGTTATTGAAAATTTTAATGGATCCCATATCAGATTTAATACGCATGCTAAATATTCTAGATAAATTTAGTATGGGTGTTACAGGATCTTAAATCTAAAGACGGAAAGAGATCAAATCTAAAGATGTATGAAACACAGTCATGGATGCATGGGAAGCTATAGTGAAATCCGATACAAAGTAAGTGTATGTTGATAATTGTCGTTTGTTCAAAATTGTATGCATTTGCATAAACTGTCCAAAAAAAAAGGAATATGTGGAAACTACTATTTTCGGACTAGTAAAGGAGAAAGTTGTAAGGTATTAGACTGGTTGTGCCACACTTGATTGAAAAAGCATATGGGTAATAGTATGGGTGACATATGTAAAAGGTGGGCTTCCATTAACAACATGATAAAGTTGCAGCATAATCAGATACAAGCCTCGTTTCATAAGAACATAATTTTAATGGAACACCAATTCAAAGTAAATGTGTTGTGGTTAAAGTTGGTTAGAAACATATCAAGGAACACATTGCATTTTATTACAGACCAGACAGATCGAGCATTGACTTGTGGTAAGGATAACTCCAAGTAATTAGGGTAACATGCAGATTTCTGTTTGCAAGTACAATTGCCAAGAAGATAGAGCTCAATGCACCCATTCGTTTGGATGAAATTCACATTCATTGGAAGAGGTCGTGGTTCGAGGATTACAATCTTGCTAAGGCCAAATTTATAATTTGAAATGTGCTAGATTTGTTTGGATTATATAATTCGAAACGCCCTAATAACATAACATAATGCACACCCATGTTTTTACCATGATCCTAAAATATGATTATACATTGCAGGCATGATTTAAAGTTGTTGATTACAATATGAAGATGCATATCAAAGAGCAATTTTGACAGTTTGTTTTACCATAAACAACCTATGTGTCCACCTCCAAAAAAAGGTTAATACAAAAGGTTCACCAAAGAAGGTGGAACATTTCGTACGATCAACTAAGCGATTACATTCTATTTGGAGCATGTCGACACTCTCCATCCAGATACACGTGTTTCACACTTGAAGTCAACATGCTTAAGTAGAAAAAGTGTGTATCTGCTAGGAATAACTCTCCTAACCCTCTTTCGGTTCAAGTCAACTTCCCACACAAGGATCAAATATCATTGTTCATGCATCAATCTGTTAAAAATGTGGTGGATGTGGTAGGTGGTGGTCATTGTGAATTATGTGTTGTGGCAGACATGTGTGGCATGTCTGTTAATGGTCATCTTGTTATCCATATTGAACTTATACGAGAGCTAACCAATGACAGTGACTATTATCTCCTCTTGTGTGGAATAGATAATCAATTCGATGAGGTCAAAAATGCTCTGAATCATAATTGACTTGCGCCTGCACCTCCAGATAAATAAATGATTATGCCAGACATGAGCTTTCTTATTGCATAGAAATATAAGTATATGGTAGTTCTACAATCCTTAAAAAAAGGTCAGTCGAAAACTTTTTTCTTTAGGTGGCGCACCATGCGAAAGAGATTGAATCATGTGTCTTGCACATGTAAATGACAATCATTTTATGATGGAAAATATTTATTTGTTTTTAGTTTATATCTAATAATATCGGTGTTTGTGTGTGAACGTAATCACTTTAATTTATATTACATGTATATCTGAAAGACGGGTGTCCAATTCCTCCCATGTATGTACTATGGGATCGTCGTCGTATAGATGATGCAGAGCCTAGATATAACCATAAGACGGTTAGTTACCATGAACGTCTATCCGCTCTTTTTATTCTGCTAATGTGTATAAATTATGAACGGTGGTTTGTATGAAGTTTTAATTTTGATTTAAATTAGAATAATAGGTATATGTATTTCGCACTTTCATATATTGTAACAAACTATACTTATATATTTTTCAATTACACCAACAATATAGCAAATATAATATAAATTCTTTTTTTTAATGACTCAACAATATAGCGTTATTATTGGCAAATTTGTTTAAGGTATAATTGAAAGTGAAAAAGGCTGCCCAAAATCATGTATTTTCTTTATATATAGTACTATCGTTTAGACGCACACTCTGTGTCTGTCTGTCCGCTCTTCTTACTAATGCGTATAAATCATGAACAGTACTTTTTTTTTATGAAATTTTGATTAAAACTAATTTGATTTTTATTAAAATTATATGTATAGATAATAGATATTTTGTACTTTCATATTGTAACAAATTATACTTATCTTCTTCAATAATACCAACAATATAACAATTATAATATTTTGTAAAAAAAAAACAATTATAACATCTTTCAAAAGAATATAACAAATATAATATAAATTCTTATCTTTTTGAATGACACCAAAAAAGTAGCATTCATGGTCAAATATGTTTAAGGGTATAATTGAAAGGAGAAAAAATCAGCTCAAAACATTTTACTTTCTTTATAGATACTAGCGAAAAGATGGACACTCACGTGTCCGTCTTTCCTCTCTTTTTATTGCGCTAACGCATGTAAATTACGAACGGTATTTTATATGAAATTTTGATTTTGATTAAAATTATATGTACAAATATTTGTGACTTTCAAATTGTAACAAACCCAAGAAATCATGTTTATATTTTTCAATAGCAACGGTAATTTAACAAATATAATATAAATTCTTATCTTTTTTAATACTACCAACAATATAACATTAATATAGGAAAATTTGTTTAAGGATATAATTGGAATTATAAAAAATTCAGCCCAAAACCTCAATCTCCTTCATATATAATATTGTTCCTATTGTAGTGGACTATTTCCTATTTTAATGAGATTTAATTTTTTAATTAAAATCTAAAATAATATTATTAAAGCATAAAACAGTAAATAAAATAGTTTAAATGAAGGGTAAAATAGGTAATGAAAAAGTCAGTCTAAACTCATATATTTTAAGTCTATTTTCTTTATATATAATATAGAGTATAGAATTATAGAATATAGATAGATGCCCAGGAATAAAACTTTTCTTTTTATATTATCAAAAAAATTATTCCATAAAATAAATTTAGTAAACTTGAAACAAATACACAATAATAGATTAATATATCATTTTGATCAATCCATTATCATCCATGTTCATTCAATTCATCCATTCGGATACCCCTACTTCCAACGAGATCCTTTTACAATCAAAATATTTTGATTCAAGAAATTTCTCCCTTACTCTAAATGAAGAGAAATACTACTAACACATTTTTAATTTTTAAAACTATCTTTTTGGACGAGTTCTCTTTTTTAAAATATGGATTAGTCTGTATTTTCTTTTTTTTTTTGTTAACCTTACAATTCTCAGAAAAATGAGGCACTGGTAATTCAAAGTTCAATTATTAAGTTCAATTATAAAGTAAGTATTGTATCACAAAAGATCATTCCACTCAGATGGAATACTCCATATTTATTTAATCTAATTTTGATTACAAAATAACACAATAAAAATTTCACTGGGTCACGCTATTTTAAAAATGAATCTTACTAAATTATGTGCATTTTGCTTCAATTTAACATACATGAAATTAATCATTAAGAAAGCCGGTTAAAAAACAATATATTAAAGAATATGTTACTACCGTCCTAAGACTTAGTCTAAACGACAATGTTGATAGTCAAGTAATTAGACTCACGTGGTAAATGAGCTTCATTAAATAATAAATTGTTTGAGGAGATTTTGAGTTCGATTTTTTGGTGGATTTTTTGTGATATCATTTGGGTTGAATATGTGTTAGAACCCGCGTTTGAGGATTGGTTCAAATAACTTGAACAAGAAGATGATGAAAATGAACATGATGAAGAGTACACATAAATTCTAAAGCGTGTGCGAGCGCACTAAGTTATATGTTTGATTCACCCCCACCAGTTTATGTCAACTGGATGCAAATGGGTAGATTGGTGAACCCCCCTTCAGGATGCTTTGGAATCCTTGACGTGACTTGCACATTCACACCAAACGTATCGTTCAATGGTAATTTACCGAATAAAGTTATGTCAATTGCTCTTGTGCACTACAGAAAAGAAAGAATGACTTGATATTATTTTTGGTAGAATTTTAACTCCAAATAATGTGATTTTGTATCTCCATTTTGTGTCTCCAAAGTGTCTATATTTATAGAGAAACTTATGTCATTTTGGTGAAGAGAACCAACTCTTTAGAAAGAGTTTTTTCGTGAATAGACACAATGGTTACATTGCTTCAATAGTCAAACATTGCATCATTTTGTTGAAAGGTCTCTACAATAGTCAAGCATTTTATATTTTGGATATTTCTCTCACAATATCTTCACCGAATTTAAACTGACGACCTTTGAATTGTGTGTTTGGGTTTTACGTGAGGTTTGTCACGTCATCGATCTACAAACAAAAAAAAATGTTACTACCAATCCTTTCTCATTAATGAAGGATGTAGTAAAATATACGTTACTCCCTCTATCTTAAAATATAATTGTTACAGTTGCATTTTTTTTCTATCTCAAAATATTTATTATTTTAGAATATCAATGCAACATTTATTATATTTTCCACTCATAAATTGTTATTTATTGAATCCACTCCATTAACATTAAAAACAACCAAACTAATCGTTTTCTCAAAAACGCACATAGTTCAAATGTAACAATTAAATTTAGACGGAGGAGCTAGCATCCATTTTTTCCTGCATGTGCACCAAAATCAAGCTATATGAGAGGTTAACTAAGAAGGAATACAACATGACCAACCAGTTCTTCTAGTGTGTGGACTGTGGAGGTTAAATTGCCTAGTAATTGTCGTAGACAGAGAACCCACCTCTAACAACTTCTACAACCAACGCCAACTAAAATGGTTGTGCTTAATTTTATTTGAAACCTGCCTTAACTACTTAACAAAGACCTTTACGTTCGTCAAAAATAAAAGACCTTCACGTTTGCCCCACAATTCAGTTATATATATTTTTTCTTTGGGAGATAAATCGTGTGACATAGTACATGGTATCTTATATTTAATGGCAACAGCAAACACATGTGTGAGCCGCAAATTTTGAAGAAAATGGTTGTTACTTGTGAAACACGGTTTTGTCCTTGTCTAAGAGTGTGTTTGGATGAGGAAATGTTTTGAGGTAATGTAATGTTTTTGAGGGAATTCAAATACTTTTAGATGAATTCCATTGTTTTGATAATAATATGGAGAATTCTCAAAATGATGGAAATTTATGAAGTATTTTGTTCAAGTTAAATTTAAAGAATTTCAAATTACACCTAAAAGCTAAGAATTTCAAATTTCTTCATTCTTATAATTTTCAAATTTTGCATTTTGGTTCTCAAATTTTCCAAAATTTTCAAATTGACCCCAATAAATTTACAAAAAAAATTACAATTTGACCCCTAATATTTTTGGAAATTACAAATTTACCCCTCAACTTATTCAAAATTACAAATTGACCCCTCAAATTTTTTGAAATTTACAAATTGACCCCTAATTTCAATTTTCAAATTTGGCAAAAAAAAATAAAATTTATAAAAGTTGCCCAAAAATTATGACAATGAAATTTTTGATTACTCCATCCAAACAAGAATATTTAGAAATGAAGTCAATTTAATTGAATCATTTAAATTGCCTAGAATTCTAAATTCGTCAAAATTTCTTAATTACCTCATCCAAACACACTCTTAGAGTGTGTTTGGATGGGGAAACGTTTTGAGGTAATGTAATACTTTGAGGGAATTTAAATACTTTTAGATGAATTTCATTGTTTGGATAATAATATGGAGAATTTTCAAAATGATGGAAATTTATGAAGTATTTTGTTCAAATTAAATTTAGAGAATTTCAAATGACACATAAAAGTTAAGAATTTCAAATTTCTTCATTCTTATAATTTTCAAATTTTGCATTTTGGTCCTCAAATTTTCCAAAATTTTCAAATTAACCCCAATAAATTTACAAAAAATTGCAATTTGACCCCTAATATTTTTTGGAAATTACAAATTTACCCCTTAACTTATTCAAAATTATAAATTGACCCCTCAAATTTTTTGAAATTTAAAAATTAACCCTAATTTTAATTTTCAAATTTGGCCCAAAAAAAATATAATTTATAAAATTTGTCCAAAAATGATGACAATGAATTTTTTTATTATTTCATCCAAACAAGAATATTTAGAAATGAAGTCAATTTAATTGAATCATTTAAATTGCCTATAATTCTAAATTCTTCAAAATTTCTTAATTACCTGATCCAAACACACTCTAAGAGTATGGATTGCCATCGTGATTTTTCCCTAGCAGGATGGAATATGGTTCATTTTTCATTGTGAAATTAAGGTGAATTTTATGGTTAGAAAAATTTAATATTAGCAAAAAGATTAAGGGGGGTGTATTGGATTAAGATTTTAAAAGACAATTTTTGTTTAAAAAAGTCTTAAGGATTTTAAAAGACTTTGCAGGATTTTAATGACTTTGATGATTTTAAAAGACTATTGAGATTTACAATTTGGATTTCAATGGATTTAACTCATAAGATTTTAAAGGATTTCAAATGATTTTATGGATTTCAAAAGATTTCAAAAGATTTTATGAATTTTTAAAGACTCATTAAAAAAAATGATCATAACACATTATCTTTCACACTATTCTCAATACAAACTCTTTTATTTATTTTACTTTATCTTTTTATGAGGGAGATAGAGAGAGATAAAGAGAGAGAGAGGGGGAAGAGAGAGGAGGGAGAGGAAGAGAGAGAGAAGAAGAGAGAAAGAGAGAGTGAGAGAAGGGAGGAGAGAGGAGGGAAAAGAGAGAGTGAGAGATAGATGGAGAGAGAGGGCGAAAAGAGGGGGAGAGAGAGAGAGGGGGAGGGAGGAAGAGAGGAAGAGAGAGAGAGAGGAGGGAAAAGAGAGAGTGAGAGATATAGAGAGAGAAGGGGGAAGAGAGAAAGTGTGAGAGAGAGGGAGTGAGGGAGAGAGGAAAGAGAGAGTGAGAGAAGGGAGGAGAGAGATAATAAATTTTTTAAAGAAAAAACAATCCTAAGAAATCTCATGTTTTCATAAAAGACTTTTTCATGCTAAAATTTCACTAGCAAATCCCACCAAATCCATCAAAATCCAATTTATTAAACAATCCTTCAAAATTTGAATGATTTTGAATACCACAAGACTTTTTTTAAGTGATAAAAAGTCTTGATTGAATATCACAAGACTTTTTTTAAATGACAAAGAGTCTTGATTGAATACCAAAAGACTTTTTTTTAAGTTGCAAAGAGTCTTGATTGAATACCACAAAACTTTTTCATGATAAAAATGTCTTTTAAAATCTCTTAGAATCCTAATTCAATACACCCCCCTAAATAAGAAGCAGATAATAAGTGATGTTGAAAATTGGAGGGTGTTTTAATTGAATCATTCTGCTTGTGATGTGTGGAATTTGTTTGTAGTAGGTGATTGGTACGTATTTGGTTTGTAGTGGCTGGCCACACAAGAGATAGTATGATTTGTCAAATTCAAGCGTGGAAAACTTTCAGTGCCTTCTCCTACACTTAATACCACGGAATTCATTAATCATCACATCCTTGTCTCCCTTGGATTTACTCATTAAATACTTTTAGTCCCACCATTTCGGGATTTGCTTAGCATTATAGAATTGGAAAATGTTTTGTGTACACTTCATGTGGGTGTATACAACTTGAAACAAAGGAAAAAAATGAAAAATATAACGATGTGATAGTTTGATGAGAGAGATGTTGGATGAGTGTATGAAATTTAGAGGTTTTATTTATCATTGTTGTATAGAGTCGACCACCTGCATATTTTTAATTTTGAACATTAAAAGTAAGGTTTGTAATAAAATTTTAAAATTCTGAACATTAAAAGTAAGGTTTGTAATAAAATTTTAAAATAGAAAAGATACATTTTACTTCGGCATCTTATCGATCTAAGTATTGAATTTGAGCATATGCTATACAAAGAGGCAACTAATTCACTCAAGTTAAGCTCTTGCAAATTACAAGGTATGACTCCAAATTCAAGCTCATGCAAATCTTAACAACTAACAAACTTCCATTTTCGACCATTGAAACAAAATTCAAGCGGAAGAATAAGAAAGATCAAGATTCCTAATTGCAATGAAATATATTATTGAAATCTTAGTGGAGGCCAATGCTTCCACTTCTTATACATAGATCCTTCGTTAAAAAAAATTTAGTCTTAACCCTCAATTTTGAAGAAAATGTCGTTGCTAATTCGAAGTTTGACTGAGAAGTAAGATTGGCCGATAATTTAATAACCAACATTAGAATTCCTTTGAAAATATCTACAAACAAACCGCATTCAATCTCTCAAATCCAGCGAAATTGACATGTTGGACTTTGGAGGAAGATCCAGCCCAATAAGAGACTTCTCGGGAAGAAACTGACCAAAATTGCTCTTCTCTCATGCAAAATTGTTCACTCTCATACAAACTGACGAAAATACTCTCAACGTGACTTAAGTCACGTTCGGTATATACCAGCGTGACTTAAGTCACCTCGGTATATACCAACGTGACTTAAGTCACGCTTGTTTTAGGTAACTTATGTTTTCACCAATTTTGCACAAAGATAATAATTTTTTGAAGACCCCAAACATACAATATGTTATGTTCATTTTTTAAAAGCATGTCATGTCTTAGAAACATCAATAACAACAATTCATTCATGATTCAAAATAAATAATAACTAAAAATATACAAGTACGCATAATAAATTCCAAAATTAATAGAATACGACAAATTTATTTAGTTATAATTTCATCTCCGTTCAAATAAACGAAGCGTTATGTTACATTACATTACATTATCCATAAGGATGTTGTATCATCATGATGTTGGATTAAAATTAAATTCATGAAAGTTTGCCGAAAATGTTGGCATTGAAGCGTCTTATACTTAGTGTAAAAATTTGCAAGTCTCTTTCAAAACTCAAAAGAATGAAGAGAACACAACACATGTATTCTACCGAATCAACTATATAAGTTATCACATAGAATCCCTTCATATAGGATGAGTCATGACAAAAAGAAATGTATTCCAATATATTCTTTTGAACTTAATCCTACTGCTCTACCAACTGACAAGTTTCAATTGACAGAGGAGCATGATCAAGCTCAAAACAACATCTTAGAAATGCATTCCCTTTTGTCACACTCATCATATACGAAGGAATTTGATGTGAGAACCTATATAGCTTATTTGGCAGAATACATGTTGTGTTCTCTTCATTTTTGTGAGTTTTCAAAGAGACTGTCAAACATTTACGCTAAGTAAAAGACACTTTAATGCCAACATCTTCAGCAAACTAACAAAAAATTAAATTAAATCCAACAAAATAATGACACAACATAATAACACTACCTAAACATCTTCATCAGGCCGAATCAAACTCTTGAGAATATCTTCAGTCGACCTCAGCAACGTAGCATCCATCTCGATCCTCGGGAATATGTTGTGCTAAGCAAAAAAAAATCAAAATTTAAACAAGCCCTAAAACTAAAAAATTTCTAGTCTAAGAGGAAGAATGTAACATATAAACATAAAATGTAAATGGTACTTGATTATGAAAACTTACTTGTTATTGGAGTGGTGGGTGATTTGAAGTTGAAGAGATTTGAGGTTGGATGATTTGAGAGAGTTTTTAGAGATTTGAGAAGTGAAATGGAGAAATGAGGTACTGTCTGGGTTAAAAAAGAACACAACGTGACTTAAGTCACGCATGTTATACATCATCGTGACTTAAGGCACGCTCTGTTTGTGTCAGCAACTAGAACAAGCAGAATGCACCATTTCTCCATGTTTTCATTCATCCATTCATTATTCCATTTTCATCCATTTTTCATCCATTCAATCAATAATTCAATCATTCATTCATTCAAAGTTAAAATACGCAAATTCAATCAAAGTTATAATACGCAAAAATAAAACAAAAAATGTATCAAAATGTCATAAAAATACGCAAAGGCGCGAGTGTAAATATAATACATCCATGTCATAAAAAAATAACTAAAAATATACAAAGTACAAATGTCACAAGACCCTACTCCGCTGGACTATGGCTCATAGTCCTCCTCCGGGGAACCGCCTCCTCCTGCAAAATGAGATACTCCGACTGGATGCCCTGCATAATACTGGCAACGACTGGATTCCCAAACACATCAACACAACCCATTGCACTGTCCACTCTGGCTTTGATGTTGGCAATAATCTGCAGTGGGTCGGGAACCTATCTGGTCCACTGCTGCTGAACAATAACCTCCTCGTAAGGAGGGACAAGAGATGTGTACTCAGCAACGACATCAGGGTCGCTCATGATAGGATGAGATACATTGTAGTACCATCTAATGTACCCCTCCTGACACTTCCACTGCCTAGTCGTTGTTGTCGGCCGACCATGAAGCGCCTGTGGAAGGACATGGAGCAGAAAATCTTGAAAGGCCACAACTACCGCCTCAGCCTTAAGAGCCTGAATATCACTAGGAGATCTGGGGACGGTCTGCACATGTCTGTACTGCCTAAGAACCCGCTCCGGCAAGTGAAGACACATAGTCATCTTGTTGGCCATGATCCAACCGGAGTACCAACAAATGTTGTGGAAAGGCGTGATGTCCCGCTGGTCCTCGTACAGCCTCCATATCACATCAGCATTGACCATCAGATCAATGAAGCCACGGTAGTGTGCAGTATCAGCATGGCCCCTGAGCGGTCTCCATCTAGAAGCAAGCGAGGAAGCATGATGGTAGTCCAGATTCAGCCTCCTCGGAAAGATCTTCTTGAAGTTCTCCAATATCCATCCCTACAAACAAATATTTCAGCATCACAAACGTATAAACAGACACAATAATATCGTAAGTCATTTACAATATGTTATAGAAAAGAAAAAAAAATACTACCTCAAGCAGAGTCATGTAACCGCCACAAGCACCAATGGTCGGGTCAATAGCAAGAGAAAGCGGGTGGTAGAGTCAAGCAAGTGTCATCCCACCCCAGGACCACTCGTGCACCGTGTCCAAATCCTCAAGCATTTCTAGCCACAACAGTTGAACGCTTCTGTTGTTCTTGTTGGTGAAAATGGTGATGCCAATCAAGTACAACAAAAACGTCCTAATGCACTGCGTCCTAACCGTCATCTGCTCCTCCTCATCATCATCAGCAGTAGGATGCTCCAACTCATTACACCTATGCAAGAGTGTGTCATACTGTCTCCTCAGGGTAGTTATACTAATATACTCACCCCACTGCTTTTTTGTCTCATCCAAAGCCTCATCCTCCGTCATACCCAAACCCTCCAGCAGCTCCATACCTCTCTCATATCCTACATCCTCGTCAGCCATGAGCCTCCCAACAATGGGGACGTGTAGAAGACACGCCACATCATCTAGTGTGACGGTCATCTCCCCAACGGGCAGATGAAAGTTGTGGGTCTCCTCATGCCATCTCTCTGAGAAGGCGGTGATGAGGGCAGAGCTGATGGTCTCGTACCCAGGATGAAGGAAGGGTGCAAGACCGGATGCCTCCACCCGCTGCCAGAACCAGACATGTTCCTGTGTCGGGAGTGTCAGGTTCCCAATCCTCTTCCCGTGCGAGACAATGTTCAACTTATGCATCCCCTGAAACTGAAATAAAAAAAATTAAACGAACAACAAACCGTTAAAAATATAAACATTTGAATAACTAAAAAAGATATAACAATTTAATAGTAAAAAAACAATAATTAAAATAAACCTTGAAAATTTTAACATAACAATTAAATAGTAAAATTAAAATAAACAATTAAATTGACGTGTAATTAAATTAACACATAATTAAAATATTTTAACATAAAAATTAAATCGTAAAATTAAATTAAAATAAACATATCAATTGACGCGTAATTAAATGAAATTAAACAATTATACTTACTTTGGCATCGCTCCAAAGCTGGCATGTCACGTGTTTACCGAAATTCGGTAGAAGCGTCAAGTTTGTAGGGGCCCCAGGAAAACTCTGCGGCATGGCCTCTTCCTGAGCCTACTGCTGGGCCTCGCCCTCCTGCTACTGAGCCGCCTGCTCGTACTGAGGTTGTTGCTGATGTTGCGTGGGGTCCACTATCTGGGACGCACCCGTCTGGGACGACGTCCCCACATCCTGATGTCTCCTAACGCCATGTCTCCTTCAAGTAGCAGGGCAAGCAGCCGCCTTTTCGGCCCGTGCACTCCTGGTCATGGTCTCCCTGTCTCCTCTCAGCCTGTTCCGTCTCTCGGACATATCTACACAACATAAAACAATGCAAAAAATCAATGATTTTTTTTCATAGGGACATTGTGTCATTTCTAACTAATCAACGTCAACAATTCAATCTCTAAACTACCACATTGCACTCAAACTCACTATAATCAACATTAACAATCTAACTAATTTCTAACTAATTTCATCATTAACGATGCAAAAATCAAACAAATATTCATTTAGATACTTTATCAAACACCTAGAGTGCAACATTCAATCAACATAAAACCTAACAATTTATAAACCCTAAACTACCACATTGGAGTCAAACTTACTCTAAACAACATCTAAACTATAATTTCTAACTTAATTCATCATTAACAATCCTAAAAACTAACATGCAAACCAAATTTCTAAAAACCTAAAAATGTTAAATTTCTTCAAAAAAAACCAAAATTTAAACCATAAAAAGTCAATGCAATAGGATAATAAACACTTACTTGATTTTGGGGTAGAAATTAGCGTTGATTGGCTCAAGAATGGTTGAAATCGCACTTGGAGGAAATTTTTTTTGATTTTTTCACAAGAACACACTGGTTCTGTGTTCTGGTTTGTGTTGTTCCTATAACAGCATGCAGCGTGACTTAAGTCACGCTGGTATGTACCGAGCGTGACTTAACTCACGCTGACTCATGGTGACTTAAGTCACGCTGATGTACCGAGCGTGACTTAAGTCACGTAGGGGTATTTTAGATACTCCGTATATGGAAGGGAGCATTTCCCTTTGAGAGAAGAGCAATTTTCTGTCGGGAAAGAGATCAAGGAGCTAAAATCATTTGTTTTGAGACCCCATGAAATCTAGATAATATCATTGATCCAACATGCAATAATCTAGCGATCGAGATGGAAGTTTGTCTCTATTAGTGTCCTTATTATAGACGTCCCTTTCTTAATTATAGATTCCCATTAGCTAATGACTATAGTTGAAGAAAAACACTATATGAAAATAGTAGTATAATGATTTTTTTTCTTTATATATGCAAGCTAGTCTATCAGATAATTAAATGGTTAACAGCAGGAAAACATGGTGAGGAAACGAAATGAAATATCCATGTCTTGATTGTCTCATTGGTGGCGGTGCATGTTCTCATTAATAAACATTTTCTCTTCAATTTTACATCCATCTACATTAAAAAAAAATACCTTTATATATTGTAAGTTACCGGTACTGATTGAAGAAAAAATTAACACTTGAGGAAGATCGTGGTCATTTGCAAAAACAATGAAGATTATGCATAGTTTGGTATATTAAATATTTGAAATCTGTTAAAAAAGAAATAAGAAAAAAAGTTTACTTACAATCCATTTATAATTTGAAAAAAATTAATGATTCTAATATCATTTTGTTATATTCTTCACAGAACAAAAATAATAAAAATAATTTTGTTTTTCTCAAAATAATAATAATAATTTTGTTATATACTTTTTTAAATGTCTCAATAAATATCTATGTAGTGAGTTTTTTTTTACTGATATAGTAGGATATAAGAAGAAAGATTGAAAAGTTGGAATTTTTCCAAATTAAATATCACATAATCCTCTCTTTTTTTTTTTTACCAAAATAATCCTTTTTTTTCCTTCTCCAAATTATAATGTTGAAATCAATATTAGTTTTTGGCTAAAATGTTGGTCACTTAAGTTATTTTAAAACTTCAGTTTAACTTTGATCCTTTGACATATTTTAAAGTTTAGTTTGGTCCTTTAACTTTAAAATTGGTCAACTTGGTCTTTTAATTTAATTTATGTAAGTTAACACAACTTGGTCATATATAAATTGAAGTAATAAATAAATCATCGAGTCATAATAAAATGTAAACATAGTTTAACTACCACAAGTCTCAAAATAAACTAAAATTTTAGACACGATGTGGTCATATATATGTATATAGATAAGTCGCTATAAAATCTAAATGCACTAGAAATCAATACTCCTTGTTGTCATCATTGTCAGAATCTTCATATATATATGTATATCTTTTTAATCTTGTCAAAAAAAATGTATATCTTTTTAATCTTAACACTTCATGTGTTGTGATTGTTTTGCTTATTTTCATCCTATTTTGGCCTCGTAGAAAAAAGACAATGATCCGAAGATTAAAAGCGAATTTGAATCTCTACTGAATCATGGAATTGAGAACTTTGAGTTTTCACTAACTATGGTTATCTGGTTTGAGTTATTATCTGCTGTTATTCAAATTACAAAAAGTAAACAAAAAATAAAACATGCGTATTGATGTGGGCATACAATTAGTAAAGGTTTGATTAATCACTTAAAAAAATAGAGAGAATTTGATTTTGCAAATGATATTGGTGGAGTTGATATAATTGCAAATGAAATGGATATTTAATGTTTGTTTACTCAAAAATATTAAAATTGGATAAAGAAACATTGATGAAAATCCACCCAAATGCAGACATTTAAACCATGAGTATTCTAAGGAGTCTTTTAGGATTCATTATGCAAACATAACTTAAAATTTTTAAAATCTTATTTACTATTTACAATGTCACAAAATAGATTAAATAGTTTTGTCTTTGATTTCAATTGAAAATAATTATTAAAATAATATCGGTTATAAAAAAAATTATTATTGATTTTGCAGCAAAAAATTGAAAATAATTTTTTAAATAATATCGATTATAAAAAAATATTATTGATTTTGCAGCAAAAAAATGTAAAGAAGATGATATTCAATTTTTTTAAAGAATATGATATTCAAAAAAAAATTATTAATGTGAGATGCTACTAATACATGTTTCGGTTGATTGATACATGTATAACTATTTTGTTATAATTCTTTTTTTAAAAATATGTTATAATTTTATTGTAATTTTGATTTGGTGTGAACTTTTTAATATTGATGTAATATTTAACTTTTCTTTGATAATATTTTATTTCACTTCAGGTTGTATTAAAACAGTTATTTCACCTGAGGTTGTATTTTGTTTCACTTCAGGTTTTATTTCACAGGACACATGTGAAATATTTTGAGACCTTGTGATTCAATGTAAAAATATTTTGTCAAGTGATCACGACTTTGTGGTGTCGTTTGTTCGGAAACAAGTAAATAAGATTGTTCATAGTATTGCTATAGTCGTCTTATCTCATCCTCGCCCCTTTGTTTTCTATGATGTTCCCACTACTATGCACTCTCTTATTATGAATGAAATGCAGTAATTTCGCCTTTGCTAAAAAAAATGACTAAAGTATAGATGTAGATTTATGTAAAATAAGTGGTTAATACTTTGCATTTTGTGGTTAATGAACTATATGTTTAAAAGTTGTTGACAACGTACATTTATGTGGTTAGCTAAACTGTGAAATTGATTAATGACACAACTCAAATTGTGTTCCAAAAATTCTCCTATATTAAAAAAAAGTGACAAAAAAACATTGGTATAGATGTCTCGTATTGCTGTCACTATATGTGTTTCAATAACATTTTTCTATATCACTTTATCGAAACTAAACACATCCGCATCCCTATTCACTGATTGTTTTTTGCGATCTTTTATCTCCTCAAGTGTTAGATCAACGCAATAATTTTCTTAAAAGTAAGTGAGACTTAAAATAAATTCTAATATATAGAACTTATTTTTTTCAGCATATCAAGCTTTCTTATTTATAAAATGTAATGAAAAATAATCCTTTTTATGGATCTAAAATGAGGATTTTAGTAGCCTTATATTTGGGTCCTCCCTTTGTGCTTCATGGTTTCTTTTGTTACAAGTATGTTTAATGGTTTTTGCTTCTTCCTAATCCAAATGATAATATGGCCACTTGAAGTGCATGCATCATGTTGAGAAACATGATTTCGGAGAAATGGGAGAAAAAGTTAAGAAAAAAGAATATACCACATCATCAAAAATACCTAAAAATGAGATGGAGGACAAAAATCTAGAAAAAATTAATTAAATAGCGAAAACAAAAAACTAATTTTTAAAATAGGAGAACCAAAGCGTTTTTCTTTTAAAATAGAAGAACCAAAAGTGCATTTGAGCCAAAAATATAGTTAAATATTAGAATTAAATAAAAAAAACAAACATTGAAAGTTATTGGAACACGTCATTTTGACAACACAACACATGCATTATTCACCATATTTATATGGTGAACAATGCTTTTTTTTGTCACCTTTTCATTTGTAAAAAATATTTTATTTTATTTTATTTTTATAAAGATGAGGAATTTTGTAACACAAAATTTTTTAACATGAATTTCATTAATTATTTTGATTACTTCATTAACCACAAAAATACAATTCATTAATCGTTATTTTACATAGTTTAAAAAAATGAATCAAGTAGATAAGTTTATGTAAAATATTTGTACCAAAAAAAATATATGTAAAATAAGTGGTTTTGTGATTAATGAAGTAATCAAAGGGGTTAATGAAATCTATGTTAAACAAGTGGTTAACAATGTACATTTTTGTCGTTAACGAAGTTGTTAAATCGATAAATGACGCAACTCAAATTTTGTGTTACGAAAATGCTCCTCTATATTTAAAAAAAACAAGTTTTCTTACAAATAAAAAAAGTGACAAACAAATATTATTTATCGTTCAAATACAGTGAACAGATATCATGTATTGTTGTCACTTTTGTGTGTTCCAATATCAATGTATCCAAATCATATACATCATCATTCCTCGTTTGCCAATTGCTTTAGAAAATTGTTTTTCCCACATCATACAAAGCTAAAAAACACCAGTATTTTACGTTTTTAACCTCATCGGCAGTTAACTGCCGATGGGAAGGATCCGGCGGCAGTTAACTGCCGATGGGAAGGAAACCAGCGGCAGTTAGCTGTCGTTGCCATGTTTTGCCTATATTTTCCAAAACTTCACATTTTTTCATCTTATTGTAAAGAAAAACGATAAAATGAGTGAACAAAAACGATAAAATGACATGCGATTAAAGTGAAAAAACTAAAAAAAATGACAGCTAATTTTTTAACTTAAAAACTGTTTTTAATTTTTTTAAAAACATATTTAATTTTAACAAAAACTAATTCTAACATAGTTTTAATTTAAACAAAAAACTAATTTTAAAAAATCAGTTTTTATAAATTGTTTTAATTTAAAAACAGTTTTCAATTTATTAAAAAAACAGCTTTATTTTTTTTATAAAAAAATTGTTTTCCAACAATAAACCTTTTTAGTATATTATTTTTTATGAGGTATTTTTATTAAAAAAACATTTTTTTAAATTAAAAAAATTAATTTTTAAAAAATATCAGATTTATGACTACACAATGTGGCTGTGAATGTGTTGTTAGTTATGGATTGATAGTTATCAATGGTTGCCTTCGTGTGAGGAAAAGCAAAAGAAAATTGCTGTATACTCATTTTATCGTTTTTTCACTTTAATCGCATGTCATTTTATCGTTTTTGTTCACTCATTTTTTCGTTTTTGTTTACAATAAGATGAAAAAATGTGAAGTTTTGGAAAATATAGGCAAAACATGGCAACGACAGCTAACTGTCGCTGGTTTCCTTCCCATCGGCAGTTAACTGCCGCCGGATCCTTTCCATCGGCAGTTAACTGCCGATGGGGTTAAAAACGTAAAATACTGATGTTTTTTAGCTTTGTATGAAGTGGGAAAAGCAATTTTCATTGCTTTTTGGGATCTTTTATCTCTTGAAGTGTAAGGTCAGCCCAACAATTCTAAAAGTAAGTGAGACCTAAAACGAGTTTTAAAATATAGGACTTTTTGTCAACATATGAAGCATTTTTATTTGTAAAATTTAATGAAAAATAACCTTTTTAAGTGGGTTTAAAGCTAGGATTTTAGTAGTCTTATGTTTGGGGCCGCACTTCTCAAGTGTGCTTCATAGTTTCTTGTCACAAGTATATTTCATGATTTGGTCACATACTAAAGCTTCTTCCTAATCCAAAATATAATATCGCCACTTGAAGTGTATGCGATAAATGAGAGAAAAGGTTCATAAGCTTGCATTGGAAAGATAATAGAAATGATATAAATGAAGAGTTAGTTGCAAATGAGACCATCTTCTTTCCAGGGCTGCCCAACATGTTAAGAGACTTGGAACAAGATTTATAACAAAGTCTTTTAAAATAAATTAACACAATGCCTATAATAAGATGTTAAAAAATCAAATTTTGATGAGTTCAAGATTTGAACATAGAACTAAGAGAATTTGGCATTCCAAAAAAAAAACTAAGAGAATTTGAGGCCCTGGTTCTTACCAACTGAGTTAGAAAAATATCTATAATTAATTTATTATAATATATACAATTAAATTCAAGTATTTTGAGGTCCTTCTTTTACTCAAAATATTAAGGTAGAAAACTCTTACTTAAGTTGTTTAGCCCTTGGGTCGGCCCTGCTTCCACCTTATATACAAATTAACTAAAGAGTGTAACTATCTATCTTTTAACACATCACAACTATAAAAATATAGTTTAATATTAGAATTAAATGCGAAAACAATGAAAATTTTCTTTAAGTAATTTTTAAGCGGACAATTTGAGTGGTGAGCGGAAGAACACACAAAAGTATATATTTTTTTAGAGTAACACACAAAAGTATTAATTATGAGGTCTTGAATTCAAACCATACAAATTAACATAAGTAACTAATTTTATTTTATTTTATTTTTAAATAACATAAGCAACTAATTTAGTAGTAATATATTCATATTTGCTTATAAAAAAAATTAAAACTTGGTAAAAATTTCATCTATACATTTTTCTCTCTACATTTTTTTTTATCAAATTTAAAAAATCAAAACTCGTTATTTTAAGAAGATTCATCTCGGATTAAAATAAGATATGGGCCCATTTAAGCCAATAAGTCAATATTTCCCACTTGGCAAAGCTTTATTTCTTTCTCTTTTCTACATAAAAGCTTTAATTTCTAACAATGTCAATAGACCGTTCATCTCAATCCATATCAAAATATGAAGAGCTAAGTTAGGAATGACAATGGGTACTCTTTGGGTAGGGTACTATAGTGTTCATTTTGATATCCGTGTTTATAAAAATAAAAAAAAACTATGTACCCGAGCTCATGTCCTTATGGGTAACAAGTTTGGTGTTCGTCCCCGTATCCTATGGGAATTTAAGCGCCCTTACTCGCGTCCATTACCCGTAGTTTAACAACAAAAAGACAATAAATAACAAAAAATATCACAACTTAATTAAAATATGATCTAAAATCTCTTAAATCAAGTTATAAAATATTACACATTGTAGTATTTAGTCAAATAAAAAACATTGTAGTATTTAGTCAAATAAAAAGGATCTAAAATATAAAAAACAGGTGTATATTACAATAAATATCAAAGGCTTAGGATTAATCAGCTAATTCTAGTATTACATAAAATTATAGTTATAGTGTATATAATGTGCGAGCGTGGGGCAGACTGGGCACTAGAGTGCTCGTACCCGCGTCCATACTCATTCAAATTTGCGGATAATTACCCAAGCTCAGGCACAGACCCAACAATGCAGGTATTTACCCGCTCATCGTGGGTATTTTTTGCGGGTGCCCATTGAACTTGGTCCAATTGTCATCCCTAGAGCAAGTGTTTCCTCGGTTCCTTTTTCCTTTTTTAATAGACAAAATGACAATAATCATTGAAAATTCACACATTTAAATATAGGATATGAGGTTCAAACTCCATCCACAAGATTTGAGCTAACAATTTCGCTTTTTTTATTAGTTGACGTAGGATTTAAGGACTCTCTCAGTTCCTTTATTCCGGTTGGTTTTTAAGCAAAAATTTTGTTCCTATTTTTACATGTTATGTTCAAAGTTCAATGTAACACCCTGGATTGATTTTTTTTTTTAGGGGACCCTAGGTTGATTATTGTTTTGTCAAAAAATTCCTTAAGTTGTTTATTGTAAAGGAGAAATGTATAAAATAAGATAGAAAATTATTAAAGTTATTATAGAAAAAAGACAAATAATTTCATCAAATACGAGAAAATTTAGTAGTTTTTTAATATGTGTAAATAACTTTAAAATGACAATTTCTCAACAAAAAAAAAAACCTTAAAATGACAACTAAAATGGGGTAATAGTCATTTTGATCCCTAAATGTGTAACAAGTAACGACAATTGCCCCTCAATGTATCAAATCTCAAAATAGTCTTTGATTGTGCACTTCGTTAGTCAAAATGGTCTCTGACGTTAAAATAGTCTCTCAACAGTAACTCTTTTCTTTTAGGGATTGATAGGACAGTAAGTAAGTACTTATAGAGACCGATATGACAATAAGTAAGTATATTGAAGGTCTCAAGACAACACCACCAATTCAACCCAAATGGGATGATTAATATGACAATATTAACGAAGCATTTTATCGTACGGGACTATTTTGACTAACATAGTGCACAATCAATGACATTTTTTAAATTTCGAATACATTAAGGGGCTATTGTGACTACTAATTATATATTCAGGGACCAAAATGGCTATTACCTCCAACTAAAATATACAGATGAAGTGCATATCAAATGGGTGGAGAAGAAGGAGTTCATTAAGTGCACGATGCCTGGCCAGCGGAGGCTACTACCATCCATTACACATTCGTAAATGGTTTCATTATTCTCATCATTGATCATGTATAGGTTTAAAAATAGATCAGACCGACTGATGAGAAGTTATGGTACCCGAGTTTACGTCAGCTCCAAGCCATATTAGATTTTTAAAAGTCCATTTTTTTAGAAATTTATCAAGCCAAAAAAAACCTTTCAAATTTATCTAGTTGGTTTACTTAAATAAATATAAATAATAATAATAATAATAATAATAATATATTAAATTGTATAGTGTATAAAGTCACAATTTTACCAATGTAATTGAAACATAATAATCTACATTAATTTTTGACATATTTAAAAATATTTTATCAAATACAATTTAAAGTATGATGTAATTTAGAGTTAGATTCTCTAAACAGTCATGTTATATCTCAAAATATAACTTGATTTTATTGACTTTTATTATTTCATTGATTTATTAGTATGTTGGTCGATTTACGAAAGTTTACACCACGTAACTCATGGTGTAGGATTTCGTTAAAAAAAATAGTGAAGTATGTTTTCAAAACAAACCTTTTAGACTTCATCAGACTTTTACAAAAAGTCATGTCAGACCTTACAAATAGACTTATGATACAGACCTTACAAATAGACATATGATACATCTAATAAGTTAATCTCACATCTAATATTTACAAACTCAGCAAATACTTTGCATCAATGACGTTATGAAAACAATGTTGGGTAAAACTTTTTTTTAATGACAAAAATATTGATATTTGGTTAAAACCTAATTAACTAGCCTCCCATAATAGTTGTAAATTTGTATGACTAACTTTACACATTAGTCATTTTTTTGTTTACAAATACACATTAGCCTATACATCCAAACATTATTTTAATTTAGGATTTAAATTGTATGCACTAAAGAGGTTTTGCACTATCAATAAATCATAATTGTTAGATCATTAACAATGTTTGATTATATAATTATTATTAAAGTTATTCTTTTGATTGGTTAATTTACAAATAGTGTAAAACTTTGACAACATAAATAAGAACATAACTCCAAGAGTTTGGTCTAATGTTAAAAAGAAATGTTTTTGATCCATGAGATCCCAAGCTCAAGGCTTAATATTGGAGGGAATGTTTTGAGTATAAATGCTTTCGTTGTCTTAGACAGGGCATGTCCCGTATTCTAAATTTTATTTTTGGAGAAAAAGAATGTATACAAATTAAATTCTTTAATTTAATTCCTAGTTAAAGAAGAAGGTAACATGGTTTCACTGTATATCCTATATTTTTTTATGATATTTGTTTTGTCTGTTTTAATCTTCCACCATCATTTAGGCCTCCCTTAACGGCCAAAACTAAACCACCAAGAAAGTAACCCGTGAAACCGGAAATCAGGAAGCATTTGGGTCCCATATGTTTAGTTTAATCACGCCATTTAGCCCGCCTTAAAATCTCTTTATATACACCCCCTCTTACTTACACTACTTCTCACCTCCTTCTCTCATTTTCTCTGTCTCCCACCTATCTATAGAAAACCTGCCCAACATGACAAACACACCTTTCTCTTTGGTTTTATTGTTCTTCTCTCTTTTCATGCCTACTCTCATTTCCTCTTCACCTGTTCAAAACCCTGAATTTGTAGTCCAAGAGGTAAACAGGTAATTAATCAAACAAACACCCCACTACTCCATATGTATATGCTAGAGACTAACATTATGTGTGCATTTTCAATAGTGTAGGCTAGCCACTCCTGCATTATTGCAATTAACCTTTATGAGGAATAGGAAATCAGGATCATCCATTGTAAATTTGAAGCTCATGTGATGCAAGGATCATCTATTATATATGCACTATAATTGTAAAAAGTTATACGAACATACAATCATATCTTACTAGATACCTCATTGTAATGTTTCCTATTAAAAAAAAATAAATTATTTTATAAAATTTAGAGTAAAATAAATTATAATTCAACTCTAATTTTACAACCAAATGTTAGGTCATGAGGAGCCGCTCACATTGGGCTAAGAAAAACCAAACATATACAGTTGGGCACCAAGTCTATACACTCAAAATCTTATAGACATTACCTATATGGATCTCTTTACCTATATCTTGCACAATATCCACTTTTCCATCCCATGTGGAACTCTTGCTCACATTCAACACACCAACTTACAAAACATTGCATTAGACTTTTTGTATGCAATTAATTAATGTTGGCATTGACCTATATAAATTTGCTTTATATTTCAGGAAAATCAATGCCTCTTCAGCTAGGAGGAATTTAGGGTACCTATCCTGTGGGAGTGGAAACCCAATTGATGATTGCTGGAGGTGTGACTCCAATTGGGAAAAGAACAGGCAAAGGCTAGCAGATTGTGCCATTGGGTTCGGCAAGAATGCCATTGGGGGAAAGAACGGTAAGATTTACGTTGTAAATGACGCGGGCGATGACAATCCGGTGACCCCAAAGCCGGGAACACTCCGCCACGCCGTGATCCAAGAGGAACCGTTATGGATAATCTTTGACAGAGACATGGTGATCAAATTAAAAGAAGAGTTAATCATGAACTCTTTCAAAACAATTGATGGTAGAGGCGCTAGTGTGCACATTGCAGGTGGTCCATGCATTACTATACAATATGTCACAAATATTATTATCCATGGGATACACATACATGATTGTAAACAAGGTGGGAATGCTATGGTGAGGGACTCTCCACGACATTTCGGGTGGAGGACTATATCGGACGGTGATGGTGTGTCTATCTTTGGTGGAAGTCATGTTTGGGTTGATCATTGTTCTTTGTCTAATTGTGAAGATGGTTTGATTGATGCTATTCATGGTTCTACCGCTATAACGATCTCTAACAATTACTTGACACACCATGATAAAGTCATGTTGTTAGGTCATAGCGACTCTTATACTCAAGATAAGAACATGCAAGTCACAATTGCTTTTAACCACTTTGGTGAAGGACTCGTTCAAAGGATGCCAAGGTAATAAAATTGAGTATATTCATTAACCTCTCCAAAATATTAACATGCAATTTCATAAGGGAAAGTGAAAATGACAACATATTTTTTGAGTAATGGTTAATTTGACGAAATCACTTAATTTTGTTGAAAACTTTAGTGACATACTCTAATTGCGGTAAACTCATGCTAATTGAAAGATGCACAAAATCTATGTGGGGCTAAATGTATCACTTTTTGTCAATTAGTTAGTTTGTGAGACCAATATTATTGCTCTAAGTTTTTTTTTTAGGGAATATTATTGCTCTAAGTTATAGATTAAAAGTATGGAAAAATGTTGACAAATGTCTTAAGGACACTTGCTAAGAAGGTAGATATAGTAATTATGTATTCAAACTTGTGTTATCAATATTTTTAAAAGTTAAAAAAAATGTTATTTTCAATATAAAATTTATACTTTTAGATTCCTTAACAAGGGCACTCGTTAGCAAGATCTAAAAGTATTTGTGAAAAATTCCAGGTGTAGGCTTGGATATTTCCATGTGGTGAACAATGACTACACTCATTGGGAAATGTATGCAATTGGAGGAAGTGCTAATCCAACCATTAACAGTCAAGGAAACAGATTTGTTGCACCTAATAACAGATTCAGCAAAGAGGTGACAAAGTATGAAGATGCAGCAGAGAGTGAATGGAAGCATTGGAACTGGAGGTCAGAAGGGGACTTAATGGTAAATGGTGCATTTTTCACTGCATCAGGTGGTGGAGCCTCATCTAGCTATGCAAGAGCTTCAAGCTTAAGTGCAAGACCATCTTCTATTGTTGGTTCCATTACAATAGGTGCTGGAACACTTAATTGTAAGAAAGGTTCTCCTTGCTAGCTACCTGATAAGGACCATTCAAGCTAGGTACCATTGCAAAAGGAGGAGAGGCTATATTAATTGGGACAAAAAGCATTTAAAAGACCTAGATTATATATGGTCGATCTCTAGTATCTTTGAATTTACTTTTCCTCCACCTCTTCTTTTTCTTTTGTCTTAATTATATATATTTTAGATTTTTTATGTTGTTTGTCTTTTTATTTTTCTTTCTAATTTGCTTATGATTACAACCTCCACTTGTTACTCTTAGAAAACAGATCAATTCAAGAGAAAAACAAGTGCACAAGAGTTGATATATATTTATTATTTTTGTAATATAATATAATATAAAAAATATATATATTTAAGCTTGTTCTTTTTTTTAAACCATTCTTGTTAATTTTATGTTGGGATGAGAAATCCAATTCTTCAAATCTTTATCACTCTACCATCATGAGGAACACGGATCATGATCGGTGTAGTTAATAAGACGACGCGGTCACGCAGTCATGTTTTTGTAACCGTTTGATCAAGATCGGGACGATTCTCCTTAAAAATTCGTATTTTAGGAATTAAAAAATAATAACTAAATCTTTTTTTTTATCGTGCGATCAAGATCGAAAGGTCATTAATATCTTGACTTCGTGAATGCAGAGAAATCGTAAAGTGAATCTCATTTCGAAGAACCCTTGTGTAGTCGCAATCCCGAATATAATTTACTTAGACACATTCAATAGAAAACAATTCAACAATTTCTATTTTTGCATAGATAGATATAAGTATTTTTCCTACCGTTATATCCCCACGCATGTTCTTCTTTTGTTTCTTTATTATGAGAGACCGACACATGAGCGCAAATTAATATATTGTTTGACTAGGACATCGAACCAAATAAAGTAAAGACACGTACCTACACAATCCTAGAAAATTCCAATCAAAAACAGAGAAAACCATGCAATCCCATCAATCTTGTTCATACTAGTGTTAGAGCTTTGATCAAGCTCAACTACCCCAAGTAACCGTTATAAGTAATAGGAGAAAAGAAGGTACAATCTGAGTAGAAGGCCACTTAACTAACTGCATTATATTTATGATCAATTACAATTTTGATGTCACCATCACCAATGTGAGATATTGGAACGAACTCTAGGGTAGCTTCTGGTTCGACAGGGAATAAGCATGAGGTCGAAGATTGTTCGCATGCTGCTGTCGAAGTAGTGCGTGTTGTAGTCGAAGTTGTTCTAACATGCATTAGTGGATATTGCTAGGTTTGTTAGCATATCGAATTGGGCATGTTTGTTATGTCCAATTGTTTAAGTTAGCTTGTACCCTAAGTTAGCTTGTAATGGGTAATTGTGAAAAAGCCCATTAGTTAGTATGTTAGGTTTATTATAAATAGCATACTAGTCTCTCATCTTAGTATACGGCTAATCCTAATTTAGGGTGAGAAGGTTATTTGTTATTCTTGTAACACTTGTAATCTTGTTTCAAAGAGAAAGTAAAGAATAGCAGTTATAACCAATCCTTGTTGTTCTTCTTGTTTTTCATTCTTTTCCCTTACCCTTGTGTTTCTTAATCACCGGTGAAACAGTTTATACTTTGTTCTTGACATCGTTTTTCACAACAAATTGGTGCGGTGAGCGTGGAGGAGATGCCTTCAACAAAGTATGAGATTGAAAAGTTCACCGGAGTGAACGATTTTGGTCTGTGGCGCTTGAAGATGAAAGCCCTACTGGTTCAGCAGGGTTGTTTAGAAGCTTTGAAGGGAGTCGCAGCCATGGATGCTGCGTTAACGGAGAAGGAGAAGACGGCCATGATAGAGAAAGCCCACAGCGCAATCTTGCTGAGCCTTAGTGATAAGGTTCTACGACAGGTATCAAAGGAGACGACGACAGCAGGGTTATGGGTGAAACTTGAAAGTTTGTACATGACCAAATCGCTGGTAAATCGACTCTACCTGAAGCAGGCTTTGTATTCATTCAAGATGAGTGAAGACAAAGTGTTGGCTGAGCAGTTGGATATGTTCAACAAGCTGATTCTTGATCTGGAAAATATTGATGTGAAGATCGATGATGAAGATCAAGCGCTGTTGCTGTTGTGCGCTTTGCCCAGAACACATGCTCACTTCAAAGAAACTCTCTTGTATGGAAGGGAGTCCCTGACCTTTGAAGAAGTTCAATCAGCCTTGTATTCGAAGGACTTGAACGAACGAAAGGAGCATAAACCTTCGACTGTTGGTGAAGGTTTGGCCGTCAAGGGAAAATTCTTGCGAAAGGATGGTAAGTTCGACAAGAAGAAAGGTAAAAGTCAGCAGAAGTCTTACAGTGGCGAGGCATCTGGTATTCGATGCTATCATTGTAAGAAGGAGGGTCACACAAGAAAGGTGTGCCCTGAACGCCTGAAGGATCATGGAGGTAAGGATAATGGCAACGTAGCCATTGCACAAGATGATTTCGACTCATCTGATGTCCTTGTGGTTTCAAGCAGCGACTCAACGAAGGAGTGGATTATCGATTCAGGTTGTACTTGGCACATGACTCCAAACAAAGACGTGTTCGAGGAACTATGTGAGCAAGATGGTGGATCTGTATTGCTGGGAAACAACAAAGCTTGCAAGATTGCTGGTGTTGGATCTGTGAGATTCAAGCTCCATGATGAGTCAATAAGGTTATTGACTGAAGTTAGGTATGTACCTGACTTGAAGAGGAATTTGATTTCTCTTGGTGAATTCGACAAGAAAGGATATGTTTTCCAAGGAGAGAAAAGTATCCTTAGAGTCATGAAGGGATCGAAGGAAGTCTTGAGAGGCGTGAAGAAACAAGGCTTGTATGCCCTTGAGGCTGAAGTTGTAAGTGGTTCGACAAATGTTGCATCCACGAAACCTTTGTCGAAGACAGAAATTTGGCACATGAGATTGGGCCATGTCAGTGAAAGGGGTCTGGTCGAACTAGGGAAACAAAATCTGCTTGGTGGAGACAAAGTCGAAAAGCTGAAGTTTTGTGAACCCTGTGTACTTGGAAAATCTTGTAGAGTGAAGTTCAACAAAGGTAAACAAAGAACACATGGATCCCTTGATTACATCCATGCTGATCTTTGGGGGCCTGCAAGGTGTCCATCACATTCAGGAGCGAAGTATTTTCTATCCATAGTTGATGACTATTCCAGAAAGTTATGGGTATTCATCCAGAAGACTAAGGATGAAACTTTTGAGAATTTCAAAAGTTGGAAGACTCTGGTCGAAAATCAAACTGGCAGGAAGGTTAAGAGGTTGAGAACTGACAATGGCCTTGAATTTTGCAATGAGGCGTTCGACAGTTTTTGTGCTGCCTCTGGTATTGCAAGGCACAGAACTACTGCAGGTACTCCACAACAAAACGGTTTGGCTGAAAGGTTTAATCGAACTATTTTGGAAAGAGTTAGATGCATGTTGACCAGTGCTGGGTTAAAGAAGGTGTTTTGGGCTGAGGCTGTTTCGACAGCGGCATATCTGATAAATAGATGTCCTTCGACTGCGTTAGATATGAAGACACCTGAAGAAGTTTGGTCGGGACATCCACCAGATCTCGACAAACTGAGAGTATTTGGCTGCGTAGCCTATGCTCACATTAGGCAAGACAAGGTCGAACCTAGAGCTCTAAAATGCATGTTCATGGGATACCCTGAAGGAGTCAAAGCTTATAGGCTATGGTGCCTAGAGCCAGGTCACAGGAGGTGTATCACCAGTCGAGATGTAGTTTTCAATGAAGCTGAAATGGCTTTCGAGAAAACTAATGATGTTGATCGAAGTGCAGAAATTTCTGACGAAGAGCTGGAACAGGGAGAGATTCCTGTTGAGGTGGAGCATGTTGATGCTGAATTGCGTATCCCAGATGAAGTCGAAGAAGAAGTAGATATTGAGGAAACTGTCGATGACTACTTGTTGGCAAGAGATAGGCAGAGAAGAGTCAACAAGCCACCTCAGAGACTTGGATATGCAGATCTTATAGCTTATGCCTTAATCTCTGCAAGTGAGGTTCTAGACGAAGAACCTAGAGACTATAAGGAAGTTCTGAGGAGTCGAAATAAGACTGAATGGCTGAAGGCCATGGATGATGAGATGAAATCTCTTCATGATAATAACACTTGGGAACTGATCGAGAAACCTGTTGGAGCAAGGTTAGTCAGCTGTAAATGGATTTTCAAAGTTAAGGAAGGAATCGAAGGAGTGGCGTCGAAAAGATACAAGGCAAGGTTGGTCGCTAGGGGTTTCACTCAGAAAGAAGGAGTCGATTTCAATGATGTGTTTTCTCCTGTTGTGAAGCATAGATCCATTCGAATGTTGCTTGCCATGGTGGCACAGTTCGACCTTGAACTGGAACAAATGGATGTAAAGACTGCGTTCTTGTATGGTGATCTAGATGAAACAATCCTGATGAGGCAACCTGAAGGGTATGTCGAAAAGGGGAAGGAAGATTATGTGTGCAAACTACAGAGATCTTTATATGGACTGAAACAATCTCCTCGACAGTGGAATAGGAGGTTCGACAAGTTCATGGCACGGATAAGTTTCATTAGAAGTCAGTTCGACCACTGTGTTTACTTCAGATTTCGACCTGGTAATTCATTTGTTATTTTGTTGCTTTATGTGGATGATATTCTCATAGCAAGCAACAATGTCGAAGATGTAATGAGGGTGAAGGCTGAACTCAATAAGGAATTCGACATGAAGGATCTGGGACCTGCATCCAGGATTCTTGGGATTGACATTCGAAGAGATAGAAAGCAGTCGAAATTATGCTTATCTCAAGAGGCATACCTACGGAAGATTCTCTACAAGTTTGGTATGTCGAATTCAAAGCCTGTTGTGACTCCGACAAACCCTCAATTCAAGCTGAGTATAGATCAGTGTCCCAGTACTGATGACGAAAGAGCTTATATGAATAGCATTCCATATGCTAATATAGTAGGTTCTTTGATGTATGCTATGGTTTGTACTAGACCTGACATAGCATATGCAGTAAGTCTTGTAAGCAGGTACATGTCGAATCCTGGAAAGGCTCACTGGCAAGCATTGAAGTGGATTCTAAGGTACATAAATGGGTCTCTGAACAGAGTCCTGATTTATGGTGGAGCCTTGGGTGAAGATAGTAAAGCAGTAATCGAAGGATATGTCGACTCTGATTATGCAGGTTGTATGGATTCCAGAAAATCTATTTCTGGATATGTTTTCACTATGTTTGGCACGGCAATTAGTTGGAAAGCAACACTTCAGAAGGTTGTAGCATTGTCAACTACTGAAGCAGAGTATATTGCCCTCACTGAAGCTGTGAAAGAAGCACTGTGGCTTGAAGGTTTTGCTAAGGAGCTGAAACTTCAAGGTCGAATTATCACTGTTAAATGTGATAGTCAAAGTGCAATACATCTGTCGAAGAATTCAGCCTATCATGAGCGAACGAAGCACATTGATGTGAGGCTGCATTTCGTCAGAGGAGTAATCGAGCGTGGAGAAGTCCAAGTACTGAAGGTTTCGACAGATCACAATGCTGCTGATATGATCACCAAGACATTGCCAAGTTGCAAGTTTTTCCACTGTATGCAGTTGGTAAAGCTGCAAGAAGAAAGCTAGCTGGTTCATTAATATTAGAGTTTGTTCCAAGGTGGAGATTTGTGAGATATTGGAACGAACTCTAGGGTAGCTTCTGGTTCGACAGGGAATAAGCATGAGGTCGAAGATTGTTCGCATGCTGCTGTCGAAGTAGTGCGTGTTGTAGTCGAAGTTGTTCTAACATGCATTAGTGGATATTGCTAGGTTTGTTAGCATATCGAATTGGGCCTGTTTGTTATGTCCAATTGTTTAAGTTAGCTTGTACCCTAAGTTAGCTTGTAATGGGTAATTGTGAAAAAGCCCATTAGTTAGTATGTTAGGTTTATTATAAATAGCATACTAGTCTCTCATCTTAGTATACGGCTAATCCTAATTTAGGGTGAGAGGGTTATTTGTTATTCTTGTAACACTTGTAATCTTGTTTCAAAGAGAAAGTAAAGAATAGCAGTTATAACCAATCCTTGTTGTTCTTCTTGTTTTTCATTCTTTTCCCTTACCCTTGTGTTTCTTAATCACCGGTGAAACAGTTTATACTTTGTTCTTGACATCGTTTTTCACAACAACCAATTATATTTTTACTAAAGCATTAGCCAATAATATTTCGCATTTGAATGTTGCTATTTCCTAACAGAAGAGCTAAATTAAGATGAATAACAATATAACCACAATGGTTGATTAGTATATGATTTAAAATAAGCATATTTCTGTGTCAGCTAGATTAAAAAATAGACGCTGGTGGTTGATTGTAACAATAACCTTTATTTTGATGGGTGTAATTGAATGGGCTAGTAAAGTTAGGTGATGCGGCCACCGAGCACTCAACTACAACACTTAACTAGACAAAATTAGGCGGAAGGGTGAAAAAAGATAAAAAAAAATAAAAAAGAAAAAAAAGCATATGGGTAGTGGATCTTCTTTTCATGGTGGCACTTGATGTGATAGTGGTTATTATGTGTGAAGGTTTAAATTGTGCAACACATCTTTGACAAAGTTTCACATTTGGAAAGAAAGAAGCGGGACTAGGTTACATAAATCTATCTCTTTGCCTTAGTGTGTATACTTAATCGTTTACTAGACGGCCGCCCCGTGCTATCGCACGGGTCAATAATGAGCACAATATATTAACAATTTAGAACTATAACATCGCATGAAAATAAATTAAAACATGAAATATATTATAATTGAAACTTCATTGCAACATCACATGGGTAATAATAACGTTAACTAATAGACATTTTAAACCACTTTTTTATAATCTACATTATATGTAACATTTGTATCTTCAACTTCCTCATCAGTTAACAACATCTTTAACATTTTTCTTGAAGTAACTATGGACTATCGACAAACTTTTTATAAAAATATCTTTCAAATGCATTATCGACAAAATTTTTTAAAATATTTTTATATGATTAGCATTTCTAAAAAAAAACTTCTTAAATTTAAATAATATATGATTTGTTCAATCAACCAAACTTATACGCAAATAATATGGAAGTTAATAATTCACAATTAAAATATTCAATCTCATTATACATTTGAAAAAGAAAATTTCATAATTTATTCAAAATTCTCTTAGTTGGATTGAACAATGATCTATAACTTTTTAACAGATTTTGCAAAAGACGCTGCTACATCTCTACTTTTTCACTACATACTTTCGTAAGAGTCACCTGAACATCTTTATGCTTTATGGCAAGAACAAAAAGAAAAGACTATGATGTTGCCTCAATATACTTTTTAATATATCTTATTTATACCAAACATTGTTAGTAATGAAGTCTTTTTTATGTCAAACACCTCACATCAAATCTAAGCACGCTAGTTTTTTTTAGCAAAATGACGTTTCAGCTCAACATTTCATTTAAGTCACATTTATGTGCACACTATAATAACATATCACTTATATCAATATTATAATTTCACCGAGACCTTGTCTCTCTCAGTTATATCCATCGGGGTCCCCTTTCTAATTTCAACACCATTAACAAAAACTCAGTTTGAGAGATAGATAGATAGATATATATATATATATATATATATATATATATATATAGAGAGAGAGAGAGAGAGAGAGAGAGAGAGAGAGAGAGAGAGAGTGAGTGAAGGAATGGGAGGTGGAGGAGTAAGAGAAAGTTTGATGTGTGTGATTGTGTTTTGAGATTGCAGACCCAAAGCCACTTGTTTGGATATCCGGTAAAATGATTTGGTATGTGCATAATATTTTTTGAGCAAGGCAATTGAGTGGCTCAAGAAACCTTGGGTCATGCAAAAAACCTTGATATGATTAAGACTTACCCTAATAGCCTCCCTATGTAGCGAAATAATTCCAATAAAAAATTATTTCTTTTGTAAATCCCTTTATCTAATTGGTTAGCTATCAATTAGCACAACATCGTAATAATAATAATAACAATAACATAGTTTCTTTTGTTTGTATTTTTCTTTCTTTGTTCTTACTATATGAAGTAGGCAATGTAACTTATAAAGACAATTCTTGTAAGAAACATTAATAATGATTAGGGCCTACATTAGTAGCTAATACTCAAGTGCTTCTATATTGTATGAATTTGTATATTGGAAGATTTTCATGGCTCTAGGGATATTATTCATTCCCTATAATTGCCAAAAGATTTAAGTTGTGAGCATGCCTACCATAATCATACAATGACAATTCTTGCAAGAAACCCTGATATCATTACAACCTACCGTAATAGGTGAGTTAAAAAATATAGTTTATCATATTTGTTTTGCAAGAAACGCTGATTATAGGCTACAATTATTGCATGTGATTTATCAAGTGTCATGGCTGGTTTTTTTTAATGAAATAGCATCAGCTACAGATTTAGCTACTATTATGTGAATAGTATGACTTAAATGAGAATTTTTTGGAAGATTTACTTAAAAAAAGTGACAACTAAAGATAGAGTGAGACAGGGTTTGAAATAGCCTGAGCTATAGGCTTAGCTTATGATAATCATTCATCTTAAATTGGTGCCAAAAAGGGCATGTATAGTTCATGCATACCCAACAAAAATTACCAAAACAAAGAAAAATGTAACAACAAAAAAAACCCAACAATCCTCCATTTTAGGCACTTACATATTCTGATAACTAAAAGATACTAATTATGTAGTTTCTTCAATCTTTAATAGATGAAATTATTGGCTTTTCATGGTAGATGTATCACATTCATCAAGATCAGCCACACTCATTGAGTCCAAACTATCAGTAGGTTTCTTCCTCAATGACTTGCTAGTTGGATTCTAACTTGAATCAGTCACAACCACCTCATCCTTATTGTTTGAATCACCTTCAATAGTCTCCTAAATGCAAAGTTATAAAAAAAATCTTAGTCAAGTTTAATTTTTAAATAGTTGCTGTATAAAAATGTGAAACATGACTTATAGTTTCAAAGCAAAAGAGAAGGTAAATGTCAAAACAATAAAAATAAAATAAAAAAGAGTAGGTGATTGTCGACTATTACCTTTCCCATCCTCTTTGATTGAATGTTGTATGTGAAGAAAAATCAAGTCTATCAGTATCAGGGGCGGTAGCACCCCCCAGCAAGCCCGGGCACATGCCCGGGCTCAACCCATATTTTTTTTGTATTTTAGCCCAACTCAATAACCCATTAACCCACTTGAAAGAAAAAAAAAGGGCAATTGAGATAATTTTATTCATTCTCTCTGATACACTCACCACAAAACAGTCAACCAGCAAAAAAGAAAGCATATGCGTTTCTTCTCTCAACTAGTAAAAGACCCGTGCAAAAACGCACGGGTCACGTAATATTGCGATAATTATATATATTTTTTAATGATTGCGACAATTATATAAAAACTAATTAGATTATTAATATTGTAGAATGTTTATAGATATTAAATGAAAATTATGAGTATTAATGTAATGTTTCTATTAAATATTTTTTCTTATATGTACATAAATTTGTTAAATAGTTGAGTCATACCAGTTATGAATTTTATTTGCTTATATATGCGAAAACAATTTTTTATGTAGATATATGAGAAAATTGATATGATAAAATTTTGAAAACTCATGACTATTTTCAAAATCAAAATTAATATAGTATTTCTATTAAATAGTTTTTTATTTTATATGCAAAAAACTATTCAATATTTGCACCACACCCGTTGCAGATTTTATATATTTATATCTGCATAAACAAATTTTTATATACATATGAGAAAAAGTCGATATGATAAAATTTTGATAACTCATGACTATTTTCAAAATCAAAATGAATGTTGTGTTTCTTTTAAACAACTTTTTATTTTATATGCAAAAGACTGTTCAATGTTTACACCGCACCCATTGCAGATTTTATGTACTTATATCTTTATAAACAAATTTTTATATACATATATGAGAAAGTCAATATGATGAAAATTCATTACTATTTTGAATATCAACATTAATGTAGCATATCTATTAAATAAATTTTTATTTTATATTTAAAAAACTGTTAAATATTTAAACCGTTAAAATGGCAATTATGCATATAAAATTAAGGAGATCATGAGTTTTAATAAAGATGATTACGAAACTTGGTTGGACTTCGATTTTTATGTATTGTTAGTAGATTTATATATTGTTAGTAGATATGACCATTATACAATGTGAATTTACTGTTAAAATTTTGCCCATGCTATGTAAAATTCTTGGCTCCGCCACTGAAGTCTATCTTGATTGTAGCACTCTCTTCAGTGCCTTTAACAACATTCGTGCATGGCGGTAGCGACTATAACCACCTCATGCTGACATGAGCCTTCAACATGTCAGCGGCATCCTCCCAGTCCTCAAGCTCAGCCTTTCTCTGCCTAGACTGTTCATTTGCAATTGTAGCTGGCTGAGCAGCAACCATCGGTAGCTGCTTCAAATTTTCATAAATAGAAACATTTGCAGTGCTCTCTGGTTGCAGTGCTCTCTGAAGTTGCAACAACTTCTTTATTTTCCTCAGGTCCCTTGTAAGCGTTATAAAGATCAGATATTGACCCAAAAGCATCTGCCTTCCGAAGAATTTCCTTTCGTTTCTTTTTCCCCTTTTATGTACCTTTCACCTTACTTGGCTTTAAACCATAACCACTCGACCCCTGCAGAGAACCTTTTTTTACAACTCCGAATGAGTGCAAAAGTAACATCAATCATTTTTAGCTTTTATGATTTCTGAAAGTTTAACTATAACTATGTGGAATATTTGTTTTAGTTAAGTTATTGCAAGACTTTCAAACATTTTTGTTTAGTTGTTGGTTGAATGGCAGATAACAAATAAGCACAAATACACCCAATAACAACTCAGTGACCAAAGAACCTTTGAGTTGTCTCGCCTTTATTCTCGGCAATTGTTCTACTTGTTACATATACAAAGCCATCACAATTCCACCCGCAAAATAAAGTTTAAATTATGAGATATTAATTATATGTAGATGTAAACAAAAAATAGCAACTCATTAAAGATTGAACAAAGCAACCAAGTTTCCTTACAAATTCAAAGTGGTCAAATTTCTTGATAAGCATGGAAACATAATAATAAACAAAAATAGCAGTGTTGGTTAAAATGGGATTCCCAAAGCTAACAAAATCAATGAAAAACAAATGATTACAGAAATGATTAAAATTTGACAAAATCGAGGTCATTTTAGAAATATTCATCATATTATGGACCTATTTTGAAAGGTCCCTACAAAATCAGGGATGAGTTTAGTGGTTTACTCAATTTAAATTGTGCATCTTTCATTAATTACCTGCCACTGAGTACTGTCGAGGGTAGTATGAAGGTCTCTACGGAGTTCATCAAAGTTCCAAGGGTTGGGCGCATCTTTCATTGAATGAATCCATGTCCTATACGAAGATCATATCCTTCAAATACACAATCATAGCAAATCAAATAGTGGAAAAAACTTTAAACTCAACTTTACGAATCTCACAATTACTTTGGAAAATAAGAACTCATCAAAACATTTCAAGTTTATTAATCTCACAATTAAATTGAAAATAAAAACTCATCAAAAAATTGAAAATAAATAAAGAGGTTTGAATTTGATAGAGGCGTCAGTTTTAATTACTAAGGGGCTGAGGAATTATACAAAATGCAAAAGGGGTTTAGAAATAAAAAGACCATAAAGAAATATAGGATTGATTCCCAAAAGTTGTAACCTTAATTAAATATCTTCTCCAGCTTCATCTTCCACTTGTTTGGTTCGAGTTCCTCACGCATGACATCGAAGTAAACAGAAACATCGTTTTTTCATCGTCCTCTGATTTTTGAAAGTTATCATCTTCAAATTGCAAATGGAGATGTAAGTGATTTGACATTGAGTCTTTGAAAAAACAATTGTTCAATAAAAGAGGGAAAAAAAGCCTTACAGTTTCTTCAATCTTGGACATCACGACCTAAAACAGATCCTGAGTGACGGAAAAGTTCATGGAAGTACCGTCAAAATAAACTTTTTATTGAATTCTTAATTAAACTTCAAGAACTGCAACATATAAGTGTGCATAACATGACTCTGTTTATTAACTTGGATTCAAGAAACCACGTAACAAACCTAAACAAACATATGTAAAAAAAAAAAACTTGGATTCAAGAAACCACATTACGAAAGTTCATGGAAGTACCGTCACCAATACTTTATAGTTATCACGATTACATAATTGGACTCAAGGAACTACAAAACAAACCTAAACAAATAACTACCATATCAAAAATAGTAAAAAAAAAAAAACAATTTCAAAACTCCTTAACTGCAAAAAGCCAAAATCTTGTAAGTTTGTATTAAATTTATGCTATTAAAAACAATTGTTCATGATTGTAAAAAAAGACCAAAGCACATAACAGACCAAATCTTGTAAGTTTGTCTAAAATCTTATGGGTGTATTTTCACCACAACTGTAACACCCATACTAACTTTAACTAGTATATTAGCATGTGCGTTAAACTGATACTGGATACATTTAAAAATTTCAATAATAATATTACATCACAACAGAATAAATACATATTTACTCGTTTGTACAATAATCCAATACTGTTACAATACTTTTACAAATGTCCATTAAGCTTCTTGGCTGGTACACAACGAGCAATTGCACTCCATCCAGTACCTCTATGAAGATCTTCGTCATGAACCTCTGACTAACCTGTAAACCTGCACCAGAAGGAATGGGATGAGACATAATGTCTCAGTGAGCTCCAGCCCAACCTACTGTTGGCAACCACAGGGAACCTAGGGTCGCCATGCCTACCTTGGCAATCTTGGGGATTTCCTATGATCGCCAAGTCTTTTATCTGCCTATGACTATAAGTCCTCCTGTAATTATAACTTGAACTGCCTATAACCTTTACTGTGACTATCTATGACCATAACTGTAATCTGCCTATAACTTTAACTTAGTGATCGAGGGGAAACCTAGGATCACTTTCTGATAACTGTCTATAACTATAACTATGAGTTTCCTGTGACTATAACTGTAACTGTAACTTTGACTATAACTATAAAACATAAAACATATACACAGTTCGATAGCAGTTTTATGTTAGCTGTTAGCGTTGAACAAACAATTAATCTGAGTTCAATTTTACGGAGGGCACCCGGGTGGAGCAACCCCGAGATACGTCTCCCTATAAACCGGTGAAATTCCTATCATATCAGGCTAACACCGGACTCCCTATAAAACGTGTGGACAACCCTCTCGGAGAAGTCCCATCCGGCGAATCCCGGAGTCTGATGAACACGCCCTGTAACTGTAAAACGTGCAAGCACGCCAATATCTTTAATCTTTAATTCTTTAACTGTAACGTATGAACATATAATCTGTTTCTTTAATCATATAACAATCCTGTAATATATAATCTATAACCTATGATTCTTGGCTTATCGTTCTCATAAGCCACCTATAATTGTTGGAGAACCAACACTATAATCTTATCTGTAACTATGATTGTGGAAACATTCCTATAATCCTTGTATTCTAAACAGAATACATCTATAATTTCATATACCTAAAGATAGGTTCTCGACTTAGTAAAGCTGTCTGCATCTCCTAAGAGTTATCAACTCACGTGCAAGGAACCTATCCATAAAATCCTTGCACTCATACTATGATTCATGTTTTCCTATCAAAGGATTCGACACATCGTTGTCATGTGCCGCCATTAGGGTTTAACTATTCATATAACCTTTACTTCCCGTACTTCCCATGCCTTGCGCATTCCTTGCTCCTCTAATTTCTCAATCATTGAAAGACTTTGGATGAGTAAAAATGGTGGTTAATGTTTCTAAAATATATTATAAGAAATCAGTTGCAAAAAGCCATGCCCGCGCGCACCAGGACCCCCAGAACAGCTCAACGAAGTTGGGCTGTCCAGGGTTGGTCGCTACAAGCGCCCCCTTGGTCGCTACAAGCGCCCCTGGTCGCTACAAGCGCCAGTGTGGTCGCTTGAAGCGCGGGTAGGCAGGGATTTTTCCTGCCTGGTCGCTACAAGCGACAGCCCGTCGCTACAGCGACCGTATCAGTATAAAAATGTGTAAAAATGTGATTTTCCACCATTTTTGCCCAATCAAAGATACCCAAGCATCCAAAACATGCTAGGGATGATTTTCTATTACAAATTGATAGTTTAAAACATGTATGAGCAAGGAATTTGCAAGTAGGAAATTAGGGTAAAATTCTAAACTTCTATAACTTTTCCTATGAAATCAAACACTATAAAACTCACAAAAAGGGATTCTAAAACCCCTAGGGAGCTCACCTTAATCTTGATTTGGTGCTGGTTTAGCTTACTTGCCCTTTATCTCAAAACCCTAGCTTTTTGCCCCTTTTTCCTTAGCTTCCTCTTGCTCAAAATTAGTAACTTGCTTGCTTGCATGAAGATGGAGAGTTTGGGGGTGAAGTTTAATGATTGTTGAAGGATTGGAGGGAGGGGCGCATGAGTGGAAGAAGAGAGAAGGAAGAGGAGTTGTTCTAGAGAGAGAAAGAAGTTTGTAGAATGAAGAGGAAAATGACTTTTGTCATATATATAACACCCATGAGTGGTAATTACTAAAATGCCATAACTCAAAACACCTCTGATACATCGTCTTAATACTGATAAATACTTGGGTCATAAGCGGGATATTACAACAACAATAATACTTCTATATAAACACAAAAAAAAACAAAAAAAGGAAAAAAATGAAATTAGAATAAAACAATTACACAATGGGTGAACAGACTAAAATAAAATCTTATCAAAAAAAAAAATGAAGAAAGACAGAGAAGAAATTTTTTAACATAATGATAGTGAAATTAACAAACATACCTGCATACTCGAATTCCACATTTCCATCAACAAAATCTGCAAATTGTAAAATAAAACTACAAATCAGTTGTAAAAACAAAACATTATGGAGAAAGAAAACTAAAACTCATAGTAATAAATTATATCATGTTACAGAATGCCAAAAAAAGTATCAATTAGAATTTCTTCTTAACAATAAAAATACATGGGAAAGAAGTGTAAATTAGAATAATTGATCAAAAAACAATTAGAACGTTCTTAACAATATAAAGATTCATGTTAAAAAGAACAATGTTGAAACAGAAACTACAACACTTAAAACAATGTGGAACCAAACTTTTTTTTATATGACACTCTCATTTGCAATTGGAAGTATTCTTAAATGAAAGCTTCAAACTATTTGATCATAGATACTAACCTCAAACTTGATGCTGCTCAAACCGAATGAAAGTTCCTTTTGTTTAACATGTGGTTGTCCTCATTAGAGCCACATCACTTTCTGTTTTAATTAGAGTCACATGTGGCTGTCCTCATTGCACTTTCTGCTCAAACTAAATGCAAGTTCTTCTTGAATAACATGTTGCTCACATTCAAGTATTCAACCATTGCAGAACCTTATGATCATGTGATTTGACAGCATTAAAATATGACAACAGATTGGAAAAAAAGAGACTGCAATGAGTTAAAACTGATGTTGAGAGATGAATTAAAAAGACTTACATTGTATCACAACAATTAGAGCACACAAATCCTTTTCGAGTTAGAATCATTTGGAAAACTTTCGAGCACATCTTGTTTTCCCGTGGAGTATAAGATCTTTTAGCCCAATCTTAAAAACAACTGTGTTGTTCATAAAAAGGTACATATCCATTGTTCTGTTAGCAAATTCACAATTCTGAAATACATTTAGTGCTTGCCTTGATTCAAAAGTTCAAAACAAACGTAATTTATAAGAGCAATAATCAAAACAACTATGGTACATGCAGTTCACGTTAACCTCAAAGGTTACAGTTATCCATCATCGATGAGCATCAAACTGTTCCAACCAGCAAGTTTACTACATCAAAGCACTGAGCACACATCATGCTAATTCTGTACGACCATTTATCATTCACAATCCTTGCAAAGCCCTCAATATATTACCACACAACAATTTATAATTACAAAAAAAAAACTGAAATAACATCATCTTTTACCCATAAAAAAAATTACCGTCAATGTAAATGAAACAAAACCAAACTCAAACTTGTTACAATCTAGAACAAACCAAAATTTCTTCAACAACGTCATCTTTTACCCGTATAAATAAGTATACTAACGTTAACGTAAATGAAATTGAACCAAACCCATATTTTTTAACTGTGACGTTTTAAAAAAATAGCATTCAATTAAAAATAAAACAGAAACTCCACTTAATTAGCCAAAAAAAGGTTAATAGATCGAGTACATGGAGAAAGGGAATAAGTTTAGGTCACCAAATAATGTGTTGCCATGGGTTGAAACAGATGAATATGTAATAGTTTCAAAATTAGATCACTCGTACTCAATCTCACTATTCTCGTGGCGGTTTCGGTTGAATATGCAACAAATCATTGAATAACAAACAAAATTAAATGATTCAGTTGTTGTCAATTTCCTTGAATCTTACAACATGCACAATCGGCTTCAGAAAGAAAAGCATATGATTAAGGGATACAATTTGAAACTTTGTATGGAGGATATGGGTTTGGTTTATGGCAAAAACAAATAATCAAATTTATTGAAATACTCATGAATAAAAAAAAATAGCAACATCAAACCTGGTGGTGATGCTAATGTTGATGAAAATTCACAGCAGCATTTTATCGAACACATTCTGTGCACCCTACGAATTCACCAAAATCAAAACAAAAAACCATAAATTCAAAAACAGATTTCAAACAAACAAAATGGCATATTATTATTCAATGAGAATCATAGTAACTGTTCACTTCTGCCACCACCCGATCCATTCCTTGTCTTCCTCCCATTAATTGAAAAAGGAAGACAAAGAAGAGTATGAGTGTGGGACAAAAACTCCAAGTGGTTGTTTGGATAAACAACTTAATTAAGCGCTTATGTATAAGTTATTTAATATAAACTCAAACTGTTGTGTTATGAGTACAATCTATGGAAACTAGGGTTTCTGAGCTCTGTTTAGGTCATGCCTTGGGAATGATCCCAAGGTTACTATTTGTAGCCTCTTTTGGGCCTACCCGGTCATGGTTTTGGGCCCAAATCGTAAAGGGTCAAAACCATGACTAGGGCGCCCTCGTAAACTTCTAAGGGCGCCCTTTAGGAAGGTCACCTAGGGCTATTTGTGACTGTAAAGTGGGCCCTGCGCCCTCCTGGAGGGCGTCCAGCCTTATTCCAGGGGTTCACACCCTTGTCTTTAGGATCTCAAGTCCTAGATGGTGAGATCTACGGTCCACAGCCCAACAAGCACGAGTCTTGGTACAAGGCTAAGTGATTAAACTGTTTATGGGGGGGGATTTGCCTATGTCCTTTTGCCCAGCAAGTGGGGCTTACCAGTCATGAAGCTATATGAAAAAATTTTATGAGTACTAGCCCAACATGGGTGCTTGCCCGATCATGGGTGCTCGCCCACGATGAGTGCTAGCCCAACATGGGTGCTTAAACCCTGCGTGGGTACTAGCCCAACACGGGGACTAGCCCAACCTGGGTACTAGCTCCAAGTTTCTGTTTTTTGAGTGCCTTAACGGGCGCTATTCCATCGAGAGTATGGGCGCTAGCCCAACGAGAGTATTCATATTATATTAGCCCAACAAGCACGAGTCTTGACATAAGGTGAAGTGATTAAACTATGTGTGAAAACGACTCCTTTGAGTAGATTAGATCACCTTAGTGGGATCTGACGGCTGACGTGAGGCGACTGTTCGCTCTTGCTGACGTGTTCGCATCGCAACGGCTCTCGGAAATCGTGTCAACTTAGATGACGTCATCTGCGCGTTTTCCCAGGCTTTTTTACTTTAAACTGAAACGGATCTACTTTTCCTCCTACTTTCAGATTTCTCTTATCCTTTCCCCCTCCTTTACCTCCGTCTTTTTCTTCCAACTCGTTTTTTATCGTTCAAGCGGTTACGGTCTTTGTGGATCTCTGCGCCTGCAGTTTACGGATCGTTCGGAGTCCTTGTTCGTTCTCAAGTGCTTCACTTGTCTAAATCCAGGTAACCCTATTCGATCTCGTTCTTTTTTTAGTTTAAAGTAGTAGTATGGTGGTAATTAGGGAGTGCGATGAGGCGGGTAGGGAGTTACCCCCAGCTAATTCGGAGGAGAGGTGTAGGTTGTGGAGGGAAAGTGTTAGGCATGCGAAGCGGTCAGATGGAACCATTGATTGGATGGTGTTTAATAAGGCCTACTACGGCCACTCCCTTTTGACGGAGTTTTCGAGTGATTTGGACGAGGGTGAAGGAGGGAGTGGTAGTGGGAATTCATCTGACTCTATTATTCGTTCTGTTCCCAGGTCCGTTCTGTAGGAAAGGAATTTGTTACATGGCGTCTTCTAGTGGTTCAGAACAAGAGAGTTTCGCCGACGAGGTGCTTCGTTCAGAGTCTGTGTACATGGATCCCCAACGGGTGGCGTTTTTTCGGAGTAAGCTACACGTGTCCTCTACGGGATTTGAGGAGGACGTGGTTTTGGAACCTTGTCGCCCAGGTTAGAAAGTGTGCGCCCAGAGGCCGAAGAGTGTGAAGAGTGAGATGTTCCATATGTACATGGCAGTTTTTGAAGATCTGGGTGTGAAGTATCCCTTCACGCCCTTTGAAGTTGACATACTCAACTGTCTAAATGTTGCGCCTTCTCAGCTGCAGCCGAACAGCTGGGCTTTTATCCGCGCTTTTGAGATTCTATGCGAGGGGTTGGGTTTCCAGCCCTCAGTTGGATCCTTCTTCACTTTTTACGGCACGAAGGGGGTAGATAAGCAGTCTTGGGTGTCCGTCAGCGCGCATCCTGGTAAGAGGTTGTTCCCGCCCTACGCCTCTCATTACAAGAATTGGAGACAAACATTCCTCCGGGTCCGGGGACGAAAAGATTGTGAGGCAGCTGCTGCATGGGTGGATGGTCAGCTGAGGTTTCCCACATGTTGGACGAGCGCTCCGGCGTCCATCATGGGTTTTGATTATGAGAAGCTGGACGCATATGACCAGGGCGTCGTCTGTTTTTTGGACAAAATGTTGCCTATGAACATCCGGGAGTTGTTGAATAGGGAAGGGGATGTAGATAGCTTAGACGAGTACCTACGTGAGTCAAATTTATATATCTATGCCTATATTTTACTTTCCTATTTTCTTGTCCTCTTAACTTTTCTGCTTTATTTTCTGTAGAGGATATGGTGCCCATGACTGCGGCGGAGAGGAAAAGATACCTCGAAGAAATGAAGGCTAAAAAAGCTGCTGAGGGGATGGCGGCCACTGATCCCGCGGGACTTATTACCCGCAAGCCGAAGAGAAAAGCTTATCATCCGCCCGAGGTCCAAGCTGAGTGCCTCACGGCGGCTACGCGCGATAAAGCGTCGCCCGAGAAAGACGATAAAGGAAAGGCGGCAGCGGAGAAAAAAGGAAAGAAGACGCCTTCTCCTTCCTTGATTGGCGCCATCAAAACCAGCAGGTCAGTGCCGTCTTTCTGGGATAAAGGCTATGACTACGGCGCCTACGTGAAGGAGAGGCTGGTTTTTAATCCAGAAGACGCGGAGTCGGGAAACCAGGGCGCTGTGCCCTTTATGACGAAGGATATAGGAGTCCATTGTTTGCGGACTATAATGCTTTTATACTCGGTGGATCGGAAGTATGAGGAAGTGGTGCAGAATGAGGAGGCTCTCTAAGCTACGGTGAGGGCGTTGGAGAAAGAGGTGGAGGAAGCCAGGAATGCGAGGGAAAGAGAGATGCAAGAAGCCAGGGAGGCGATGAAGCTTGAATGTGATAAACGCATCTCCGATCTGAAGATTGGTTATGCAGCGGATCTTGCTGGAAAGGACGGGGTCATTGCTAAGCTGCAATTCGATGTTGCGGCTGGAGTAGAAAGGGAGGATCAGCTTAAGGCTGAGGTTTCTGAAGCGAAGGGAGAGCTGGCTCTGAACTTCGATGCTGGTTTTGAAAGAGCCAAGGCTCAAGTCGCCCTTCTCCATCCTGGCGTTGATATTTCCGCCCTTGATCCTTTTAAAATTATTGTAGATGGCGTCCTAGTGGACGAACCCTGATTTCGTTTGTTGTAATTTAGTTTCCTTTTTTAAACTCAGTACTCTTCTCGAATTTGTATTAATTTAAGCTTTTCGTTTGTTCCTTCCTTTTTTTTCTTCAAATTTATGTATTTCGGAAGGCCCCTCCTGGGCGGTGATCACGTTCGTTTCATAATAATGTTGAGAATTGTAGGTTTGTTTCTTTTATCGCCTGATGCTTTAGGGTCCCTTTTAAGGGGTCCCTTTTATCGCTTGGGCGACGATCTCATTTTCGGCTCGCGACGTCTTAGAGCCCTCTTTGGGGTTAAGGAATTAGGCGGCGATCTTATTTTCGGCTCGCGACGTCTTAGAGCCCTCTTTGGGGTTAAGGAATTAGGCGGCGATATCATTTTCGGCTCACGACGTCTTAGAGCCCTTTTTTTTAGGGTTAAGGAATTAGGTGGCGATCTTATTTTTGGCTTGCGACGTCTTAGAGCCCTCTTTGGGGTTAAGGAATTAGGCGGCGATATCATTTTCGGCTCACGACGTCTTAGAGCCCTTTTTTTTAGGGTTAAGGAATTAGGTGGCGATTTCTTTTTTTAAGCTCACGACGTCTTAGAGCCCTGTCTTAGGGTTAAGCAATTAGGTGGCAACCCCTTTGGGGTTAACGGATCATGTGGCGAACTCATTCAGGTTTCGGCGTTGGTGATCTGCTACAAGCAACGAAAGTAAGACAAACAAGCAATATATATATGATAATAAAAAAGCGGGGCCTCGTTAAAAACCCCCATTGCTGCGGGGGGAAAAGAGTGCCCCTTACTCCTTCACTACAATGTTGTACAAAGACGCCGAAATATATAAGATAAAGACAGTAAAAATTAAAGTGGCTTTGTTTTCCCTCTAGCTCGCCTTTGAGTTGTTGTGGCGAGTTTCTTCCTGCTTTGTGCTCAGCTTTTTCATCAAACCGCAGTTGGCTAGTTCTGCATGTAGTATCAACAAAGGAGTACTTGTTTCCTCAACCTTCTTGATCTCGTCGGATTCCGCCTCTTCTTCCCCAGCATTGACAATTGGGTTGGCTGGCTTTGAATGGAGTATCAACAAAGGAGTACTTATTTCCTCAACTTTCATGATCTCGCCGAATTCCGCATCTTCTTCCTCAACATTGACACTTGAGTTGGCTGGCTTTGAATGGAGTATCAACAAAGGAGTACTTATTTCCTCAACCTTCTTGATCTCCTCGAATTGCGCATCTTCTTCCTCAACATTGACACTTGAGTTGGCTGGCTTTGAATGGAGTATCAACAAAGGAGTACTTATTTCCTCAACCTTCTTGATCTCCTCAATATGAATCTCTTCTTCTAGGTTCGCGACAATGAAGTTCACTCGATGTGCTTTCATGTTACTGTTTCCTTTCTTCTCTTTTTGTAGCTTCAAACTGTTGTGGTAACATTCTCGGGCCACTTTCTGGTCTGCTCTGATGGCACCAACCCGTCCATCATCCAGCAGATATTTCATAATGAGGAATTTGGTGGAAAGGTAGGCGTCGAGGGCGTTGAAGGCGGGGCGACCTATGATGACGTTGTAAGAACAGGGCGAGTTGACTATCAAATACCTAATCCTGATGGTTTTGGCGTTGTTACCTGTACCGAATGTTGTTTTCAATGTGATGTATCCCCGGACGTGCACCTGCTCCCCTGTGAAGCCGGCCAGTATTCCTTTGAAGGGCTGCAACTGGTCCTCGTCAAGTCCCATTTTCTCAAAAGCAGAATAATAGAGGATGTCTGCAGAGCTGCCGGGATCAATCAACACCCTCTTGACCTCCCAGTTGAAGATTTGCACAGTGATAACCATGGGATCGTCATCGTGGGGGATCACTCATCTGCGGTCTTCACTTGAGAAAGTGATATCCGTTTGGCGTTCTGGCTCCTTCCTGGCGTGGTCATCGAGCAACATTACTTGCCTCACATATTTCTTCCGAGAGGTACTGGACTCCCCTCCTCCTGCGAAGCCGCCGGATATGGTGTTCAAGGTGTGGCGTCCACCGTCCTTCGCCACATCTTTCTCCCTTTGGGGGTCTTCGGGGGGACGCCTGTCTCCCTCTCTACCTTCCTTCACATATCCTCTTAACCTGTCGTTCTGAATCAACTTCTCTATCTCTCTTTTCAGGTGGATGCAATCATTTGTGGTATGTCCTTTGATGCGGTGATATTTACACCAGGCTTCCTTGTCGTTCCCCATGATGTTTCCTCTCGGTGGTTGAGGTTCAGGAATGATTCTAGAATGGTAAACATCCCTTCAGATTTGTTCACGGCGGGTGTTGAGGGCCGTGAAGGATTCTGGGAGGGGTGCGCGCCTATCCTGAACGTGGCGCTTGTACGGCGCTCTGTCTCTGTTGCTGGGTGGGTAATAATTGTGGCGATGATCATATCCGTAGGGAGCACGCTGCCTGGAATCCCTTGCTTTCTTTTCGGCGTTGCTCTCTTCTCCCTTTATATAACACTCTGCCTTAGACATGGTTTCTTCCATGGAATCAGCTGGTTTCTGTGCCAACGACTCGTTGAATTGGCCAGCGCGGAGGCCATTCTGGAAGGCTCCCACGAAAAATTCCTGGTTTGGGTTAATGACTTTGATGGTGGCGTAGTTGTAGCGCGCGAGATACTCGTGGAGAGACTCGTTGGGTCCTTGACGGACGTTGAAGAGGCTGGTAGACGAGACTTTGCAGTGGCGGCTTGCTGAGAACTGGTGCGTCAACTTGCGTGTCATATCCTGGTAGCTGATGATGGAAAACCGAGGTAGGTTCATATACCACCTGAGGGCGGCGTCTTTGAGGGTCTCTGCCAGCAGCTTACATTTCAGGGAGTCAGCAGCGCCGATGATGGCCATCTGGGTGTTGAAAGTCGTTACGTGTTCTACCGGATCACTCTTTCCGTCGAAAGACGAAAGTGAGGGTGGCTTGAAGTTTTCCGGGACCGGCGCGTTCCAGACTTCAGCGGAGAGAGGTTGTGGATCTGGATCTGCCGACTCGTCCTGCTGGGATCCGTTCCCCTCGGCGTGTTGTTGCTGCTGTATTGTTTCCATTGTCGCTTGCAGAGCTTCGTTGTGGTCGCGAAGCTGTTGGATCTGTTGCTGTAAGGCTTCTAGGGCTGCTGGGTCCGCCATCGACGGCGACGATGATGGTCGTTTTGGGTCGGTTATGAAGGTTTAGGGCTGGTGACTGAAGATTAGCGGTTAGGGTGAAGATGACAGAAGAGAGAATTGGTTTTTCAACGAAGAACGGGCTGGGTTGAACGTTTGGTTTGGGTTAGGGTTGAATCGCGGCGGATTCGGAAGTTTCAGGGTTGCTCCTAAGAAATACGGTGGATTCACGGCGTTCTGATGACTTTCAGGGGCCGTGGATCAACTGCTTTTCTTTCGGAGACGGTGGCTAGGTCAGTTTTACCGTAGCCCCACGGTGGGCGCCAACTGTACTGGCAGTGAGTACAATCTATGGAAACTAGGGTTTCTGAGCTCTGTTTAGGTCATGCCTTGGGAATGATCCCAAGGTTACTATTTGTAGCCTCTTTTGGGCCTACCCGGTCATGGTTTTGGGCCCAAATCGTAAAGGGCCAAAACCATGACTAGGGCGCCCTCGTAAACTTCTAAGGGCGCCCCCAGAGGGTGCCCTTTAGGAAGGTCACCTAGGGCTATTTGTGACTGTAAAGTGGGCCCTGCGCCCTCCTGGAGGGCGTCCAGCCTTATTCCAGGGGTTCACACCCTTGTCTTTAGGATCTCAAGTCCTAGATGGTGAGATCTACGGTCCATGTTATAAGCTATAAGTTGTTTTCATAAGCTATCATGCAAGTAAATAAACTGAGCTGAAATCCAAACAGAGGGTAAATGATTCGATTTAGAGAAACTTACCAGCATGTACACCATTTTTTGAAACACACGCATCAATTAATGGGAAAACATCAGGTTCAATGGGAGCAGTAGCTTTGTGAAATCAGCTTAATGAGATTGAGTGGTTGGGGTTCTTGGTAACTGCTCATTTTTTCCACTAGCTAATCCATTCCTTGAATCTAACAACCTGCACAATCGGATTTAGTAAAAAAAGCATAGGATTCACCAATTTTGCACATAATCAAAACTAAAATTAGAAGAGATTGAAACCCTAAAACTGCATAAGAATTGATTCACAAAATGAAAAACAAACTGTAATGATTTTGTTTGCTTGTGAGCTGAAATTGGAAATTCAAACCGTATGGGAGAGAGAGTTTGGGTTTATGAGGAGAAAACTGAAATGGATTGGGAGGAGAGGAAAAAGAAGCTGTCGTATGGGAGAGAGGGGGAGAGAGAGAGATTGTGTTTGTGAAGAGAAAAATGAAAATGGATTGAAAGAAAAGGAAGAAGAATCTGTTCTGGTCTGAAACCGTATGCTCCAATTGCTCAATATCATCTCCTATTGGCTAATTGTGTGGTTGTCATTTTGCAGCAGAAGGGTAATCCTGTCATTTTGGTAGCATCAAAGGGTAGGGTTTTGCCGCCAAAAAAGGAATGCAGTACAAAAGGGTTGAACTTGCATAGGGTTTTGCTAGGGTTTGAGGGCCAGACCTTTACTCCTTTTATAATATTATGATGGTATATATCAAGTGTGGTATCCGTGAATGGTACCTTGTTGAGGCTTGAACCCAAAAAAACAAAAATTTGATAACGGTGTTCGACAAAAACATAGTCAGGATAGGAGGTATTTCAAATGGAGTAGTGACACATGTATAATAGTATGGTTCTACTATGAAAAGCGGTTGAGAAGTAGCACCATGACAACCATAATCACCTAGTCTATTGTTTACACATGTGTGATAGTCTTGTCGTTATTTGGTATGGATTTGACTCAACTTTATAAAATTTTGTAAAGCGATCTCACTTCTTTTTTTTTTTTGAAGAAAGTATATCAACTCATTTTATTCATAATTATTGAAGTGATACATAGTAGAATCCGATAAAAATATTGAAGTGATACATAGTAGAATCCGATAAAAATCATCAAAGCTAGTAATGAAAGGTGTTACTCTAGCTAGAGAATGAGTTAGACAATTCGCTTGTCTCTTGAACACAATTTACACTAAAGTTGGGAGAAAAAAAATAGTCTAATTTAATAATCACACCAAATACAAAAATGTTATTCATTGGTTGATTAATCTGGTCCTCTACTACCTTGCTATCAATCTCAAAATTATGTGTTCATGTCCAGAGTCTCTCATCACTTTCCAGTGTTGCAGGATAAAATGGAATTGATTCCATTCTACCTGTGATGAATCTGTCCAAATGGCCTCTCAGACACATGCCAAAAGTAGTTTTTCCTTCTTGAAAGAAAAGCCCTGCATCCACATTGCATTTGCAATCCAAGCTTCATTCCAAACAGTAACAATGATATATGTCCCAAAATTCCATCTTACACCTTCTGTTAGTAATGTTATACTATTTCAAATACTCCTTTGTGCATATGAAGAATTATGACCAATCCGGACTGCAAGAACAATATTTTGAGGAAAATATTTAGCCTTAAAAATATTAATCACTGATGTGTCGAGGTCAATCAAGAACTTCCATCCATGTTTGCCTAACATTGCTATATTAAAAGCAAAAAGGTTTCTGAACTACAGACCATCATCCTTCTTAGGAACAAAAAGCTTATCCCACTTCAGCCATTGTATTTATTTTGATTCATTTCATTTTTTACCCCACCAAAACGAGTTAAGCATGTTTTCAATTTCATCCCCTAAATATCGAGGAATAAGATGCATAGTCATACAATAAGCTCGAATAGCTTGAGCTGTAGATTTAATCAATATTATTATTTATCTACCTACCATAGACAAACTTCTATTCTTCCAGGAATGAATCCGCAGCCAAATCCTATTTTTTATTAAACCAGACACTTTTTCGTCGTCTTCAATCAATTATGGATGGCAAGCCAAGGAACCTCTTAGTTCCATTATTTTGAGAGACTCCAAGTGATGCAGCCAAAGATGCTCGAAGATATAGGTTAACATTGCTACTAAAGAACACTTAGGATTTCACCAAATTTATATTTTTGACTAGACGCAACCTCATATAGATGGAAAATGTGAACTACATGCCGGAGCTGCTCTAATGATTTTAGCCCCATAAAATAAACCTATTCTAATATGCATATTTAACAAGACCCTCGGCACACAAAATATAAAGATACCTGAATAGGGGATCGTCTTGCCTTAGGTCTCTGTCCGGGACTATCAAACCCACACCCTCTCCATTAACCAAGATAGCATAGCGGACTGAGGAGATACACATCATTGTACAATTCACCCACATAAATTTGATCCCACTTTAAGCTGGACAGCCTTGAGATAATCTCAACCAACACGGTCATACACTTTACTTACATCAAGGGTGTGTTTATTTTAAAGTAAGAAATTATATTCTTTGGAATGATAGAGATGTCAAAAATGGGCCGAGCTAATGGGCCAGCCCATTAGCCCACATTTTGGTGTCGGGTTGGACCTCAAAAAGCTAGTCCAAAATACACTCGGGTTTTTTTGGTTCTAGCCCATTTGGCCCATATAAAAATGGGGTTGGGCTGACCCATCGGACGTCGGGGCGGCCCATTAACTATATTTCCATTTGATTTTTATTTAAAAACACTATATTTTTTGAAAAAATTATCAACTAATTTAAAATTTATTAATAAAAATGAATAAATTTAGCTCAAAGTTTTAAAATTCTAAAGTTTATAAATTATTAATTTGATTCAATTGTAGGAATAATCTAGAATTTAATTAATATTCAATGTTAATGTAAAAACTATTTACAATTCTATGTCCATCCAATCATGTTTTAGCAAAAAGATAATTGTGAGTAATATATAAAAAAGAGAGAATAAATTTTAAAAAAAACTAAACTAAACTAAAACGGGGCGGGCCAGGCCGGGCTGGTCCATGGCCCACACAGACCGGGTCAGGCTCTAGAATATATGGCCCAATTAAAAATGGGCTGGGCCGAACTGGCCCATTTATGCACTCGGGCCTCTCGGGCCGGTCTAGGATGGGCCGGGCCAGCCTATTTGACATCTCTACTCAGGAATAATATTTCTAAGAATAACATTTCTACCCATGTGTTTGGTAAAAATTTAGATTTCCTACAAATGTTTTAGAAATTATTTAATTAAAAAAAATAAAAATGGAAATAAATGTGAGTGGTAGTGGAAAGTTATGGCAAGTTGAGTTCTATTCTCATGAGAATGTTAGATTCACATCCTTTAAACATGAAAATAACAATAGAAGAAATCACGTGTAAATAACATTCCTGGGAATATAACATTCCTGAAAACAATTTTTCAAAACTTGAAACAAACATGGGAATGTTGTTTTTCCAATGTCAGATTCCCGAAAATTATATTACAAACCTTAAAACAAACACACGCCAAGTTTCAAAGTCTCATCTCCAAACTTACCTTGAAGCTTACATCTCATATAGAGTATATTGGCAGATGCAATGATTTAGATGTTACAAGGCTTCAAGCTGGTTAATGATTTAGATGTTATGATTCATAACACCAACAGGCGAACTGTTTTTCTTGATTTAGATGTTATGATTAAAGTGTTGCACCAAAATAAAACTCACCCATATTGTTACATATTTACAAATCAATAAGGACAAACATAAGAAATTTTACATAAATGGGAAGTAAAAGCACAAATATATTGAACATTAGAGATTAGTATTTTTTATTAGTTCAGAACGAAGTAGGAGAGAAGGAGAAGGTTCAATATGGAAACCACTTGTGTGACATTGTGGTATGAATGTTATATAACATTGTGAAATTCTAGCAGTTAAGGATTCAGACAGTAAAAAAGAGTACGATTGTTTGCAAAACAGAGCACAAAGCACAAGTTCAGAAGCAGAAAAAAATAAAGTGCAGAAAAGTAAAAGCACACAGATATTTGTTAACCCAGTTCGGTGTAAATACCACCTACGTCTGGAGGATACCAATCCAGGAAGAAAATCCACTATTGGAATTAATCCTAAGACTCAAGACACAGACCCCCCTGTTCCTAGTCTTCTGACTTAATCTCCTATAGTTCTGATTTCTACCCAACACCTTGAGTATAAGAAACTCCCTTCTTACTTCCTAATCAAGTAACAGCCCAGTTACTAAACAGCTTCTGATTAACTACCCAGGTTATGAAGAAACACTTCAAACTAACAAAGACTTCATTCGTACCTAAAGGCTTAGAATGAATTACAACTCAAAAACTCTAAACCAACTCAGATGAGTGGTGTACAAATAAAACCTAAGTTTAAAAACACAAAGACTCTAATTCTCTGATTAATAATCTATGACTCGTAGTCTTCAAAGATAGCAGCACATCTCCTTAAATAGGCTTCAGCAGCTTTCTTAATTCTGAGTCCAATCTTCTGCAATTGATATGTTTCAGAATTATGAAAAGCTTGAAAAGGAAACAAATAATTATGCATTGTATCTTGCAAAGATCCTTCAGAAAATATAATTAAGCATAAACACGAGGCATATCTTCTCAAGATCTTCAATAAAAAAATTAGTCTTCTAGAAACCAAATGCCAGAATAAATCCTTGACAAATCTTCCAAAGATACGCACAGAAAGAATCAGATTGAATGCAAAAATCAAGCTTCTGAAGTTCAGCTTCTGAAGACCAGCTTCTGAATAAGTCAACGCTGGTCAACGTCTGAACAGTGCGTCTGAAGTACTGATCAGCGTCTGAAGGTCCATTCAGCGTCTGATGCACTGTTTCAGAGTCTGAAGGCCCAAAACTGCGTTTGAAGGCCATTTCAGCTTCTGAACCCCCTAAATACGATTTCTTGCTTCTGAAGACTTCTTAAACACATGGAGATGCTTTGCTTGAACACATTGAATTTACCAAAACATGTAGCCAACATCTAAATACTCAACAATCTCCCCCTTTGGCAAATTTTTGGCTAAAATCAATGTTTCACAAATGACAAGCTCTTCAAATCAAGATTAACAAACTCAGCAATGAAGAACTCCACAAAGATTAAACATAGCACACATATCACAGAGTCAGTAGCAGCGGATAAAGCTATGTTTAACCAAGAAACACACACAACAGCTTCAGTTCTTCAACACAACACATCAGCTACTGATAATCTGAAGAACACACAAAACAACTGATCATGTTCTAAGACACTGATCATCACATGCCAGCAACAAACACAGCTTCAAAACTATTCTCCCCCTGCAACTCAGCACACATACAAACTCCCCCTTAATTCTGAACTGCAGAACATTGTGAGACATAGGCTTCTGAAACTTAAATACTTCATAACTCAGGAACTTAATATTTATGTACTTCCCCTGAGACAAAAACTCCCCCTCAAGCATATCTTGACAGTTCTTGTTGTAATTCTGAAATCTGAAAAATTCTGTCAGTTTCTGAAAACTCTGAATTCTGGACAAACACTTCTGAATACATTTTGAATCATAACACTGGTTTTTCTCCCCCTTTTTAGCCACAAAATTATGACAAAACTCAGACTTCATATAGGGAACAAAAACTGCACAAAAATCTTCAAAATCAGTCCCAGTATCAAACTCAGACTCAGGATCACACTCAGCATTAGCAAATCTGGCAGGTACTCTATCTTCCTCACATCCAGTTTGCTGTAATTGCTATAAGTCCTCATGCAGACAAACACCCAACTTGCTTCTCAGATTCTCAAACTGTTTAGCATCCAAAGCTTTTGTGAAAATATCAGCAATCTGGTTCTCAATATCCACATGTTCAAGCTGAACAATCTTTTCCTCCACAAGATTTCTGATAAAATGATGTCTGATATCAATGTGCTTGGTTCTGCTGTGTTGTATGGGGTTCTTAGAAATGTTTATAGCACTTAAATTGTCACAAAATAGTGTCATAACACCTTGTTCTATGTTGTATTCTTCCAGCATCTGCTTCATCCATACCAACTGTGAACAACTACTCCCAGCTACTATATATTCAGCTTCAGTTGTAGACAATGAGACACAGTTTTGCTTCTTACTTAACCAAGAAATTAAGTTATTCCCTAGAAAGAAACATCCACCAGAAGTACTCTTCCTATCATCTGCACTTCCTGCCCAGTCAGCATCACAATACCCAATCAATTCTGAACTTGCACTATGTAAGTACATGATTCCATAATCACTTGTACTGTTGACATACTTCAAAATCCTTTTTACTTGTGTCAGATGACTCATCTTAGGATCAGCTTGATATCTTGCACACACTCCAACAGCAAAAGTAATATCTGGTCTGCTTGCAGTTAAGTACAGTAAACTCCCAATCATACTTCTGTACTGGCTTTGATCAACTGAAACTCCCTGTTCATCTTTAGTTAGTTTCAGATGTGTAGCAGCAGGTGTTCTCTTATGGCTGGCAGTCTCCATTCCAAATTTCTTCACAATATTCTTGGCATATTTACTCTGAGAAATGAAAATTGTATCTTCCATTTGCTTGACTTGCAGTCCAAGAAAATAAGTAAGCTCACCAACTAGACTCATTTCAAACTCAGATTGCATCTGCTGAACAAACAACTGAACCATTTTGTTTGACATCCCTCCAAACACTATATCATCTACATATATTTGAGCAATCATCAAACTTCCATCTTCATCGTTTACAAACAATGTCTTGTCAGATCCACCTTTTCTGTATCCTTGAGTCACAAGAAATTGAGTAAGTCTTTCATACCATGCTCTAGGTGCTTGCTTCAACCCATACAAAGCCTTCTTCAATTTATAAACATGATCTGGAAATTTAGGATCCACAAACCCTTTAGGCTGTTCAACATAGACTTCTTATTGTAGATAACCATTCAGAAAAGCACTCTTCATATCCATCTGGAACAGTTTGAACTTCAAAATGCATGATACTCCCAACAATAATCTTATGGACTCTAATCTAGCCACAGGTGCAAAGGTTTCATCAAAATCAAGTCCCTCCACTTGAGTATAACCTTGAGCAACTAACCTTGCCTTGTTTCTGACCACAGTACCATGTTCATCTGTTTTGTTCTTGTAAATCCACTTAGTGCCAATCACATTTAAACCTTCAGGTCTTGGAACAAGATCCCACACTTCACTCCTTTTGAATTGATTCAACTCATCTTGCATGGCTTCAATCCAAAATTCATCAATTAAAGCTTCTTTAACATTTTTGGGTTCAAATTTTGACACAAAGCATGAATCAGTAGCAACAGCATCTGAACTTCTGGTTCTGACCCCTTGATCTAGGCTTCCAATAATTAAATCTCTAGGATGATCCTTCTGAACTCTAATTGATGGTCCTTTACCAGTAGAAACATGATCTGGATGAACTTCTACTTCTTCTAGTTGATTTTCTGCTTCTGACAGTTGTTCTTCTGATGCTTCAGACTCTGGAACCACTTCAGATTCACTTCTTTCATTCTCAGCAGACAGATCATCAATCACAACATTAATGGACTCCATCACAACCTTGGTTCTGGAATTAAACACCTTGTAAGCTCTGTTGTTCACTAAATAACCCAGAAAAATACCTTCATCAGACTTAGGATCCAGTGTTCTTCTATTTTCTCTGTCAGCCAAAATGTAACATTTGCTCCCAAAGACATGAAAATATTTGACTGTAGGCTTTCTTCCTTTCCACAATTCATACAAAGTAGATGCAGTACCCTTCTTTAAAGTCACTCTATTATGGATATAGCAGGCAGTATTCATAGCTTCAGCCCGGAACATATAAGGTAGCTTCTTAGCATGCAACATGACTCTTGCAGATTCTGCTAAAGTTCTGTTCTTCCTCTCAACTACACCATTTTGTTGAGGTGTTATAGGTGCAGAGAACTCATGATTGATCCCTTCAGATGCACAGAACTCAGAAAATTTCTTGTTTTCAAACTCCTTGCCATGATCACTTCTGATTCTGATAATACCACAGTCCTTCTCTCTTTGTAACTGAGTGCACATATCTCTAAAAACTTCAAATGTATCTGATTTTTCTCTCACAAAGTTGACCCAAGTAAATCTTGAAAAATCATCAACCATTACAAAAGCATATCTCTTTCCTCCAATACTCTCAACTTGCATAGGCCCCATTAAATCCATATGTAACAGTTCTAGTACTTTAGTAGTTACCTGGTGTACTAATCTGGGATGAGACTTTCTTGTTTGTTTTCCAATTTGACAATCACCACAAATACTGTCCTCATTGATCTTCAGATTAGGTAAACCTCTGATAGCTTCAGTACTTAGGATTTTCTTCATGCCTTTCAGATGCAGATGACCCAGTTTCTGGTGCCAGAGTCTGACTTCTTCTTCTGAACTCATGAGACAGGAAGTCAGGCTTCTTTCTTCTTCAGACACCCATAAATAACAGTTATCTTTAGATCTGCAGCCCCTCATCAGAACCTTACTCTCTTGATCAGTTACCAAACATTCTTCTTTGTTGAAATTCACCTTCAAGTCTTGATCACAAAGCTGGCTAATACTGATCAGATTAGATGTCAACCCTTTCACAAGTAACACATCATTAAGTCTTGGTAAACCATCACTGATTAAGTCACCTATACCAAGAATCTCTCCTTTAGCTCCATCTCCAAATGTCACATAGCTTCTGGAATAAGGCTTTAAATTACTCAGCAACTTCTTCACACCAGTCATGTGTCTTGAGCAACCACTATCAAAGTACCAGTCTTCTTTAGAAGTGGCTCTCAAAGAGGTATGAGCTATAAGGCCAACAGTTTTGTCTTTGGGCTTCCACACCTTCTGAACATTATTTCTGGTAGCAGCTGGTTCCACTCTTCTATACTGAAAATGTTCAGGATAGCCATATAACTTAAAGCAAAAAGGTTTAATATGCCCCTTCTTTCCACAATGATGACAGATCCAGTGATGATTTCTTCTCTTGTTTCTGTTAAACTTTTGGGGTTGCTTCTGAGGTTGATTCTGAGGTTTCTTCTGAGCTTGCTTCTGAGGTCTCATCTTAGATGTCCCAATCATAGGATCATAAATTTCAGTAGCAGAAACAAACCTTTTAGTAGGAATCTTTTGTTTGAGCTTCAGACTCTCATCAACAAATCCTAAGCCAGTTTGTTTTCCTTGTTTCTGATTCTCTAATATCTCCTCCAGCACATCAGTAGCAGTATTCATCATTCTGACCTGCTTTTTCATATTCTCAAGCTGGGAATTTAGTTGGCTCACTTCATCCTTTAAATCAGAATTTTGCACCAAAAGTTCACCTTTCTCAGCCTCCAGTTGACAGATTGTCTCCTTCTGATCCAGAATTTGCCTGCAAACCTCTACACTTCTGGTGTATATCTTTTGTAATTGTCAGTCAGTTCATCATATGAGGATTTTTCAACTCTGGCTTCAGACACAGATGAAACTTCAGACTCTGAGTCAGAGTCTGAAAATGTCTCAGACTCTAAAACTGCTTCATTCTTTAAGATAGCTCCTGACCTTACCATCAGACTTGTATTACACTTAGCATATTCACTTTCAACATCTTCTTCAGAATCTTCATCAGACCATGAAACAGCTAAGCTCTTCTTCTGCTTCTTAAGAAAAGTAGGACATTCTGACTTGATATGTCCATAACCCTCACAATCAAAGCACTGAACACCTTTGGCTTGATTGCTCTTCTCCTCAGACTTGGTCTTCTTCACATCAGTTTGTTGCGTCTTGTTGTTGAATCTGAAGTTCTGACCTTTGGTTTTGGATTTCCTGTCAACATGCTTCAGAATTTTATTGAACTGTCTTCCCAGCAACACTAGAGCTTCTGATAAATCACCATCATCCTCATCATACTCTTGTTGATCATCAGCTTCAGAATTGACTGCAAAAGCTACTCCTTTCCCTTTCTTCTCAGGCTGTTTACAAAAGGCAGTCTCAAAATTCAGCAGAGACCCAATCAGCTCCTCAACCTTCATAGTGGTGATGTCATGAGCTTCCTCTATATCAGTCACCTTCATGTCAAACCTTTTGGGAAGTGACCTGAGTATCTTTCTCACTAACTTCTCATCTTACATCTTCTCCCCAAGAGACTCAAAAAAATTTGTCATATCCAGGACATTCATATAAAAATCTTGAATACTTTCATCTTCCATCATCTTCAAGTTTTCAAATTTAGTGGTCAGTAATTGGAGTCTGGACATCTTCACCTTTGAGGTTCCTTCATGAGTGGTCTTCAGTATTTCTCAGGCATCCTTTGCAATGGTACACTGTTTGATCAATCTGAACATGTTCATATCCACACTATTGAATAGGGCATTCAAGGCTTTGGAGTTTCCAAGAGCCAGATCATCTTCAGCCTTTGTCCACTCTTCTTCTGGTTTCAGCACCTCAATTTTATTCCCATCTTTGTCTAAAACAACTGGATGATCCCAACCTTTTAGCACAGCTTTCCAAGTCCTGTTGTCAATAGATTTCAGAAAGGCACACATTCTGGACTTCCAGTATTCATAGTTTGTGTCATCCAGCAATGGTGGTCTGTTGACATATCCTCCCTCTCTGTCCATGCTTGCCAGAAAACTCTTCCCTGGAGCTCACCCAATCACAGGCAGGGTGTCTGCTCTAATGCCAATTGAAATTCTGGCAGTTAAGGATTCAGACAGTAAAACAGAGTACGATTGTTTGCAAAACAGAGCACAAAGCACAAGTTCAGAAGCAGAAAAAAATAAAGTGCAGAAAAGTAAAAGCACACAGATATTTGTTAACCCAGTTCGGTGTAAATACCACCTACGTCTGGAGGATACCAATCCAGGAAGAAAATCCACTATTGGAATTAATCCTAAGACTCAAGACACAGACCCCCTGTTCCTAGTCTTCTGACTTAATCTCTTATAGTTCTGATTTCTACCCAACACCTTGAGTATAAGAAACCCCCTTCTTACTTCCTAATCAAGTAACAGCCCAGTTACTAAACAGCTTCTGATTAACTACCCAGATTATGAAGAAACACTTCAAACTAACAAAGACTTCATTCGTACCTAAAGGCTTAGAATGAATTACAACTCAAAAACTCTAAACCAACTCAGATGAGTGGTGTACAAATAAAACCTAAGTTTAAAAACACAAAGACTCTAATTCTCTGATTAATAATCTATGACTCGTAGTCTTCAAAGATAGCAGCACATCTCCTTAAATAGGCTTCAGCAGCTTTCTTAATTCTGAGTCCAATCTTCTGCAATTGATATGTTTCAGAATTATGAAAAGCTTGAAAAGGAAACAAATAATTATGCATTGTATCTTGCAAAGATCCTTCAGAAAATATAATTAAGCATAAACACGAGGTAAATCTTCTCAAGATCTTCAATAAAAAAATCAGTCTTCTAGAAACCAAAGGCCAGAATAAATCCTTGACAAATCTTCCAAAGATACGCACAGAAAGAATCAGATTGAATGCAAAAATCCAGCTTCTGAAGACCAGCTTCTGAAGAAGTCAACGTTGGTCAACGTCTGAACAGTGCGTCTGAAGTACTGATCAGCGTCTGAAGGTCCATTCAGCGTCTGATGCACTGTTTCAGAGTCTGAAGGCCCAAAACTGCGTCTGAAGGCCATTTCAGCTTCTGAACCCCCTCAAATACGATTTCTTGCTTCTGAAGACTTCTTAAACACATGGAGATGCTTTGCTTGAACACATTGAATTTACCAAAACATGTAGCCAACATCTAAATACTCAACACATTGTTCAACCACAATGTGACATATGGCTTTCTCATCTTAAAATAAAACAAAAAGGTCTTGTGAAAGAGAGAGAAGAAACCAAAAACACTATGTGTCACATTGTGGTTGGACAATGTTATATAACATTGTAACTACAATGTCACACAAGTGGTTCCCGGTTCAATATCTAAGGCTTTGTTTGGGAGGGGTTTTTGGAGGCGAGGGCTTTCGAAGAATAAGTCTATATTTTATAATATATTTAATATTTTAAAAAAATCCAAAGAACAACATGATTAATGATCATATATAATGCTTCAATCACATTTAATTGATTTTTTAAAAAATAAAACATTAGATACTGTCGTAATTTAAAAGAGAAGAAATTTTCCCCTCCAAAACTCTATCCAAACATACCCTAATAAATATCATCACTAGTTCAATACAAGCCTACAACAATAGTTGTGTTTATATGATGTAACAGTTCAATAGGAGCTCTAGACTTTGCTGATAACTCAAATACAAAAACAAAAATTTGCATTAAATGAAACAAAAAACAAAACAAAAAAAAAACAAAAAAAAAAAAAACAAGGGGCAAATGTCTTTAAAACGATTTGCAGGGAAATCCACGAGCTTAAGTCAGAGTCCCTCAATCTCATGAGCCAAGTCAGATTCCCTCAATCACTCATAGAAGATGAATTCATACAGATCAAGGGGGAGGGAAATCCATGAGGCTAAGAAGCTTTCTTGGGAGGCGTCATGTTAAAAAGAAGGAATACAACTGCTTTGATGGTACTAATCTTGAACAGTGATAAAGTGAGTAGATATACCACCAAACCTGTACGACATAAAGTCGAGTTATTACAGAAATGTTACGACGCCAATTTGTACATGAACAAAATATTTAGAATTTCAAAGAAATCTTTACCAGTTTGAAGACTAGGAAAATCAACATCAAAACTGTTTGTTCCCCGATTAATAAAATATTGGATAACCTACAGAAGAGATTCCATACATCATAAGGGCATTTCTGAGGAAACAGTGAACTATCAACAATAAACTTATGTAGCAATGCATTCGAGATTTAAATGCATATGTTGTAGCTGAACTACAATGAAGAGATATAGTTATCAGTTTCGGATAGGTAGGACTGTTCAATAAACTTAAAAAGTGAACCGAACAACAAAAGCTAATCAAACTGCACTAAAATTAACTGAACCATTTATTTGAGTTACGAACCGAACCTGTGTTTCGAACACAGTTCGCTAACCTGAACTGAACCTAAATAACCGTACTTAAACTGCAATAACCGAACTGCATAACACTCAATTATTTTCAACTTCCATCAACAGTTTCAAAATTCAATCACATTACTAATCATATTTCTCATTTTCAAGAGTCCTAAATGGTATGAACCTTCTATTCTTCACAATCATCTTCAGGAACCATTCTCCAAGTTAAGAACTCATTTCTAAATTGTGTGGACCTTCATCAAGTTTGAACCCTAAATCAAGTTCTAAAATCAGCCTCCATTTACGAAGTTCCACAATCGCGCTTTACAAAGTTCTGCAAAAGCACCACAAACTCATTCATCAAGTCACCAACACGTTTTTGCAACCGCACCTCCATTTCATTCAGGAACTCATTTCTGCAACCACACCATTTACAAATTTCAGATCCCGCTTTCGTGTTTCTACTGTTAACTGATATTTCGTTTGCGTCTTTGTTGAAATTGTTTTTGCATCTTCGTTTCTTTGTTGAACTCGTTTCTGCATCTTCATTTCTTCGTTGAACTAATTTCTGCATCTTCATTTCTTCGTTGAACTCATTTCGACTACATTTCTTTGTTTCTTCAAATTGCATTACTTTCCATCACCCATGTGCTGCATTAGATTTGCCATTTTTTTATTTTTTTGTAAATACTGTAACATCCCCCAGGAACTAGATTTGCCATATTTTTTTTCTAAAGGTGAACAGTTTATTTGGTTCAGAAAGGTTGCAAAGATGCAACAGTTCAGTTTGGTAAAACAGAATCTGGTGCACCAAACCGTAAACACAGTTCGGTTCTGGACAAACTATAAATGGTTCAGTTCGGTTTTACTGGAACCTTTTTGACAGTTAGGTTCGGTTTGGTTTATGAAGAAAACTAAACCATGAACAGCTCTAATCTAATAAGCGAGTACATCCGTACGCTAAATGAATTGCATCTGCCGTAGTATATGCCTGTATAGTGATGAGGGTATGAAAATGTTAATAGTTTAATCGCAGGTTTTGACATCTATAGTGAGTGGTCAATGGCGCTACTGGAAGTCTGTAGTTGAGTGTTTGCTGTGGCCGCTGTATGTATCCACTATCCACTATAGAGGCACAAATCGCCGCCATTTGCGATACCGACGGCTGCGAAATGCTTATAAAAAAACTTGTTTTAATATCCATTTTTCCGGGTTAGAATGTTGTTGTACACTTACTTCATTAATTTTGATTAATCTTTTAATTTTTCAGCATGTGTATATATGATACGTATTAATTATTTAATATGCATAAAAAATTAGCGATTTTCCCGTATTGCACTATCCCACTATAGTGCTATTGAGGGCAGCAGCTACGCTGATTGCACGTTTATATCAGCTGTGTCGAAGTGGGATTTGGGTTGTTTGAAATGCAAGGAACACTTTAGAGAGTAGAAGGCATGGGAAAAGGAGTATAAAGAGAAAAACAAAAACAAAAAAACAAAAAAAACACTTCTATGATTGATGTTGCATATCCTGTAAAAGGAAGCTTTACTGAAAGGAGAGAGTATCAAACAATTTATATTTTTATGCTGGTAGAGAACTAGAATAAGCGGCTTAGACAGCAAAAGAACAAGAGCCAAGAGGCAAAGGAGCATGCTACAAAAGAAGGAAAATATAGATACATAGCAAGGTCTCTTTCCAAGAACAGTACACATCCTTCGCTGGGATCGAACCGAGTACCTCATGGTCGAAGTAGGAACTTCCAACCAAGAGATCTCACGTGAGATGGTGAAGATAAATAGCAAGGTGAAGATGACTAATATTAAATAAGAATAAGAATTATAATGCAGCAAAAGAAAAACAATTATAAAACCCTCATTTGTTCATGACTTCAAAAATCACACTGAAAAGTCGTTTAAGATGTTTTCTTAATCATGTTTCTACTGAAAGTTTATAAAGCAATTTCTTATAAAACTTCAGTGAATTATTGACATATTTACCTTCAGCAGGGAATACTGGTTAGCAAGAGTAGCAGTGAAGAGAAGCAATGCTATGGAAGATAGAACGGCATATAATCTCAATAAACTCGACCGGCTTCGTCTTCTACCTTTCATAAAATTGGCAGAGATAGCTCAATTTAAAGAATCGTATAAAAAAAACTCAATATAATAATAAAATTCCAGGTTTAGCAACCTATATCGGCAATGATCAGCAAAACAACACTAGCAATAACAGAAGAAATGGCAACTGTATTTGGTGTATCCGCTTTTGTTCCTGGTAAAAATGCAAATATCACTCCTATTAACAGAAACAAAGCCTGCATAGCACAATTTAAAATTTCAAATCCATATCAGATAAAAATAAAGATGGCAGCAGATACAGTATACAGATTCAGTCTTTGTGGTCGTAAATTCTAAAAGCTAAAAATAACATTATTACATGGCTATGAACATCAAACAAACAAAGAGACAACAACATTTACAAAATCAAGAATATTACAACACAAAACTACTTCTAGTTGGCCATCGAAACTCCCTTAGTACGATAATTCCTTATATGCAGTTAAATGTAGCTTGAGGAGTAGTACCAAATAGTTTAACCATATTGAACTTTTTATAATAACTTGTAACCATTCTTCGTTGAATATAACCAACCAACAAGTATTCGAGTTAATCTAATTAGTACTATCTTGTCTTCACAAATATAAGTATATTCCAATGCAAGAAAATAAACATGTATTGTACAGTTGCTGTAGCACAAGAAAAAGACACAGCCAATTAATAAGTTTTTACACATTTTCTTGAAAGGGAAGGAACCTAATGAACCAATAAAGACCTGTCCTGTCCAGTAACATCAACTAGAAGTCTTTTCTAACTTGACACTGTCCAGTAACAGGCTAATACTAATAACACTAGATACTCAAAATGGTCTCGTAAAAAATACAGAGACCTATTTGGTTCCTGAAAAATGAAAAAAATATCAATTTGGTAAATATGGATCAAACTATTATAACTTTTAAAGACAACATTTATGGACACTTTCGTCTATTCGGGATAAATTTGACCACATTTAAGATTCTTAACAACAACAAGAATCAAGCTTTATCCCACTAAGTGGGGTCGGCTACATGAATCAAACGACACAATAGTGTTCTATCAAAAACCATGTCTTTCTCCAGCTTATTAATCTCTATATCCTCCTTATTAGCTTCTCTTATAGTTTTTCTAGGTCTTCTCCTACCTCTAGTGATTTGACTCCCCTCCATGTGATCTATTCTCCTTACTACGGAATTCACAGGTCTTCTCTCTACATGTCCAAACCACCTAAGTCTAGTTTCTACCATCTTTTCTATCCCAACTCTCTAATGTTGTCAATTCTAATTTTATCTCGTCTAGTCTTACCCACATCAAACGCAACATCCTCATCTCTGTTATGCTTAACCTATGTTTGTGTTGGTTTTTTACCTTCCAACACTATGTCCCATGCAACATCGCCGGTCTTACTGTTGTCCCAATCATTTAAGATTCTTAATGACCAAATATATATTATTCATTTCTTAGGGACCAAATAAGTATCCATGTATTTTATCAGAAATCAACTTGAGTTTTTTTTTTCTTCCAATGGAGGTAATCCTGTCGGACACTATATGTGGATATCACTCCCAGCCAGGATTCGGACATTGTTTCGCGACGTTGTCAGAGTCTAACCCGACAATTTAAAAGAAAAATAAAAATCAATGGTACCTCAATGATAAATAACACAGAGAGACGTTTCTTCCCCTTTGCAACAAGTTGATACCCTAATTCACAAAACATAAAAACGAATTAAGGAAAATTTGATAGAAAAAAGGGATTAATTAGGGGTTTTGGAGAATGGAAGTACTGACTTGAATCAACAACCATACGGTAGGAATAATCAGAACCGTCGGTTCCTGAAGGTCTTCCCAACGGTGATTTTCTATGTTGCATTGTTCTTATTCTTTGTTTTCACTTTTCAAATCGGAAACTTAGTGAGCTCAAGAGAGAGTTTTGAGACCAATATCAGAGAAAGAGCAAGTGAACTCCACGAACCGTTATTTTCTGTGGGGATGGGGATAGGTCATGCCGGCCTACAGGGCCTACGGCAGACTTTTTTCTTAAATAGAGAAGGTCTATGCTTTATTAGAAGTCTATTTATCCCTTATTATAAACACTAGACCTGCCAGGCTGTCCTTAAACCCTAATTGCTTAAGTTTTTCCCTCCCAAGCTTGCAATTAATACGGCCTTGGCTTCCAACTACCCGCTAATCCATTAAGCAAGTGCATTTGTATTCTTGGAGAAGTCTCTACAACTCTCCAATCTCATTGTGTACACATTAAAGTAAACAAGTCCTGTAATCCTTAATTGTTTCCCCAACCCGCCTCAATTAGAGAATTTGAATTTCAAATTCTAACATAAAGCTCTAAAGACAGCCTTAAACGGCCACCATTAATTAGTTATCATAGTAAATGACAAAAATTAATTCCCATAATGAACTGGGCAGCTGACCAGCCTTGAGCATACAAAAAATTAACACTCCACATCTACTCCCTCCTCTCCTTATTATAAGAAGAAAAACTAAAAAACATCAAAACCAATACACTCATTAATTAGTGTAACTTTTTGGATATTTTTACAAATATATCCTCATAAAAAATTGTGAAGCATTAAATACACGCATTAATTTTAAAAAGACAAACATTAAATAAGGGGTATAAATGTCTTTTAAACAATAACTACACCTTAAAAGGTGTGATATTTTCTTATAAATATGACTAAAAATTTTTTTGAAAATTTTCTTATATATAAGACCGGAGGGAGTATTTTGTATGAGGCTCTTCTACCAGTTTCTTTTTGGATTCATTCTCTAGATTGTCCCATCCATTTCTTCTTCATTTGATGGTAGCTCATTTTTAGAATTCTTATTTTCTGAAAGGAACGACTACAAAATCCTTAATGGGAGACCTATTAAGGAAGGAGGTTAATGTGGTTCTAGCTCACGGTGATGGTAGCTCGCAGTGACGGTTTAGGCGGCGGTGATTGCCTACTGAAGCTTTTCACGTCTCTAAAGCATTCCGGTCAAAATGCTACTTGGATTTGCGACTGAGGATTACAAATTTTCGGTCATCTTCAAATCCTGAAGCTTTGTTGTCATCACTAATATTTCTTCTCCTTTGCAGGTTCACCAATCTTTCCCAGTTTCCCTACATTATCTTGGCCAAGAGTGTTTACCGTTTTCCATATCTGATGGATTCTTAGATTACTTGAATATGTATTTTTTCCAGGTTTATAGCTGGTTTTTCATGTTAGATTCCTTGATTTTATTGATGGTCATAAATTTAGTATTTGAGTTTGGGTTTTTTATGTAGTTATTTCAGTTTGTATAAAGTACGAACTCACTGTCTTTTGGTTTGCAATTTTTTTTAAAGTGATTTTTTTATTTGTAATTGTAATTTATTAACACATGTTTCATTTTTGTTGATAATTCTTGATATTGTTACAATTTGGTAGCCTGATTTTTTTCATGGCAATTTTTGGCAGATGATGAAGAGGAGTTTGGGGTGGCCTTTTGATTGTTTCCTCTTATTCGTGTAATATGTAGTTTTATCTTGATTTCAATAGTAAAAGGCAGCTTCTAAACTTTGAATACCTTGCATCAATTGAGCTTATTTTTACTATAACACAGCCTTAATTGTTTTTTTTTTCTATTGAGGAAATGTTTCTTGCCCGACAACAATTGAGGAAATGAGTAACAATCATGGACTCTTTGATGTTTTAGGCTTTGAATAGCTTGCACGTTAGGCTGACATTGTTCATTATTTTATCTTGAATTCCTTATTCACATTAAACTAACATTGTTCATTCTTTATGGATTCTTGATTCGTTTGATGTCTTATAGATATATATACATTGATTTTGCACGACAACAAAACCCCCAAATAGCTCAATCTATTTTCTCCCCCACACAGTTTTCCCCTTCTTTATCATCCTTCCTTCACCTCCTTCTCCTTGCCACCACCCGAACCTCTTCCCTTTCTTCTCCGATTCACAAAATTTGTTTCCACTTCTATTTTATAATGTTATTTGCTCTGTTCAAGATGCGGTTTGGATTCGTAACTGAAGATTAAAACACTTCACTCATCTTCAAGTCATATATAGGGTGAGATGTTTCCTTCTTCCATTCAATGCATTTACATTTAATTCATCAGCTTGAGTGTAATTTTCCCATCTTTAATTACATCTTATTTTACATGTTTGACTGAATACCTCATTGGATTTACTTTTAAAACTCATGTTTTTTTTTTGGATTACAAATGTGTGTTTTATATTTAGGTTTTGAAATTGTCTCCAGTCATGTTACATTCTTCAATGAATTCTTTTATTTTCTTTTATTTAAGTTCTGAATTCAACTCTCAACACCATTATGCAAGGGATTGAGAAGAGATACAATAGGGCCCTTGATTTTGCTTTCTTTATCTACATACTAATCCTACTATTCATTTTCTTAAAATTTAAAATAAAGTTGTAAAGGTTAAGAATAACAAGGACTAAATAAGGTGCATGGGATGCTAAATGAGTTTTATTTTGTTTTGTTCATGTAAAGTTTCTTATTAGTTTTCTTTGTCTTTCTTTGAATCCCAATCTCTTGCAATTTTGCCTTTTTTTTTTTTGCTTTTGTTTGTTCTGTATCTGCAAATCATCATCTCCATGTTATTTACTATTTGTTTCTTCTGTAGTATTCACTTCAAATTTTTTGCTGTTAAAATGAAATAAAATTTTCAATTTCATCTCTCTCTAACTCTGTCAAATTGCCCCTAACTCCAGCCCACCAGAACCTTGCTTATGATACCATCTGAGAGAGGCCTCCAGAAATAGCAGAACAAAGGTTCATATATCTATCTCTTTTCCTTTGATTGTTGTATGCTTCGCAGTCTTGGACCTACCTATTTTGCATTGACATTTATTGTCATTCTACTATTATTTTTATTGTCATTTTGCTGCATTGTAAAATCTCATTGGTCATTACGTTTGTTGGGTTTTTGTAGATTGGCTACATTTTGCAAAAACATCTACTAGCCAGATGCTGGGACAGATGCTGTAGCATATGGAACAGCATTATGTGACTTGTGCTTTTCGCGCCAGCTAGCGCTTTATTTTTGTACGCAATCTTCCAAAGATTTGCCTGAAGATTTATTTTCCTCTAGCTTGCTGATCAAGGCGCGTGTATCTGATTGAAGATTTGCTTGAAGTTTTATTTGCCTTGCTATTTGTTCCACAAGATATCATTCTATATTTGGAAGCTTTTTATTATTTTCTAGAAGATTTTTCAGCTGGACCGGACAATGTCCACACTCTATTTTGAAGCCCAAACCCGTGCTATCTCAGTGCTATATATTTGTGAAGACAAACCCTAGTTGGGTAACTAAAAACCGTGTGTGTTAGCAAAGCGTGTGTTTAAGGTTTTTAGGGTTTCTTTTGTTAATTGTGAGCCTTGCTTGTATCTCCCTGATTCAAGCTAAGGACTGAGTTTGTTTGAGTTGTAATTGTAAGCTGCTCCTAAGCTTTTAAGTACGGAGTGAGTATGTGTTATTAGAGTGTGTTTCTCTTGGTGTGTTTTGCGTAGTTGATAACAATACTGATTGTGCTGTTGGTAGGAATTGAGACGGGGTCTCATATCTAGGAGTTCCTAGATAGAGTTGACACTGGTAGGGTCTTGGTGCAAAGTCAAGTAGTGTGTCTGCGTTGGTCTTTTCACTAGAACTATAATAGTGGATTCATTCCTGGATTGGTATCCCCCAGAGTAGGAGAGTTGCTCCGAACTGGGTTAACAAACTCACTGTGTACTTTATATTTCTGATGTGTTCCTTTTAATTTGTGCTTTGTTACGCTGCGTTATTTTAATTGTAGTTCTGAGTAGACAGGTGCTCGGACAGTTGTGCCAACATTGTGCACAGCATCTGTCAGTCAGGTTGCCAGGAATTTCAATTGGTATCAGAGCAGGCACCCTGTTCTGTGTGGGTGAGCTCCAGGGAAAGAATTTTCTGGCTTAATGGATAAAGAAGGAGGACTAGTGAACAGACCACCCCTGTTGGATGGGTCGAACTATGACATTTGGAAATCATGCATGACAGCATTCTTGAAATCTCTAGACAGCAGAGCTTGGAAGGCTGTGATAAAGGCATGGGTCCCTCCTAAAATAAAAGATGCGAATAATGTTGATACTGATGAGTTAAAACCAGAAGAGGAGTGGTCTACAGCAGAAGACACTGCAGCTATTGGAAACTCTAAAGCCCTGAATGCTTTGTTTAATGGTGTAGACAAGAACATGTTCAGGTTGATTAAACAATGTACTATTGCTAAGGAAGCTTGGGATATCCTAAGAACAGCTCATGAAGGTACTCAAAAGGTCAAGAAGTCAAGGCTACAACTGCTAACAACACAGTTTGAGAATTTGAGAATGAAGGAAGGAGAGAGTGTTCATGATTTTCACATGAATGTGCTAGAATATGCTAACACATTTGAATCCTTGGGGGAAAAGATGTCTGATGAAAAACTGGTAAGCAAAATCCTCAGGTCCCTGCCTAAGAAATTTGATATGAAAGTATGTGCTATTGAGGAGGCCCAAGATATTGGAAATATGAAAGTTGATGAGTTGATTGGATCTCTTCAAACTTTTGAATTGAAGGCTAATGAAAGATCTGAAAAGAAAGACAAGAACATAGCTTTCATCTCCAACACTGATGAAGATGATGTGGAGAGTAATTTAGATACTGATGAGAGCATCTCTGAAGCTATTGTGTTGTTGGGCAAACAATTTAATAAAGTTGTGAAGAGGATGGACAGACGCCCTAGGACAAATGCTCCGGACAACAGTCGCAGCATCTATAAAAATGTCAACAATCAGAGGAAACCTAGAACTGATGACAAAATCAATCAAAGCAAAGGGGTGCAATGCCATGAATGCGAAGGATTTGGTCACATCAGAACTGAGTGTGCAACTTATCTGAAGAAACAAAAGAAGGTGATGATTGTGTCTTGGTCTGATGAGGATGAATCAGAAGAAGAACCTGAAACTGCAAAACATGTGAATGCCTTGACTGGAGTGTGCACATCTGACAATGAATCTAGTGATGAAGAGGTAACATATGATGAATTGGCTGATTCTTACAAGGAGCTATGTCTCAAAAGTGTGGAAGTTTGTAGAACTTTAGAAAAACAAAAGAGGACCATTGCTCTCCTGCAAGCTGAGAAAGAAAAACTTCTGAAAATAAACTCAGACCTCAATGATGAGGTTATCTTACTTACTTCCAAGATTGACAATATGAACAAGCAACTGCGGATGATGAACAAAGGTACTGATGCTTTAGACGAAATTCTGGAAATAGGACAGAAACCTGGAGATACTAAAGGTATTGGGTTTGACTACAAATCCTTGCCTCAGCAGAAACAACTACCAGTGAGACAGTTTGTGCCATCTGTTAGTACTTATGATCATACTATGTCAAGACAGATGCCCCAACATCAGGTGAGACAACAGGCATCTGGATATAGGCCCAGATCAAAAGGAAGGTATTATGGTTGGGTATGTCACTACTGTGGAAGAAAAGGACATATCAGACCTTTCTATTTCAAATTATATGGTTACCCAGACAGGACCTATTCACCAAGACCTGATCCCACAGTAAAGATCACCAAGAAGCAATGGAAGCAAAAAAATGATAATTTCACAAGCAACACTGTGGATCCTAGAAAAATAGAACCAGAAGCTGATGAGATTGCTCAAATTGCTCATACATCTCTGAGAGTGTCATCCAGAAATGATTGGTACTTTGACAGTGGATGTTCCAGACATATGACTGGTGATAAAAATTACTTAACTGATGTTAAGCCTTATGCTACAAGTTTTGTGACTTTTGGGGATGGAGCCAAAGGAGAAATAAAGGGTGTAGGAAATCTTGTGGAAGAGGGTCTACCCAAACTTGATAAGGTGCTTCTTGTGAAAGGATTAACTGCTAACTTAATTAGTATTAGTCAACTGTGCGATCAAGGAATGAAGGTCAACTTTACAAAGAGTGAATGCTTAGTTGCTAACAGTGAAGGGGACATCCTGATGAAAGGTGTTAGATCAAAGGACAATTGCTACTTGTGGGTCTCTCAAGATAAAGTAAAGTTATCAACTTGTCTAATAACCAAAGAAGATGAAGTTAAGCTATGGCACCAAAAGCTTGGACATCTGAATCTCAGAAGCATGAAGAAAGCTATTGCTGAAGGAGCCATCAGAGGTCTACCAAAACTCCAAATTCAGGAAGGAAGTATATGTGGAGAATGCCAGATAGGAAAACAGACTAAGATGCCTCACCAGAAGCTGCAACATCTGTCCACATCCAGAGTTCTTGAGCTATTGCACATGGACTTAATGGGACCTATGCAAGTCGAAAGCTTAGGTGGTAAGAAGTATGCATTTGTTGTTGTTGATGATTTTTCCAGATATACTTGGATAAATTTCATTAAGGAGAAATCAGACACTTTTGAAAAGTTCAAGGATCTTTGCTTACAACTTCAGAGAGAAAAGGATTGTGGAATTGTTAGAATCAGAAGTGACCATGGGAAAGAGTTTGAGAATGGTAAGTTCTCTGATTTCTGCATTTCTGAAGGAATATTTCATGAGTTCTCTGCACCCATTACTCCCCAACAAAATGGGATAGTTGAGAGAAAGAACAGGACTTTGCAAGAATCTGCCAGGGTTATGCTACATGCAAAGAAGCTGTCATTTTTCTTTTGGGCTGAAGCCATGAACACAGCCTGCTATATTCATAATAGAGTGACTTTGAGAAAAGGTACATCTACAACCTTGTACGAGCTATGGAAGGACAGGAAGCCAACAGTGAAGCACTTTCATGTGTTTGGTAGTAAGTGCTATATTTTAGCTGACAGGGAACCAAGAAGAAAGATGGATGCTAAAAGTGAAGAGGGAATTTTTCTAGGCTATTCAACAAACAGCAGAGCCTATAGAGTATACAACTCCAGAACCAAGACAGTGATGGAATCTATAAATGTTGTTGTAGATGATGAAGGTAATAATGCTATGTCAGATGGTGCGACATTTGACTCAGCATCTGACCTACAGGAAGAGAAGAAAGTAGATGAAGCAAGTGGTAAGCAAGATTCTGAAGTAACTGATCCAGAGAAGACTGCTCCCAACAAAGGACCATCTATCAGAATTCAGAAAAACCATCCCATAGATCAAGTCATTGGCGACCCTAACCAAGGGATCACAACTAGAAGGAACTATGATGAGGTATCAAATTCTTGCTTTATATCTAAACTTGAACCAAAGAATGTTAAGGAAGCTCTAACTGATGAGTTCTGGATAAATGCTATGCAAGAAGAATTAACTCAGTTCAAGAGAAGTAATGTGTGGGACTTAGTTCCTAGACCAGATAATGTGAATGTCATAGGTACCAAGTGGGTTTATAAAAACAAGTCTGATGAAAATGGTACTATCACTAGAAACAAAGCTAGACTGGTTGCACAAGGATATGCTCAAATTGAAGGTGTAGACTTTGATGAGACTTTTGCTCCTGTAGCTAGGTTGGAATCTATTAGATTGTTACTTGGGATTGCATGCATACTGAAATTCAAGCTGTATCAGATGGATGTCAAGAGTGCCTTTCTCAATGGGTACTTAAATGAAGAGGTCTATGTGGAACAGCCTAAAGGCTTCATTGATCCAAGTTTTCCAAACCATGTCTACAAATTGAAGAAAGCTCTATATGGCCTGAAGCAAGCCCCTAGAGCTTGGTATGAGAGACTTGCTGAGTTTCTAATTAACCATGGCTATAGGAAGGGAGGAAATGACAAGACCTTGTTTGTAAAAGATGAAAATGGACAGCTGATGATTGCTCAAATATATGTAGATGACATAGTCTTTGGAGGGATGTCTGACCAGATGATAGAGCATTTTGTTCAGCAAATGCAATCTGAATTTGAGATGAGTCTTGTAGCTGAGCTGAAGTTCTTTCTTGGTCTTCAAGTGAAACAGATGGAAGATACTATATTTATCTCTCAAAGTAAGTATGCTAAAAATATAGTCAAGAAATTTGGGATGGAAAATGCTGCTCATAAAAGAACACCTGCTCCCACACATGTAAAATTATCAAAGGATGAGAAAGGTGTGGATGTTGACTAAAGCATGTATAGGAGTATGATAGGGAGTCTTCTATATCTTACAGCAAGTAGGCCAGATATCACATTTGCAGTTGGAGTGTGTGCCAGGTACCAAGCTGAACCAAAAATAAGCCATCTGACTCAGGTAAAGAGAATTCTGAAGTATGTGAATGGTACCAGTGACTATGGTATGTTGTATTCTCATGGGGAAAGCACTGTGTTGTTTGGGTATTGTGATGCTGACTGGGCTGGAAGTGCAGATGATAGAAAGAGTACTTCTGGTGGATGTTTCTTTCTGGGTAACAATCTTATATCCTGGTTCAGTAAGAAGCAAAATTGCGTTTCTTTGTCTACAGCTGAAGCTGAGTACATAGCAGCTGGTAGCAGTTGTTCTCAATTGTTGTGGATGAGACAGATGCTGAGTGAATACAATGTCAAGACAGATGCTATGACATTATATTGTGATAATCTGAGTGCAATTAATATCTCCAAAAATCCTATACAACACAGCAGGACTAAACACATTGACATTAGACATCATTTTATTAGGGATCTGGTTGAAGAAAAAATTGTTACTCTTGAACATGTTGCAACTGAAGAGCAATTAGCAGATATTTTTACCAAAGCTCTTGATGCTAATCAATTTGAAAAATTAAGACGGAAGTTAGGGATATGTTTATTTGAGGAATTGTAGCAATTAATTTCTGAGGGGCGTGCAGCTGGTATTTTCTCCCTCCTCAACCGCTTGGTGCACGTCATTCAAGGAGGTTATTTCCAACTTTCCTTTTTCAAAACTCTCACACGCTACCATCATTGTTTGTGTCTTAACTTCTCTCAACCCCTCAACTCCTCTCTTGCCGCGCGCATCATCATTCAAAAATCTCACTCTCTTCATACCTTCAAACACCAAATCAACATGTCTGATTCTACTTCCCATCAAAACATGCAAGATCAAACTTCATCACCGACGCCCTCTGAAGCGATCATCACCGACGCACTACCTATCACTACTATTCTCAGCTCTCCTACAAAGAAGCGACGAACTAGGTCGTCTGCATCACGAAGGAAGGCTCCTGCCAAATCTAGCAAAGCTACCTCTGATAAGTGCTAGGAATTAGTTAAAAAGCATATTAAATTTAAGCACTTAAATAGCTTGTTTTGCAAGTTATCATGGGAAAAGCTCATAATAATCATTGATTAAATGCCTATTATGCTTTTACTACTTTCCCCATCCATTTGTGCAGGAAAATACAAGCCAGGACATCAACTGAGCAAAGAAAATGAAGTTTTGTTAAAGCCATCGCTACAAGCGCAGGATTGGTCGCTACTAGCGAGGATAGGCAGGGAAAATCAGAACTTCATCGCTAGAAGCGCAGGATTGGTCGCTTCAAGCGATCCTTTTGGGAGGTTCATCGCTACAAGCGATGGATTGGTCGCTTCAAGCGACCAAGGGCGGTTTAGTGCCAGGTGCTGACGTGGTGCTTCCTTATTGGCCAGAAGTCGGTCGTCGCTACAGCGACAGGCTCGTCGCTTGTAGCGAGCGAACATAAATTCAGATTTATTTAGCCATTCAGCATAGTTTTGTACAGTAGTTCAGTTAGAGTTTTTAGTAGTTTCTCTGTAGAATATTTTAGCTTAGCTTTTAGACAAGAAATAAGGGCTAGAAGCTTTGATCTTCAAGGAGCAAAGGTGATTGGATTGTGGAAATCAACCAAAAGGCTTTGGGAAATCAAGAATTTAGGTTTGTATTTTCATCTTTCTCTTCTCTTTTGTAAAGCTATCATGAGAATGAATAGCTAAATCCCTAGTTGGGATTGGATGCACTCTTTCTAGCTTAGATGTAATAGTTTGATTTTGCAATATATATGGTTTTTAGCAATTTATGTGTTGTTGAGTTTTTCTTGCCATTCACTGTCGTGTTTTGATTTAAAATGATATTGACGAATACTTTTGAATCTTTGGCGAGAATAGCTCTATCAAAATAAGAAAATCTAGACATGGATTTGGGTTTTGATAATCGCACATAGTGTCGGAACTTAAAGCTTTCGCATCGTTTGATTGATTGGGAAATCGTCGATTAAACGATACGATCGATCTCGCGACGTCATTTGGGAAATCAATGACGTTGTCGAGCGATACGTGGTAATTTCGCTAAAACGCTAAAACTCATATGCATGATCTTTAGATTACATTCGATGCTCGATTGAGGAAATCCTATCTCAACGCTTTTATTCCCTATCTTTTGTCGTCTTTATTTTCCGCATTTTTACATTACCATAGTTTATGTACAAACAATTTACAAAACCCTTTTAGCTCAAAACGATAGCGATTGTTGAACGGTTCGAAGTATCGCACTAATCCCTGTGGAGACGATAATTGAAAATACTTACTTTTGTTGTATGAAATACTGCGACAACAAAATGGCGCCGTTGCCGGGGATTGGTGTTTAGATATTTTGAACATCGCAATAATTTTTATGCTTTTGAGCTTTTGTATATTCTTGTTAATATTTTTCTTTTCTTTTGTACATTATATTTTGTGTTTGCATTAACCCTCTTTGCAAAGCAAAGAAAAATTTCTTGTTAGTTATTCGTGTTTCAGATTCTCAACAAAGAGGAAATCATGGCTGATCATGATTATTTCAACTTCTATACTCCATACGAGTATGAATCCTATCAACAATATCAACAATTTCCGTCTGAAGATGAACAAATGGAAAGAACGGAAAATATCTTGAATTTGTTCATGCAACAATCCATGATCAACATGCAAAATACCAACCACAGATTGAGAGCGTTATCAATCCAGTTGGATATTTTGCAAGTTCAATTGAATTGTCTACCAAGAATCATGGAGGTTCAGACCAACAATCAATCCACTTTGGAATTTGGAGAGATTGTTGAAGACGAGGTTGATGAGAGTGAGGAAGAGACGATGTTTGAAGGACGTGGTATTAGGGAATTAATGGAAGAATTAGAAATACCACACACCATAGAACTTCCTCAAGAAATGTCAGATTCTGAAGAAGACATAGCTGTTGATAGTGAAGAAGTGTTGGAGATTGAGAAGACGAAACAGTTTCTTAACAAGGAAGAAACTTGTGCAAAGGAGGGGGTGATAGTGAGCAAGGATGAAATTGATTTGGTCATAGATTGCATGTGCTCCTTGCTCACCATATTCTGGATAGGGAGGTATTGGACTCCACATCAGCTATGCTTAAAGTTCATGGAATTCCTCCCGCAGCAAAGGAATACTAGAGCTGATGTGCGCTCCGTCTCGTTTTGGCCACCCTAACACATCAGGCGTCGAGCTAACGACGTAAAACAAGCGCTTGTTGGGAGGCAACCCAACTTTGTAAGTATTTATGTTTTATTTTAATTCTCATAGTAGTTTTCACATGAAAGGAATGTGGTGCATTTCAAATTTCAAAAATTCTGCTATCTGTCATGGTCGCTACAGCGATGAATCCCATCGCTGTAGCGACGAGCTTCATGTTCATCATCGCTACAGCAACAGCTGGTCGCTTGTAGCGATGACAGTAAAACTTGTCAGTACAGATTTTCAATATCACTAACACCCATTAAGTTTTTGTGATAAACTTATGTTTAATTATGCATTTTTATTTATGTTCAATAAATGTTGAATGGGCTTTAAATTTGTGAATCACTATCAGATGCATGATAATGATAGAAATTGTTTGATTGTGCAAAGCCAAGTTAATTGTTTCTTGCTTTTCTATGTGTGTACTTGAATTTAATACGAGTACTTTGCATAAGACTTATCTCATACAATTTTACGCGATAACATGCTTATATGTGAACCACTTAGAACTAGCCAAAAATGTGAGGAATCCTCAAAATCATTGTATATATGCAGGAGACCGGCATTTTAGTTTAACTCGATTCTTTTATGTTAAATCTGATAGTTGTTTTAAATTGTATGAAAGCACTGATATGATCAAGGCATTTTTTGAATATGAGAATAAACACTTGACCACAAAAAGCCTACCCGGTGAGAGAGCGAGTATTTGATAACCCCATTTGAGCCTAAATGAATCAGAATCCTTAATTATGAACTGCCAATATTCATAAGCACAATGCTTAGTGAATTTGCCAAAATATTTCAAAATCCAGTTCATAGTTAAATCACCAATGGATTCTGATATTCTTACATTCATTTTGAACCCTTATCCATCATGATTATTGACCTTTGCCAAAATGATAAAGGAACATTCGATTAGGGTATCATTGAACCAAGTTGGGGAGAAAGGGAGGTTGTGAATGTTAAGTGAGTGGTGAATTGGTGTAATTGATCTTGACAACAAGAAAAAGAAAAAGAAAAGAAAAAAGAAAGAAAAGCAAACCATGAAAAAGAAAAGAGAAAAATAGAAAAAGGTTTGCAATAAAAAAAAAAAAAAAAAAGTTGTCAAGATCAATCAAGAAAAGAAAAACCAGTAAATCACCAAGAGTTGTATTTGAATAAGGAGGAAGTTTGTAAATAGAATGAATGTTCCTCTTGCTTGGCCATTTGAATTCAATATCCCACATATGACAATTCTTTTGTAACCAAGCCAAATTACAACCCTTAAAGACCTTGTGATCATTTGCTTTTATGCTTTTAGAAATGATAATTAGATTGACACATAATTTGATCGGAATGTTAGCATAATTGCCGGATGAGTGTTCAATACCCTCACAATTGAGTTCAATATGTTTATCTACTTTCTAAGAAGTGTGTTAGGTGTGGTTCATAGATAATTATGTTATTGCCTTGCATTGTATGATGTGAATTTTGTGTTTAGGACTTATGTTATATTCATAGTATATATTTAGATTAATGAGAAACTTAATACTTGCCCGCACAATTCTCATTTGAATGATGTCATCTGAAAACTTTTCATTTCTTTGCAAGAATTATAAAAATGTCCAAAGCCTTGTTTTTCCATTTGTTTGATTCCTTTGTTTGAGGACAAACAAAGATTTAAGTTGGGGAGTGTGATAAGTGCTAGGAATTAGTTAAAAAGCATATTAAATTTAAGCACTTAAATAGCTTGTTTTGCAAGTTATCATGGGAAAAGCTCATAATAATCATTGATTAAATGCCTATTATGCTTTTACTACTTTCCCCATCCATTTGTGCAGGAAAATACAAGCCAGGACATCAACTGAGCAAAGAAAATGAAGTTTTGTTAAAGCCATCGCTACAAGCGCAGGATTGGTCGCTACTAGCGAGGATAGGCAGGGAAAATCAGAACTTCATCGCTAGAAGCGCAGGATTGGTCGCTTCAAGCGATCCTTTTGGGAGGTTCATCGCTACAAGCGATGGATTGGTCGCTTCAAGCGACCAAGGGCGGTTTAGTGCCAGGTGCTGACGTGGTGCTTCCTTATTGGCCAGAAGTCGGTCGTCGCTACAGCGACAGGCTCGTCGCTTGTAGCGAGCGAACATAAATTCAGATTTATTTAGCCATTCAGCATAGTTTTGTACAGTAGTTCAGTTAGAGTTTTTAGTAGTTTCTCTGTAGAATATTTTAGCTTAGCTTTTAGACAAGAAATAAGGGCTAGAAGCTTTGATCTTCAAGGAGCAAAGGTGATTGGATTGTGGAAATCAACCAAAAGGCTTTGGGAAATCAAGAATTTAGGTTTGTATTTTCATCTTTCTCTTCTCTTTTGTAAAGCTATCATGAGAATGAATAGCTAAATCCCCTAGTTGGGATTGGATGCACTCTTTCTAGCTTAGATGTAATAGTTTGATTTTGCAATATATATGGTTTTTAGCAATTTATGTGTTGTTGAGTTTTTCTTGCCATTCACTGTCGTGTTTTGATTTAAAATGATATTGACGAATACTTTTGAATCTTTGGCGAGAATAGCTCTATCAAAATAAGAAAATCTAGACATGGATTTGGGTTTTGATAATCGCACATAGTGTCGGAACTTAAAGCTTTCGCATCGTTTGATTGATTGGGAAATCGTCGATTAAACGATACGATCGATCTCGCGACGTCATTTGGGAAATCAATGACGTTGTCGAGCGATACGTGGTAATTTCGCTAAAACGCTAAAACTCATATGCATGATCTTTAGATTACATTCGATGCTCGATTGAGGAAATCCTATCTCAACGCTTTTATTCCCTATCTTTTGTCGTCTTTATTTTCCGCATTTTTACATTACCATAGTTTATGTACAAACAATTTACAAAACCCTTTTAGCTCAAAACGATAGCGATTGTTGAACGGTTCGAAGTATCGCACTAATCCCTGTGGAGACGATAATTGAAAATACTTACTTTTGTTGTATGAAATACTGCGACAACAACCTCCTCTACCGCTGTGAACACGAGGTCAAAATCGAAAGGTAAGACATCTACCACTCCCGCTGTTCAACGAGTAGGGCTTAGCATGGATGATTTGTACCTTAAGGACAATCCATTTATATCGACTGTTGTTGAACCAAATGTTGACCTTTCTGTCAACGAATCTGAGAATATTGCTGTTGAAAGTACTGTAGCTACGTCTGAAACCCTAGGTCCTGATAACCCTAAGGTATCTGACAAATTAGTTGATGATTCTTCAAATTCCCTACTGAGCAAGATGTTACCGCTATTTCTGTTGAAAAAAATGTTGTTAATCCGGATGTTTCTGAGACACCTGCTATTCCCCCTGCCACAACAAAGGATGCTGTGACAGATGCTCAAGCATCTTTGTCACAAGCTCATGAGGAGCCTGAAACGGTGGTTCCAAACATCTCTGGTTCTGTGAGTGTCCCTGAGAATGATTCCTCAGAGTCTGAAGATGAAGGTACTGAGGCTCAGGATGTTATTGATAATGCTGAGACTGTTATTTTAGACCAAGCTGACTCTGAGTTTGAGGTTGCTGAGCTTGAAGCTGCCACATCTGGTGGGGCTTCCAGAAAAACAATGAAGGGTATGAAGATACCTCTACCTATTCCTCCAGCCCCTATTGATAATGTTTCTTTTCATTTGGAAAATGGATCTTCTAGGTGGAAGTTTATATACCACAGAAGATTTGGTCTTGAAAGAAATCTTAAGGAAGAAGTTTTCAAGTGTAAAAAGCTGGTTGATGTGTTGGAATATGCTGGACTAATGAAGACTGTGAGAAATCTGGGTCCATGTTATGATAAGCTGGTCAGGGAATTTCTGGTAAATGTTTCTGATGAGTGTGATGACACAAGAAACCCTGAGTACAGGAAGGTTTTTGTTCGAGGTAAGTGTGTCAACTTCTCTCCTATGGTGGTCAACACATACCTTGAGAGATCTATTGAGGAGACCCCTGAGCGGAGGTCACTGAGGACACCATTTGCAAAGCTATCACTGATAACAAGATTAAGCACTGGCCAAAGCATTTGTCTTCTGCTCAACTGTCTCCCATGTATGCTGTTTTAAATAGGATCTGTGCTCAAAACTGGACTCCAACCACTCACTCAAATTCTGTTGCTTCTGGGTTGGCTAAGTTGATCTATGCCGTGGGCACCAAGTCACCCTTTGATTATGGAGCCTACATCTATTATCAAGTTTTGGAGCATGCTAAGTCTTTTGCTATTAAGTTTCCAATTGCTTTTCCTACCCTCCTGTGTGGAATTATTCTTCAGCAACACCCTGATATTTTGATCAGTAGTGATGAGCCCTGCAAGAGGCCTGGTCCTATGGCTTTGGATTGCAGTTTGCTGTCTGAGACACATGATGCTGATGTAGCTGGTACTTCTGTCCGGACATCTGGTGTGCTCTCCAGAAAGCAGATGATTGCTGATCTTACTGAGACTAGTGTGGCCCTTGGAGCTAGGAAGGTGAAGATTGACAGGATCATTGCAGCTTTGAAGGCTGAAGCTGAAGCTGAGGGTGAGCAGGATGAAGAAGAAGGAGGAAATATGCCTGCTGCTTCTGCTGGTGACACTGAGGATGACTCTGATGATTCTGATGATTTCTGATTTTGTTGTTTTGTTCTGATCTCATTTGGTGTACTTCTTTTGCTTTTGTTGGTGACTGGGCTATGCCCTGAATTTCTTATGCACCTTGTGTGCTTCTGGTCTGTAATATGCACTCTCTATGGTTTCTATGCACTTTCTATGAGTATGCACTATCTGTTATTTGTCAGAATTTATGGCTAAAAAGGGGGAGTAGATGCAATGTGCATGTGCATGTGTGTAGCTTATAGCTTATATTATCTTGGCTGGTTGTGTGCATGATTATGTATGGTTACATGTGTTGAGGGGGAGTGAGTGCTGTATATGTTGAGGGGGAGTACTGGTACATGTTTTGAGGGGGAGCTGTTAAGTTTTTTTTGGTGTGTGGAAATTTATTTTTTCCCTTCTCTATGTGAATCCACTATATGAGAGTTTATTTCTCTCTAGTTGTTCCTATAAGGCTAGATGTTTGTGTTATCTGTTGCATGCCTCTGATACTTCTTGCAAGTTATCTTTGTCCAATTTGCTCCCTTGGAAGTAATCTCATTATATGCTACGATATTTTCTTTCCTTGTTGTGTGCCTATGTTGACGTGAAGGAAACTTATCTGTGTATCTCCCAAGGAACTGGCCCTAGAGTGTTTTAGCCAAAATTTTGCCAAAGGGGGAGATTGTTGGGTTTTTGTAGATTGGCTACATTTTGCAAAAACATCTACTAGCCAGATGCTGGGACAGATGTTGTAGCATATGGAACAACATTATGTGACTTGTACTTTTCGCGCCAGCTAGCGCTTTATTTTTGTACGCAATCTTCCAAAGATTTGCCTGAAGATTTATTTTCCTCTAGCTTGCTGATCAAGGCGCGTGTATCTGATTGAAGATTTGCTTGAAGTTTTATTTGCCTTGCTATTTGTTCCACAAGATATCATTCTATATTTGGAAGCTTTTTATTATTTTCTAGAAGATTTTTCAGCTGGACCGGACAATGTCCACGCTCTATTTTGAAGCCCAAACCCGTGCTATCTCAGTGCTATATATTTGTGAAGACAAACCCTAGTTGGGTAACTAAAAACCGTGTGTGTTAGCAAAGCGTGTGTTTAAGGTTTTTAGGGTTTCTTTTGTTAATTGTGAGCCTTGCTTGTATCTCCCTGATTCAAGCTAAGGACTGAGTTTGTTTGAGTTGTAATTGTAAGCTGCTCCTAAGCTTTTAAGTACGGAGTGAGTATGTGTTATTAGAGTGTGTTTCTCTTGGTGTGTTTTGCGTAGTTGATAACAATACTGATTGTGCTGTTGGTAGGAATTGAGACGGGGTCTCATATCTAGGAGTTCCTAGATAGAGTTGACACTGGTAGGGTCTTGGTGCAAAGTCAAGTAGTGTGTCTGCGTTGGTCTTTTCACTAGAACTATAATAGTGGATTCATTCCTGGATTGGTATCCCCCAGAGTAGGAGAGTTGCTCCGAACCGGGTTAACAAACTCACTGTGTACTTTATATTTCTGCTGTGTTCCTTTTAATTTGTGCTTTGTTACGCTGCGTTATTTTAATTGTAGTTCTGAGTAGACAGGTGCTCGGACAGTTGTGCCAACATTGTGCACAGCATCTGTCAGTCAGGTTGCCAGGAATTTCAACGTTGCTATTGATTTTTATTGCACATTAAGCAAAGGTTTTATAAGGATCTTATGTGTTCACATTTAACATTAAGATTTGAGCTTTTGATTTCTGAATTTTTTTTACACTTTCGATTCCACAATGGTATGCGTTCTTGGATTTTTGTTTTTAGGTTTCTATCACAAATTAAGGTCATTGTTCATATAAATAATTGCCGAGTTTCATTTGGTTTGTGTTTATGTCATTGAGCAATATTAGCATTGTTTATCTCAGTTTTTTATCACACCATTTTGTATCATTTGATGGTCTAAGTCATGATTAAATGTTGTGCAGATGAAACCAAAGGATATAGCATTAGTAAGTTAGACGATGCATGTGCTTTAGCAGTGGTTAGGGAAACAGAAATAGGACTTTAGACAGGGTTTTCAGTTTAGTGTTGCTATAGTGTTCTCGAAACTTTGCACAGTTTAAAGAAATAGGTCCAATTGAGCAATTACTCATAGTGTATTTCTATTATTGATGTACTCCCTCCGGTCTTATTATGTATAAATAAAAAGTCAAATGTATTTGGTCCAAATTTAAATCGAATATATTGGACTTTTTGCTTATATATAAAATCAGAGAGAGTATTTATATTATCATATTACCATGTATTTATGTACACTTCATAAACAATACAATATCACCAACCTTATAGTTAAGATGGACCTTTGCGATGCATGGGTCAAAGTTATGTCAAGAAGTAATATTGGTGACAAAGTTTTCATATATAGATTATCTTTTATACAATTTGATGCCAAATTATATTTTTACATCAATGAAAATATATAATATAATTTATTGGTCTCTATTACGGTCGATAGGATCCGTGCATCGCACGGGTCGAAAGTCTAGTTTAGCTTAAAAGGTCAGGCCACAGACCATTTAAAAAGTCTCTTAAGCCTATTAGACTGACCTATTTAAGTAAATATGAATAATATTATTTATTATTATAATATATTGTGTAATTTGATTTAAAATATAAATTCGTTAGTAATTTAAGCTTATTAGTATACATTAATTTTTCGCATATACAAATGTATTATTATAAACTAGAATTGAAATATGATACGATATATAGTTAAATTTCCTAAAAACTCATGTTGATTATTAAAAGAGAGTTTAATTTAATTGATCTATTAGTTCGCTAGTCTATTTAAACTTAGATCACATTGCTTACTTAAAGATGTTCATATGATATAGGCTTTTAAACAGGCTAGCAGGTCATATCAGGCTTTCAGAAGACCAGGCTCAGGCCTCAAAAGTAAGCTTATGACAGGTCGCAGACCAGGCTTAGGCCTTAAAATATTTGGCGACCAGGGTTAGGTCTTGCAAAGCCTAACTCGACCTAACTTATTCCCCCTAATCTTCAGCAACAAACTGAAAACTTCTAATGAAACGGAAGTTCCAACAGAAAGGGGTTGTTCTTTCAAAAAATAAAATAAAAAAAAAAACAGAAAGGGGTTGTGTCTTCTGCGTTTGGCGTCCAAGGGTTACATCTCTCTTAATACCAGTATGATACGATATCCGTGCCAAACACGGGTAATTAACATGCTTATTAAATTTTATTTTAAAAAAATACTATTTTAAATTGAATTTAAAATTAATTTACACAAAAAATACATCTGACGTAAAGTTGGTGAATATTTAAGTTATTTAATATATAAGTCAGCATAAATTTAAAATAAGTTTAGTATAACTTATAATGTTTTTTTTACGAAAAGTATAAGTTGTAATATTGTGTAGTTTTTATAAAAATATATAGGCTAAAGTGTACTTTTGGCCCCTTAAGTTTTAAAATGTTGCGATTTTGGCCCCCTATTAAAAAAAAATTTGGCCCCCCAAGAATTTGCCCCTTTGCAATAGTAGTCCTTTTTGTCAATTTTGACCTAGTCAACGCTCATGTGGCCTGCCACATGTGTAATTACTTAATTAAAAAAAATTTAAAAAGCCACATAATCATTTTCTTAATTAAATAAACAGAAAAAGAAATTAAAAATAAAAAAAATCGAAAAAAATTAAAAAATAAAAATTCAGCGCGTGTTAAGACCCTTATGAGGTTGGGACGGCGTACTACCCTGAGACTGCCCATCATGACCGAAATTCTTGGAGCTGGTGGACGACAATGGAGAAGCCGTATTCGTTTTTGTTCCAAGGTAGTCGGCCCATCTAGATGGACCATCCCATTTCCTTGATCTTGCCGCAGTCAGCGACAATAAAGAATCCTGGTTCGCTGAATTTTTAATTTTTTCTAATTTTTTTTATTTTTAATTTCTTTTTCTGTTTATTTAATTAAGAAAATGATTATGTGGCTTTTTAAATTTTTTTAATTAAGTAATTATACATGTGGCAGGCCACATGGGCGTTGACTAGGTCAAAATTGGCCAAAAGGACTACTATTGCAAAGGGGAAATTCTTGGGGGGCCAAATTTTTCATTTTTTTTAATAGGGGGCCAAAATCGCAACATTTTAAAACTTAGGGGGCCAAAAGTACACTTTAGCCAAATATATATTATATTGTTATGTTAAGATATTTGGTTTTATAAATATAAAGTATATATGTGTAGGTTACAACTCTATTTTATTTCAAATAAGTGTTTTTATCCTAACAAGTAAATTGTTTTGGAGGGTGGGATAATTCAACTTGTTTCAATTTCATCTCGATTTTAAGTTGTTGCTTATTCATGAGAGATCCCTCGTGGCTTTTGTGGATTATTGTTCATCTAGTTTCTCTGATTTGCTTTTCAGTTTGGTTGTACATTTTTTGGTTTAGTTGTATGTTTTTTACTCAGCTCTTCTGCTCTCTTTTTGCTTTACTCATATATATACTATGTTACTAATATTTGGAGCGGATTTCCATTGAATTCCGACGAAGTTAACACCAAATCAGCAAATTATATATATTTGGATAGTTGTGTTAAGCACGTGTGAGAAATTTTTATATTTTTGACAATTTTAGTAAAAACATAAATAAATTGTTTTTATATCAATCTAATATCATTCTGTAATACGTCGCAGTAAGTAGATCATTTTCATAGTCAACCTCCACGCATAAAACCAAAATTGATTATACGTAACTCAAGTATTTTTTTTTCTAAGTCTCTGTTCAATCATTCTTTTTCATAATTTTATGGTATGACTCATAAGTTTAATTCCAACATAGTTTGCACAATTTTGTGTATCCCCCTTAATCTTATCGATCAAAATTAAAGTGTCTTTCTCCACTCATCCGATATTCACTATTACCTCGTAACTTCGTTAAAAATTTTGGCAATCGACCTATAATGTCTCTTTCTCGAAGGATTTTCTACACTTCAATGAGTATGTTGTCAGACCTAATTAGTTTGGCATTACTCATCCTTTTCAAGGCTTCTTTTAACTCGTGTTCTTGAATTATAGTAGTTATAGTTTTCATCCTCCACTCTAATGTCTATCATGTTAGAATTTGGTAATATCGCATGACTTTCATTAAATAAGTTGTGGAAATACTTCTTCCATCAATCCTTTATATCTCTTTCCTAAACAATAGGTTTACCCTCTTCATCTTTAATACACTTCACTTGATCCAAATCTATTGTCTTTCTTTCCCGTCACTTAGCAAGACTATATATAGATTTTTCTCCATCCTTGATACCTAAGGATTGGTATAACTCATCAAAAACTTGCGTTCTTACTTTGTTCAATGCCTTTTTAGTTTGTTTTCTAACTCTCTTATAATTTTCCCAAATTTATATACTTTCACACCTAAACCACGCTTTAAGACATTCCCTTTTGATTCTAACTTTGTTTTGAACACTTTTGTTCCACTAATATTTGTTACTCCTAGATCCAAAACCTATTGATTCTCGTTGTGTCTCTTTTGCTACTTTTCTTATCTCACATGCCATCTTGTCCAAAATATCATTTTCACTTCCATGTAGCTTTGTGTAGCCTTCCTCTAAAATATTATGTTGGAAAGCACTTTATTTTTCACCCTTTAAATGTCATCACTTGATCCTTGAAGCCCAGTTGTTGCTTCTCGTCTTTTGTCTCTCATATTAACCCTTACATCCATAATCAAACACATCTTTATGTATTATTGTATGAGATAAGATGCTCCTTTCTTTTCCTTAAGCACGTATTAGCTATAGTAAGATCAAAAGATGACAAAAAATCTAGGATGGATTTACCCTCCGCATTAATATCCCCAAGGCCATACCCCTATGCATGCCTTCAAAACTTCCTGAAACACTCCCACCCCATTTAGATCCCCGCGTAGGAAAAATATTTTTTTCTCGTTGTATATCCTGAATTAAGTATTTTAAATCATCCAAAAACTTTACTTTGAGACATTCTTCCAACCCTACCTAAAGTGCGTAAGCACTAATAATATTAAAGATGTCTTATTCCACTACAAATTTTTGGCCTATGCTCCGATTCCATATCCTTTTTACATCCATAATAACCTTCTTACACCCCCTATCCAAAATAATGCCTACCCCAGTTATCGATCTAACTTTGTCAGTGTATCAATGCTTAAATCTTGAGCTATCTAATTCTTTTGCCTTTTCACCCGTCCAATTTTTCTTATGGGCACGTAAAATTAATCTTCTTCCTAGTCATAGTGTCAACTATTTCCATAGATTTTCATGTAAAAGTTCATATATACCATGATCCATAAAGGATCATACTCTCATGAACTAACTTCTTTACTCACACTCGTTCATGAAGATTTGGAGACCCTTGCTTTTTTTTTACTACATCCAGCAGGCGATGTAGCAACTCTTACTCATTTGACATTGTACTTGAGTTATAGAGTATATTGCTTCTAGGAAATGACCTAGCATTCACCCTATTACGTATTTGGTTCATGTCATAGAGATCCAATAAAGTTTTACGTTTGCTGTTGAGGCTTAACACAACCTTCTTCTTTCATTCGAACCTTTGACGACTGTGAGTAGCAAGGCTAACATAGGCAATATTATACATACAAAATTTAGACTCGATTCTACATATAAACTAATAAATTAAATTGAGATCCAACATTTTAGTATTTTAATTTAAGTAATGTTGATTACCGTGTTTCAAAGAAAAACACATAATTATATCATGATGATAATACATGTAGATCTAAATTTTTTGGAATATTGAGTAGTCAACTTGAAATGAAAATTAAACTCACTTCTACTGTTCTACATGAAAATTAACAAATTAAATTCAGATTTGAAATTTTGGTCTTATAATTTAAGTTATGTTGATATAAAAATTGCGTATAAAATCAAATAATCACATCATCATGATTGTGTTGATTTGTAAATATATCGATATTTATTTAAAACAGATATTTTGTGGATGCATAATAATTTTGTCTCAATTTAGAATTATCGATCTGAGTGTATTAGAAACACACTTGAGATAAAAATTTATATATCAATGAATCATAGTTTACTTGAACTCGGCTAAGCTTGAATCCAATTCAATTCATAGTTTATCCGAATAGTCTAAGTTTGGGTCCAAACCAAACCAACCCGTTCAAATCCTCAGAGGGTTAACACAAAAATAAAATAATAGCATGATGCGTCTAATATGGACCAGTTCAACTGTCAATCTCACTATTTTTAAAATAATTAATAAAATATCATTTTTATTCTCTATTTTCAATTTCTATTAAATTCAATTTTTTCTAAAAAATTATAAAGATCACCTTTGAACAACTTTAAAGAGTTCATATTAGACACATCCTAAAAAGTAAACACATATGTGCACCGGACAAAAAAAATTGTGTTATGAAAATTAATGGTATCATTTTTTTCTTTCACCCATTAAATGATAATTTTCATTCTAATAAATTAAAAAAGACATTTTATCATTTATGAGATCATTCTAATTTAAATGACTCATTAATGAATACTCCCTTAAAAAAATCTACATGAATCGTTAAAAAATTTAAAAGATTCAATAGTTTCTACTAAATCAACTGGATTATTTGAATTTCAATAGTCTTCCATTTATTTGTTAAAATATATTTAATATATTTTTTTATTTCCTTTAATTAAGGGTTTCTTTTCCATCACATTTGAGTTCTCGTAGAAGCAACCCTATCATAAGATTTATATTTTGTCTTTCAACAACTCATATTTCTTTGTCATTGTAGCTCACATCCCAACCTACAATATCCAACATATAAAAAAGTGTAAATGTCTAGCGATGAGCATCAAATTCACGAAAGAGAAAGAATATAGAATTTTGTGTGTTTAATAGTTTCCTTTTTTACCCATATTCATGATGAGAAAGAGATACCACCTATTTGAGAATAAATATAGAGAAATAATTGAGGAGTGTATGTAACACTCTTAGAAAATAATAAATAAATAATATTTCTTTGAATCATTCTAAAAGGAAATTAATTGAAAAGATTTTTAATGCCAATTGATTAATCATAAGGAAGAGAACTCAAATTGGAAACATATTTGATGAATATGCGAGAATGATTTTTGAGTAAGCGAGAATGATGAATTCAACTTCAAATTCAATCTAACATATCATTTGTTAACTCTTCATAAATAAAACGATAATCCCCTAAAAAATATGATAAATACGGTAATAAGAAAATTGCACTATAACTTTAATACCGTAAATTATGTTATAATAAACTACATTGAATTATTTTATGGAGCAATTAATCAAATATATTCAAAAACAGCTTATTCATCATTTATATATTACCACTACAGAGAAAAATAATTTTTATTATTAATCATTTATATTTATGTATGTTAATATTTATTTATTTATTTATATTTATTGATTTCTTAATATATATATATATATATATATATAAGATGTTTTCAATTGTTCATAAATACCTCATTTGCTACTTACGTGAATAATAACATAATAAGATAGAATTGATCAATTGACTCCAAGAACGTCTTGAAAGTTACTCCAAATATTAACATTTGGTTGCAATATTAACTAGCGGTTGTGATTAATTTAAATAATTGTTACGGTGATGTCACTTCTCCATAATCTCAATGTGTTCTTCTCTTGTATAGTTACTTTCTCTCCAAAAGTGTCCAATCTCCATTGGTCGATTTTCATAAAGTAGAAAGTCAATGATCCAACTCGTGGGCTATATTAAGAAAATGTAACACCCATATAAAGATTGTCTAGGATCTTATACGAGTATTAAAATTTCGTACTGGATGCATTAATTTACAATACAGAAAAATATCTCATATTATTACATCACATAAGTAATAATACATCCAACTGTTAATACATATCATCTTGCTAATTATACATCAAAAGTCCAACATCTGAATACAGGTAAACTGAAAACTAGAAAGCCAGCACGATCAGTCCAAAGCTTTCTCCTTACCCTTGTTGCGTGCAACCAGTGAACCTGCATCAGAAGGAACGAGATGAGACATAATGTCTCAGTGAGTTCCACCCAACCCACTGTTGGCAACCTCGGGGACACCTAGGGTCACCATGCACTAACTCTTGGCAATCTCGGGGATTCCTACGATCGCCGTCAGTCTCTATCATATAATTATCATATTCAAGTTCTCATACTTAGTGATTTGGGGATATCATATGATCACTTCCTGTTATCTGAACAATACTTAACATAAACTTATGTAATAAATACATATACATCTTGCTCAACATAAAGTTAGGGTTGAACATACAATTACTTATCTTGGTTCATTTTACGGAGTGCATCCGAGTGGAGTAACCTCGAAATACATCTCCCATCTACCGGTGAAATTCCTATCTGAGGCTAACACCGGACTCCTCTTATTAGGCCTGGACAGCGGACGGTTTCGGACGGATTTCGGGCTCAAAATTCGGAACCGATCGAACCGACGGTGTCAATATCGCAGTCCGTTCCCGTCTGTCTGAATCTACGGTTTTGTCGGTTGGCGGTTCACGGTTTTAGCGGGTGGTCGGCCGGACACCGTCGGTTGTGGGTTAAACAAATCTGATAAAAAAACTTAAAAAAGAAAGAGAGAATTGAACAACAAAAAAGAGAAGTGAGCAAACACCAGCAAAAATCTTAGAACCAAACTGAACCAGAGAAGTGAACGACAAAAAAAAGAAGAATGATGTGTATACAAACTAAAAAAAAACTCAGATCTATATCATTGAAAACATGAGAGAAGAATGAGAAAAATAATGAAAAAAAGGAGGAGGAGAAAGAAAACAAAATAGCTCAGATCTTTTTCACTGTGGTCTTGCATGTTAAACCTTGAACCGTTGGTGGTGCAAAGGAACAAGATCTCAAACAAAGAAAAACAAAAGGAAAAAACCTTAAATTCATGAAGCAAGAAGAAGCGTTGTGTTGCTGTTTGGGTTTTCAAAGAAAATAATAAATGGAAATAACTGATTTGTCTTCCCTAGAGAAAAGAGTGAGATATGTTATTTAACTTTTAAATAAATAATAAATCAATGAAAAGAAAAAAACAGCTGTAGCCCATTAGCCTTATAGTCATCATAATAAAAAAAATATGTGTGCATTTATTATACCATTGAAAGTTGAAACGGTAAAAACAATTATTACTCAGCAGTCAGTCATTACTCGGGCGGGGTGCGGGTACTGTTGGGTTTAAAATTTGAAACCGCCCCCGACCGGTTCAACCCGTGTACAACCGAATTTGCTCACTTGAAGACCCGAGAGACCGACCCGTGCCCGCCCGTTTGCTTCAGTTTTATGCGGTTAGATCGGGTTTCGGGCAGGTCAAATTATTCTGTCCACCCCTACCTCTTATCGTCGTGCAGGACTTACATAAAAACAATGCATGTCCACTACTAACGGGGAACCTCGACTCCACTACTAACGGGGAGCCTGAGAATCACGACTTGACTCATTCCTTGCCATGTAGGACTTACATCTGAAGAACGCCTAACCACTACTAACGGGGTACCTTAACTCCACTACTAGCGGGGAGTCATAGAGTCACGACTTACTTTTAATTAACAAATTCTTTACATATATATAACTTGAAACTTACGTGTGAACAACCCTCTCGGAGAAGTCTCATCCGGCATAATCCGGAGCCTGCTGGACACGTTAAACATAATCTTATAATTCTTACGTGTGGATAGCCCTTTTGGAGAAATCCCATCCGGCATAATCCGGAGTCTGCTGAACACGTATAATCTTAGCATAATACTTATCTTAATTCATGTGTATATCTGATACATCATTTTGAACCTATGCATATCTGATGCATTCATCACATAATTAATCATGTGATACTTAACCTATAATATAAGGTTCTAAGCTTATCGTTCTCATAAGCCACTTAATCATGTTGGGAAACTGAACCCCTTATGCTTATCTGAAGCTTTGAATGTTGAAACATTCCTTGTACTTTCGTACACTCAATTGAGTACATACAACTTGCTATCCTATCACAGGATCTATGTTGGAACAAAATGTGTTTAACAACTCTCTTATGAATTAAGGGGGAGATTGTTGAAACATTATGTGTAACCATATCTCTCTTTATGGTTTTGATGATAACAAAGTGTTAAATAGAAAATTGGTTATTTGCTAATGCTTTGTCCAAGTGATTTCAGAACCACGTGTTTAATGATCAAGAATTTGATAATGGTTATGGAAGAACAAGCTTAGAGCAAGAAAGGAAAGCTAAGAAGCAATGTTGCAAAGCTAGAAGGAAACTGCTCCTGAAGAAGTGCTCCTGAAGAGTGCTCCTGAAGTAGTGCCTCTGAAGTGAAGTCTGAAGACAGCCTCTGATGTCTGGGTGCTTCTGAAGAAGTCAACACAAGTCAACGTCTGAAGCCAGCTTCTGATCCTGAAGCCAGCTTCTGATCCGTACAAGGCAGCTTCTGATGCACTGTTCACTCAGAAGCTTCTGAAGCTGATGTGGCTTGGAAAGTGACCAGTACTGTGCGCATTTAATGCCTGGATGTGTCAGAACAACCCAATGGAACAGTTGTCTCCCTGACCCAAACATTCTCCAGCTTTTAAGGTAGGCCATTTCAAAAATGGATGCTGCTCTGTTTTGTTTGAAAAAGTGCATCACACATTTGCAGAAATCCTAGCTCAACTTGCAATGGCTCTTTCCTGAAATCAAGCAAATCTTCAACAGCTCTATTCTATCTATAAAAGGAAGAAGATTTGAAGAAGAAATTCGTCTAAGACTCTTGAAACAAATTGCTGAACCTGTGCTCTGTTTTCTTTGTCAAAACTGTCAAGTTCATAAAACTCTTAGAAATTCTTCAGTCTTGTAACTTAGAATTTCTTAAGGTTAAGAGTCTTAACCTGTGTTGTATTAAGAGAACACCTCTGATATTTTATCAAGTGTTCATCCCAAACTCATTTACTTGTAAACCAGTTTGGTCCCTAAAGTCTCAGTCTGTATACTGAGCATTTGTAACCTCATTCCTTTGTGGTCTGAGTCAGAAGCCTCTTGACTTAGTGTCTTGAGCATTGGAAGCCTCTTCCTTTGTGGTTGAGCATTAGAAGCCTCTTTCTTTGTGATTGAGCAACTGGAAGTCTCTTTCTTAGTGATTGAGCAAAGTGTAATCTTCAGATTATAGTGGAACTCTCTTGTTGGAAAACAAGGGGACTGGAATACTTCTCACATTGAGAAGGAACCAGTATAAATTTTGTGTGTCTCCCTTTACCTTTGTCTTTTCATTATTGAAACCGCTGCATAACTCTTGATAATAGTTCAGAACTGATTCATATCAGCTTCTGAACTTTACCTTAAGTTTTGAAAAGAAAAGATCTTAGTTTTTGAGTCACACAATTCAACCCCCCTTCTTGTGTGTGTTTTCCTCACCTTCAGTTGGTATCAGAGCTCCGGTTCTGATATTAACACTTAACAGTGTGTCAGTCTTGATCCTGAGAAAAACATGTCATCTGATAATGAAGATTCACCTCAACCCAGAAATCAAAGAGGAACTGGAACATCTGTTTCATATGATTATGGCACTGATGAAAGAAAATCCAGGTCACACAATAAACCTCCAATGTTTACTGGTGATCCTGAGAAGTTCTCATGGTGGAAGAGTAAAATGTACAGCCATATCATTGGTATAGATGATTCACTTTAGGATATTATTGAAGATGGAATTACAATACCAGTTGATGAAGAAGGTGTTGCTGTCAACAGAAGAGGACTCAGTGATGCTGAGAGGAAGATATATAGAAAGCACCATAATGTCAGAGGCATTATTGTGGATTCACTACCTCACTCAGAGTATCAGAAGCTGAGTGACAAGTCAACTGCTAAGGCCATCTTCACATCTCTCTGCTCTAACTATGAAGGTAATAAGAAAGTTAGAGAAGCTAAGGCAAACATTCTTGTTCAGCAATATGAACTGTTCAGAATGAAAGAGGATGAAAACATTGAGACTATGTTCTCAAGATTTGAGACTCTGGTTTCTGGACTTCAGATTCTGAAGAAGAGTTATACCACAGCTGATCATGTGAACAAACTCTTAAGAAGTCTGCCATCCAAATGGAGACCTAAGGTGACTGCTATTGAGGAAGCTAAGGATCTGAATACTTTAAGTATTGAGGATCTGATAAGCTCCCTCAAGGTGCATGAACTGGGACTCAATGAGGATGAGTCTGTTAGAGAACCAAAAACATTAGCTCTGAAGTCTAAAAGAAAGCCTGCTAAAGCTTTGAAAGCTATTGAATCTGAAGAAGAATTTCCTGAGGGAAATTCTGATGAAGATTCAGATGCTGATGAGCTTGCAATGCTTTCTAAAAGGCTTCAGTATCTAATGAATAGAAAGAAAAAATTCTCTAACAGAAGCAGTAACTTTAGAGGATCTGGTTCTGGTTCAAAGAGGGATATTCAGAAGGAAAGCTGTTACAACTGCAAGAAGCCTGGGCACTTCATTGCTGACTGTCCTGATCTTCAGAAAGAAAAATCTAAGGAGAAAGCAAAGAAGTCCAGCTCAAAGTCCAGCAGCTTCAGAAACAAACTTAAGAAGAGTCTCATGGCAACATGGGATGATCTGGACAATGAGTCAGAATCTGATGAGGAAGAAGCAAACCTGGCCTTAATGGCAACTGCATCTTCTGATGCAGAATCATGCTCAGATTCTGATGAAGAAGATGAGGTATATTCTGAACTCTCTAGATCTGAATTGATTGAAACAGTTAATGATCTTATGAGTCATCTTAAAAGCAAGTTAAAAGAAATTAAATCTTTGAAAAATCAAACTAACTTGCTGTCTGAGGAAAATCTTAAACTTCAGAATCAAATTTTTGAATATGATGAAGAAGTTGAAGAACTCAGAAAAGAGGCTCATAAGAAATCTGAAGAGATTCCTAATGAACAGGAAATAGCTCTTCAGGATTTCATGTTAACTGGGGTCAATAGAACTAAAATTGCCTCTATGATGTATAATATGATCAGAAACAAAGGTGAAGGCATTGGCTATGATTCATTTAAACCTTCAAATGAATTAAACTCACCTTCATGTTCTGAAAATATTTTAAAAGGCAATGGTATATGCTTTGTGCTTGCTTCTGATAACTCTGAGAAGCTGAAAATGTCAGAATCTGAGACTAAGTCTAAGGTTCTGAACAGCTCAGACTCTGAAGCTTCTGAACCTAAGGGTAAGATGAAGGCAAATGTTAAAACCTTGCCTAAATCTAAGCCAAAAGGTCCTAAGCCTAAGAGTAAGAGGAAATCAGACTCTGAACCTGAAAATGTTCAGAATCTGAAGTGTTCAGAACCTGGAACTAGTAAGTCTCAGAATCTGAGTAAATCTGATTCAAATGTTTCAAAGACTGGGTTTATTAAAACTTCAAAATCTGTTAAACCAGTCAATACAAAACATTTTCAATCTCTGAATGTTAAACCAAGCAAGCTAAAGCAAACCAATCAGTTTTCTGCTTCTAATTGTTTTAAGAAAGGTAAAACTGAAGCTTACCTTGTGCCTGAAGTAAACAAGGTTAGAATTCTGAAGAGATCAGAACCAAAGTGCTCAATGGTTCAAACTCTAAAGGACTCAGAACCAAAGACCTTCAAGTCTCAGGTTCTGAAGAAATCTGAGTCAAAACCCTTGAGATCTCTGGTTCTGAAGTACTCAGGTTCTGAAACTCAGACTTATTCAAGATACAAGGGTTCATATCCAAAGTATCAGAACAAGTCTGAATACCATAACTTCAGACACAAGAAGCCAAAACCTTTCAGGACTAACCCCAAAGGACCCATGAAAATCTGGGTACCTAAGTCTGAGATAATTTCAATTGCAGATATGCTTAACATCCAAAGAAAAGGAAAGGTCCTGGTACCTGGACAGTGGATGCTCGCATCATATGACAGGGGACAAGTCTATGTTCCAAACCCTAACTCTGAAAGAGGGAGGAACTGTGGGGTTTGGAGGAAGTCAGAAAGGAAAGATCATTGGTACTGGTAAGATAGGTAATTCTTCCCTGTACATTGATAATGTTTGGCTGGTAGATGGACTTAGACATAATTTACTTAGCATAAGTCAATTATGTGATAGTAATTATGAAGTCCTGTTTAATAAGAACACATGTACTGTAATCAGTAACAAAGATAAGTCTGTAGTGTTCAGAGGCAGCAGGAAAAACAATGTTTACAAAATAAATTTCTCTGAATTGGTTCAGCAGAAGGTAGTTTGCCTTCTGTCTGTGAGTGATGAGAAATGGGTGTGGCACAAAAGGCTGGGACATGCTAACTGGAGACTCATCTCTAAGCTTAGCAAGTTACAGCTGGTCAGAGGCTTACCCCAGATTGATTATCACTCAGATGCACTGTGCAGTGCATGCCAAATTGGAAAATTTTCTAAAACTTATTTTAAAGCTAAGAACATTGTCTCCACCTCTAAACCTCTAGAACTCCTTCACATTGATTTGTTTGGTCCTGTTGGAACAGCTTCAATCAATGGGAAGAAGTATGGACTTGTAATTGTTGATGATTATATTAGGTGGACTTGGGTTAAATTCCTCAGAACCAAGAATGAAACATATGATGTGTTTTACAAATTCTGCAAACAAGTACAAACTGAAACTGATTTGAAAAATTTTAAAATCAGAAGTGATCATGGAGGGGAATTTGAAAATGAACCTTTTGAAAATTTTTGTGAAGATCATGGAATTCTCCATGAGTTCTCATCTCCTAGAACTCCACATCAAAATGGAGTTGTAGAGAGAAAGAACCGGTCTTTACAAGAAATGGCCAGAACCATGATCCATGAATCCAAAATTGCTAAGTACTTTTGGGCAGAAGCTGTAAACACAGCATGTTATATTCAGAACAGGATCTATATCAGACCCATTCTGAATAAAACAGCATATGAACTGTTTAAAGGAAGAAAACCAAGTATTTCTTATTTTCATCAGTTTGGTTGTACATGTTACATACTAAACAATAAAGTCTACCTAAAGAAATTTGATGCCAAGGCTCAAAAGGGTACCTTTTTAGGATACTTAGAGAGATCTAAGGCATACAGGGTGTATAATTCTGAAACACATGTTGTTGAAGAAGCTATACACATTAGGTTTGATGATAAGAAGCCTGGTAATGAAATACCAGAGCTGGATGAGAGTTTTGCAGATGTCAGAATCTCAGAAGAACCTTCAGAAGCTGAACCCAGTTCAGGTTCTGATGAAGGTTCAGAAGCTGAAAACAATGAAGACTGTGAGAAACTCTCTAATAATGTCACTACTCCTGAAGCTAATCAAGACCAGCATGGCTCTGAACAAATCCCTGATGGTTCTTCAGAAGCTAATCCACCCAGAACCTCATTTAAATACAAGTCTTCACATCCTGAGGAGTTGATCATTGGAAACAAGAACAGTCCAAGAAAGACAAGATCAGCATTCACTCAGAATGAGTCTATGCTTGGCCTGCTATCCATGATTGAACCCACAACTGCTGATGAAGCACTTGCTGATGATGGTTGGATTGTAGCAATGCAAGAAGAGCTGAACCAGTTTCAAAGGAATGATGTATGGGATCTTGTTGCAAGACCTGATCAGAAGAACATCATTGGAACAAAATGGATGTTCAGGAACAAGCTCAATGAACAAGGAGAAGTGATCAGAAACAAGGCTAGATTAGTAGCTCAAGGGTACAGCCAGCAAGAAGGAATTGATTACACAGAAACTTTTGCTCCAGTAGCAAGACTGGAAGCAATCAGGTTACTTCTTTCTTATGCTGTTAATCATGATATCATCTTGTATCAAATGGATGTTAAGAGTGCTTTCTTAAATGGTGTAATTTCTGAAGAAGTGTATGTAAAACAACCTCCTGGTTTTGAAGATGTTAAATATCCAAATCATGTTTTTAAACTTAAGAAGTCTTTGTATGGTCTGAAACAAGCTCCCAGAGCTTGGTATGAAAGGCTAAGCAACTTCTTAATTAAAAATAATTTTGTAAGAGGTCAAGTTGATAATACACCTTTCAGGAAAACTGTTAAGAAAGAAATCTTAATTGTGCAAATCTATGTTGATGATATCATATTTGGTTCTACTAATGCCTCCCTTTGCAAAGAGTTTTCAAAGTTAATGCAGGATGAATTTGAAATGAGCATGATGGGTGAGCTGAAATTCTTCTTGGGAATTCAAATCAACCAATGCAAAGATGGTGTCTATGTTCATCAGTCCAAATACACTAAGGAGCTTCTGAAGAAGTTGCAGCTGGATGATTGCAAGCTGATGACAACACCAATGCATCCCACCTGCACCTTGAGCAAAGAGGACAATGACTCAAAAGTAGATCAGAAGCTGTACAGAGGTATGATAGGTTCTCTCCTATACTTAACTACTTCTAGGCCAGATATTTTATTTAGTGTATGTCTGTGTGCTAGATTCCAGTCAGATCCTAGAGAATCTCATATGACTGCTGTCAAGAGAATCTTTAGGTATCTGAAAGGAACAACTAACTTGGGACTTCTGTATAAGAAATCTCTAAATTACAAGCTAGTTGGATTCTGTGATGCTGACTATGCTGGGGACAGGATTGAAAGAAAATCCACCAGTGGAAACTGTCAGTTTCTTGGTGAGAATCCACCAGTGAATACATCTCAGCTGCAAGTTGTAGCACACAACTGCTCTAGATGAAACATCAATTAGAGGATTATCAGATTCATGCAGACAATATTCCTATTTATTGTGATAATACTGCTGCAATATGTCTGTCTAAAAATCCAATTCTGCATTCTAGAGCCAAGCACATAGAAATAAAACATCATTTTATAAGAGATTATGTTCAGAAGGGTGTTTTAGATATTCAGTTCATTGATACTGATCATCAATGGGCTGACATATTCACAAAACCCCTAACAGAAGAAAGATTCAATTTTATTAAAAAGAATCTGAACATGCACTTTATTTCTTGAAAAATGTGCTTGAATCTGAATGAAAACCTTGATTCTGAGTTTATCATAAGCTAAGACTGATCAGACACTCATCTTCTGAGAGTCTGAAGACAGTTAAGCCTGGAAAAAAAAAAACTTTAGAGTCTGAAGGATCAGAACCTGGATTTTCTGACTTCTGAATCTGATAAAAATCTAATGTTGGTCAGAATCTGATAAGTATAACTATGGGCAATGATGATTAAGGCTTTGAAAGTTTATACTCTATCCCTCCCAAAGTCATCAATTTTAAAAATGTGATTTTCTGCTCTGATATTCAATGTTATAATTGCTTGACAAACAATTTTCAGTTGGAATCAGTCTGTTTTCAAACTATTTAGCACAGACACATTTTTTTAAAATGCCCAAAGTGTTTCAGACATATTCAGTTTTTAGAAATGTTTTAATTTGGTATCAGACTTTGAGATAAACATTCATATTTTGAAATCAGGTTCTGATACAAGTTCAGCAGTATTAAAACTGTATTTTGGTATCAGACTCTGAGATAAAATCCTCAATTGGTATCAAGCTCTGATATAACTTTTCAGTTGGTCTATGATCTGAACTATTTTGTTTTAAAATGAGCTAGACCTGCTCTGATACCTTCTTGTGTGATTTGCTCTGACACTGAACCAATTTATGCTGAACAAACCACGTCTGAACACAAAATGCTCTGCTCAGAAGCTCTGAACCTTTTCTGCTTCTGAACAACATTCTATTTTTCAATGCAAAGTCATATACTCATTGAAAATCAAGTATGCTCTGATGCTCATCTTTGCTGCTTGATTATCCATATGATTGCATAAATATCTCACAAATTTTTGTTCATCCCCTCTCTATTTTGACTCTTTTTGAAACTTCTTTAAAAAGGGGGAGATTGAACTGCTCTGATACATGTTTTCAAACTCTTTTGAAATTCTTTTCTGCTCTGATACAGATGTTTTCAAACTCTCTTGACAAAGGGGGAGAAATTTTATGTGTTGGGGGAGTATGTAAAACTTTTTGTTGATGACAAAAGGGGGAGTAAGGTAAAACAAGTATTAAAGGCTCCTGAGCTCAAAAATATAAGTTAAAATTTGTCAGTAATTAACTTATGAAAGGGGAGTAAAAAGGTTTTAAGACCTGAGGCTCCGAACATAAGTTAAAGCTAGTTAAAGCTCTGATACTGATTGAATTTAACTTATGAGAACTGCTTTTTAACTCTTAGCCTCTGAATTGAAAGTCTGGCTCTGATACCATTCTGTGAGATACAAAACTCTTAGTGAGTTAAATTGAATTTAAAATAACTTGGATAAGACTCAGGGAGCTTACAAAACTCATCATGTGGATTATCAAACTTAGGGGGAGAGCTTACAAACCTCAGAACCTGAAGTTAGCAAGTTATTTAAAATTCTGAGTGTTAATTTCACTATATTGTTTTAAGTTAAGCTTAATTAACTTGGATAAGAATCAAGGGGAGCTTACAAACCTAACCTTGAGGACTGTCAGACCTAGGGGGAGCTTACAAACCTCTCCTGAAGTCAGATTGTTAATTAAACTTAACAACAATTCTGAAATTTTCACATTTGTGTTTTTAACTGAACTTAATTAACTTGGATCAGACTCAGGGGGAGCTTACAAACCTCACACCCTGTAGTTAACTTGTTAATTAAGTTAACAACAATTTTCTGATTTAATACTTATGTTTGTCATCATCAAAAAGGGGGAGATTGTTGGAACAAAATGTGTTTAACAACTCTCTTATGAATTAAGGGGGAGATTGTTGAAATATTATGTGTAAACATATCTCTCTTTATGGTTTTGATGATAACAAAGTGTTAAATAGAAAATTGGTTATTTGCTAATGCTTTGTCCAAGTGATTTCAGAACCACGTGTTTAATGATCAAGAATTTGATAATGGTTATGGAAGAACAAGCTTAGAGCAAGAAAGGAAAGCTAAGAAGCAATGTTGCAAAGCTAGAAGGAAACTGCTCCTGAAGAAGTGCTCCTGAAGAAGTGCTCCTGAAGAGTGCTCCTGAAGTAGTGCCTCTGAAGTGAAGTCTGAAGATAGCCTCTGATGTCTGGGTGCTTCTGAAGAAGTCAACGCAAGTCAACGTCTGAAGCCAGCTTCTGATCCTGAAGCCAGCTTCTGATCCGTACAAGGCAGCTTCTGATGCACTGTTCACTCAGAAGCTTCTGAAGCTGATGTGGCTTGGAAAGTGACCAGTACTGTGCGCATTTAATGCCTGGATGTGTCAGAACAACCCAATGGAACAGTTGTGTAACACCCATATAGAGATTGCCTAGGATCTCTTACGAGTATTAAAATTTCGTACCGGATACATTAAATACAATACAGAAAGATAGGTAATGATTATACAATGCATAAGTTTATCATACAACTCATCATCCGATACAAAACATTCTTCATAATATACATCATGATACATCATTCTTATACAAATGTCCATATAATAAAACGTAAGCAGCACAATCAATCCGTAGCCTTTTCTTTACCTTTACGACGTGCTACCTGCGAAGAACCTGCACCAGAAGGAAAGGGATGAGACATAACGTCTCAGTGAACTCCTACCCTACCAACTGTTGGCAACCACGGGGGTAACCTAGGGTCGCCGTGCCTACTCTTGGCAATCTTGGGGATACCTATGATCGCCATCATTCTTTACTTTTATCGCGATCAAGGGAAACCTAGGATCGCTTCATTGTCTTATCTCATACATTGCATATTCCATTCTTAATCTTAGACTTATACGGAGTGATCTTGGGGACATCCTATGATCACATCTCGTTCACTAGGAACTAATCATCATATCTCGTATTACATATAAAATATACATATTCGTCTTTCGTATTATTAAGTTAGAAGTTAGCGTTGAACAAACATAACATTATCTTGGTTCGTTTTACGGAGTGCATCCGGGTGGAGTAACCCCGAAGTACATCTCCCATCATACCGGTGAAATTCCTATCATATCAGGCTAACACCGGACTCCTCTTATCTTTGTGTAGGCAACCCTCTCGATGAAGCCCCATCCGGCATAATCCGGAGCCTGCTGGACACAACTTGCATGTAGACAACCCTCTCGGAGAAGTCCCATCCGGCGTAACCCGGAGCCTGCTGGACATGCTTAATCTTTTAACTTACGTGTGGATAACCCTTTCGGAGAAATCCCATTCGGCGTAACCCGGAGTCTGATGAACACGTGATCATATCGTATAACATATTCGTATCATATTCTCATTCATTAAGTGATCATTCATAAGTGCTTAACCTATAAAGGTTCTAGGCTTCATCATTATATCGTTCTTAGATTGAATCAAGTTCACGTCATTGCTTCGTAAGGGTTAAACCCTAATCTAGTCCTTAACATCACTATGACTACTTAGGGATTAAGATAATCCTCTCTTATCATGGTACCTTTCCTCACCTATAGTCCATCCATACATTCCCAAAAGGTTGGGTCTTTCTATGCCTATTAGCAACACTTAGTCACTACTTATCGTTATTGAGTCTGAGGTAGCATTGGAAAGCCGGAATGGTGCGAGAAGTGATGAAAAAAGCAACATATTCTGCCACTGTCCCATCGTGTCACGATTTGGGAATCGTGACACGATTTTCTACCCAGAAAATGTGTTTGTTCCTGCCTGTGAAATCGTGACACGATTTTACCTGCAGTTAGACAGCATTTGGCAAGTTTTAAACGTGATTTTCCACCATTTCAGCTTATCCAACATACCCAGACATCATAACACCTTTAAGGATCAATTTCTAAAGCATATAGCTAGTTTATATCATGAATATACAAGGATTCACATGGAAAGGTAAATTAAACACTAAAACCCTAAACTAGGTCATTAAGCTGTAAACTTTCAAACTTACTTAAACGGGTTCTAAAACCTTGTGGAGCTCACCTTAACCTCAAATGGTGCTGATTAAGTCCTGAAAACCAAAGCCCTAACTTGCTCCAATCTAATTCTTCCCTTGGTTCTTCCTTGTTCTTCTTTCCTTTCCCTTGTTCTAGCTTCAAACTCAAGCTTGCTTTGCAAGATTTCTTGCTAGATTTGTATGAAGTTTGGAGGGATGATAAGCAAGGTGAGAGAGGGCGTGTGGGATGGAGATGAGGAGGAAGAAAATCTGATTTTGGGAGTATAAGGAAGGAATGGAAAATGAATGGAACAAATATCTTGTTCCTTTTCTAATTAATCTCCCCCTTAGCATTATTTACAAAATTGCCACTTCCTCTTAATTTCTTATTTGCCATGCTTGCGTCTCAAGTTTCTAACACAGATAAACGCTACATCTAAGCGGGATATTACAAGTTGTCTCCCTGACCTAAACATTCTCCAGCTTTTAAGGTAGGCCATTTCAAAAATGGCTGCTGCTCTGTTTTGTTTGAAAAAGTGCAGCACACATTTGCAGAAATCCTAGCTCAACTTGCAACGGCTCTTTCCTGAAATCAAGCAAATCTTCAACAGCTCTATTCTCTCTATAAAAGGAAGAAGATTTGAAGAAGAAATTCGTCTAAGACTCTTGAAACAAATTGCTGAACCTGTGCTCTGTTTTCTTTGTCAAAACTGTCAAGTTCATAAAACTCTTAGAAATTCTTCAGTCTTGTAACTTAGAATTTCTTAAGGTTAAGAGTCTTAACCTGTGTTGTATTAAGAGAACACCTCTGATATTTTATCAAGTGTTCATCCCAAAATCATTTACTTGTAAACCAGTTTGGTCCCTAAAGTCTCAGTCTGTATACTGAGCATTTGTAACCTCATTCCTTTGTGGTCTGAGTCAGAAGCCTCTTGACTTAGTGTCTTGAGCATTGGGAAGTCTCTTGACTAAGTGTCTTGAGCATTGGAAGCCTCTTCCTTTGTGGTTGAGCATTAGAAGCCTCTTTCTTTGTGATTGAGCAACTGGAAGTCTCTTTCTTAGTGATTGAGCAAAGTGTAATCTTCAGATTATAGTGGAACTCTCTTGTTGGAAAACAAGGGGACTGGACTACTTCTCACATTGAGAAGGAACCAGTATAAATTCTGTGTGTCTCCCTTTACCTTTGTCTTTTCATTATTGAAACCGCTGCATAACTCTTGATAATAGTGCAGAACTGATTCATATCAGCTTCTGAACTTTACCTTAAGTTTTGAAAAGAAAAGATCTTAGTTTTTGAGTCACACAATTCAACCCCCCCCCCCCCCTCTTCTTGTGTGTGTTTTTCTCACCTTCAATCTAGACACATCGTTATCATGTGTCGTGCTTAGGGCTTGTAAACCCATCTATAACAACTCTTGTTCTTACTTGAACTTCTGCGGATAAAATACCCATCACTCTGATATGATACATATCTTTAACCTAGATTAATCCTTGAAGGTTCTTGTATATCACTACCCCAAAGCATATCAAAGATCATTGGCAAAGTATTGTTGTTTATAATAAAAATGCCATTCTGGGCAAGTTCGCTTTGCGGCCCTGAGCGTCGCTCTACGATCTCCTGCGTCTGAACCTTCAGACTCTGAAGTCAGCTTCTGAAGCCAGAGTCCGAAGCTTCGCAGAGCCAAGTCCAGGCGATGGTTTGGCTAAGGTAGGCAGTAGCAAAACTCTGCTACTTCGCAGAGCAAACTCTTGGTCGCTCTACGACCGTAGCAGAACATGGAATTTTCTGAAAAACGTGTTTCAATTTAAAAAGCTTTAGTACCCAACTGTCCAGTGATCTTTGAAAACATGTCAGGGACTCATTTGAACTATAAAAACTTACTGTGAACCAGGATTAAGCAGGGATCAAGCATATGTATCAAAAAGGGGGAAAAACTTTCCTTTTCCTTATAACTTTAGAAATCTGATGTGATTCTCACACAATTATAACCCAAAAGGGATAAGCCACTCTAAGGAACTCACCATAAAGTTGCTGGTCTTGATAAGCTTCCTTTTACCGAACCCTAGCCTGGTCTTACTCTTTCCTTACTTTTTCCTCAAGCTTTCTTTGCTTCAATCTTTCCCATAAGCTTGCTTACTTCCAGTTCAAAAAATCAAGGAAGAAACTGATGGTTCAGAGCTGTTGCTGGTGCAAACCGAATTCTAGAGGGAGAGGAAGAGAAAATCTGATTTTTAGTGAGAGAATGAAATGAGAAAAGTGAAGAATATTCATATTTATCTCTATTTAAGCCCCTTCTCTCAAAATTACCATCTTGTCCCTACTCACTCATAATTCCTCTGTTACTGATAAAAGTTACATTTAAGCGGGATATTACAGAAAAGATGAAAATTTATTTCTTTTATAGTTTTGTTATGAAAAATGTCGGGAAGTGCTACCATGAGATTTTTTTTTATTGAAGTGTTTCCATGAGATCGTAAATAGAAGCAGTGGTATCACAATCAGAAACAGCACGATCAAATCCAACAAATAAATCGCATGAAGTAGAAATCGGGGTGAAGAAATCCACGATGAGAGATGAAGATTTAGCTAAATGATTAACATGAAAGAAGAAAAAATCCAAGATGAATGATGAGCAACACGCTGAGATTATGAAGAAAAGTTGTCACCGTAACAATTATTTTAATTAATCACATCCATAAATTAATATTTCAATCAAATGTTGATATTTATAATAATTTTAAAGACATACTCTTAAAGTCAATTGATCCATTCTCATATGATAATATTACAATTATAATTCGTAACTTAATAAACCCAACAATTTATACAAAAAAACACCGTAAACATCGATCATTAAACCATCATGATTAAGTTCAATCGTAATCAGTTTTTTCTTAACCCCATTTTATTACTTTTGCACACGAACTCAAGTAAGCATTCTGGTAACATTTTAAAATGAAATGCATCAAATGATTAAATCAAACTCATACTATCAAATTATGTAACACCCATATAAAGATTGCATAGGATCTTATATAAGTGTTAAAATTTCGTACTGGATACATTAATTTACAATACAGAATGTTTAACTGATAATGATACATAGCATAAAGTATCAATACATCTGACTTCTAATACAATACATCTCTGAAGCTGATACAAGATAATACAACATCTGAATAAACAATAACAAGTATCAAACTTAAAACCAGCACGATCAGTCCATAGCCTTCTCCTTACCCTTGCTGCGTGCTACATGCGAACCTGCATTAGAAGGAATGGGATGAGACATAATGTCTCAGTGAGCTCCACCCAACCTATTGTTGGCAACCTCGGGGAAACCTAGGGTCGCCATGCACTAACTATTGGCAATCTCGGGGAAACCTATGATCGCCAAGCATTAAACTTTTCCCATAAAAGGTTATACCTGCTTGTTCCTGCTATACTGTGTAGTCATGAAAACTAGACTACGAACTGCTAACTTAGTGATCGAGGGGAAACCTAGGATCACTGCCTGATAACTGCTACCTGATACCTGATAGCTGATGTCTGCCTAAAAACTAATATCTGCCTGATAACATTAAAATGTTTTCCTGATATTTAACTGTTAGATGTTAGCGTGTAACAAACATTATTATCTGAGTTGATTTTACGGAATGCCCCCGAGTGGAGTAACCCCGGAGCACATTCCCCTGATAACCGGTGAAAATTCATATCTGAGGCTAGTCACCGGAATCCTCTTGCCTGTGTGTGGTTATCCTCGCGGAAGATTCCTGCCCGTTCCAGCTGTATCCGGAACCCCCTGTGGTCTCTACTTGACGAGAGCACAGAAGACACACAATTTATCCTGATAATTAATTAAATATTTATTCCTGATATTGTACATTATCCTGATATTCCTTATATTTCCTGAACTCTTACGTGTACCCTCAGTGTCACTCTGACGTGAACAACTGAGGCACGTCCTGATGTACATATAAATGTACCTGAAACTGGGGAAATCCTGGTACCACTGTCTAAGGTACACTATAATCTGCCTAATTAAGGGTATCCTGAAAACAAACCCTTAACTAACCTGAAATCTTGTGGATAAATTACCCATCACTCTGTATGAAACATATGTTTATCCTAGGTTAATCCTTGAAGGCTTATTTGTATCTATATTCCAAAGCATTTCAAAGATCATTGGCATGGTACAACTATTTGTTAAGAAAAATCCATTCTGGACCACTTCGCTTTGTGACCCTCAACTTTGCTCTGCGAGCTCCTGGGTAGCTTCGCAGAGCGTCCAAGAACTTTGCTTTGCGAAGCATCTGCCCAGATTCTTGGTATGAAGCTTCGCAGAGCAAACTCTAGGCGATGGCTAGGCGAAGTAAGTCAGTAGCAACATTCTACTACTTCGCAGAGCAAAGTCCTGGTCGCTCTGCGACCGTAGCAGAACTCAGAGTTCTGAAAACGTGTTTTTAACTTGAAATCTTGGTACCCAACTGTCCAGTGATCTTTAAAACATGTCAGGGACTCATTTTAATCTATAAAAACATACTGGAATCAAGGATTAAACAAGAATTAGACATATGTAACAAAAGGCGGAAAAACTATCCTTTTTCCTAAAACTTAGAAATTATGTTGTGATTCTCACACAATTATGACCCAAAAGGGATATGCTACTCTAAGGAACTCACTTAGTACTTGCTGGTCTTGCCAAGCTTCCTTCTACCAAAACCCTAGCTTTGGAATTCTTCCTCTAGACTTGGTTTTCCTTAGTTTCCTCTTGCTCCAAGTTTCTCCAAAGAGCTTGCTTGCAATTCAAGAGATTAAGGAAGAAAATTGATGGATTAAGGTTGGTGATGATGATGGCCGAATTTCTAGAGAGAGAGAGGGAGAGGTTTCCAACTTTATAGAGAAAGAAGGGAAGTAAGAAAATGACACAAATTTTGCCTTGGTTCCTACTTATAGCCCTTCCATCTCCAAATTACAATTTTGCCCTTACTTGCTCGTAATTTCTCTGATACCGATAAAAGTTACGTCTAAGCGGGATATTACAAATTACACTAATCAAACTTCATGTTTGATATTTGTGTATATTTATTATTCAAATAGATTAAAAACTATATAAATAGTATAAATATGATTGATACTTACAAATTAACAAAAAAAATAAAAATAAAAGTAAAAAATTATTACAAAACAAAACACATAAATATGTATCCATATCTAGTGAGAATGAAAGCTTATCATTTGATACATCACATACAAACCAAGTATGATCAATATGAACAACCAAACTCCAAGGTTATCTCTCATATGATTAATCTCGAGAATAAAATTAATTTTTGGTTTCAGAGTCGTTGAAGAAAATGACAACAATGAAAATTGTTGAAAACATGAAAAACATAAAATTTTAAAAGAATTTATAATTCGTTGACCAAATGTCAAAATGATGTGAGGAATGGTGAACGAAGAATCCTTATTTATAGGAGAAAATTCAAGCAACTCACTGCACCTTTTTTTTAAAGAAACAACTCACTACTATTGTTTAGATTCGCAATTTGCTGCATTGATTTATTACATCATGTGCAAAGTGGAAATAAAATCAAACGTTTGAGTGATTGTAGTTATTTCAGAGCCAATTTGAGAATGCATTCATTTGGCAGTCTGATTAATCATTGATTACATTTACCTTTTTTAATGCATTTTATTCTTAGAAAATTGTTTACGTTTTCCACATTAATCAAGGATATTAAAATTGTGTCTCATAAAATAAATTAAAATATATGCAAACCATATTTGTACTCAAATATTTTTATAATTAAAAAAGACATAAATGCGTTGATTTCATTAGAAAATCTTTTTAATTAGACATAAATGCGTTGATTTCTTTAAGCATTTGAGTAATTAAAAATATAAGGCATTTACGAACATAAGGCACTTATGCCTAATTAACGCATTTGTACTCAAATATGTCTAATTAATTTACCATTTCTAATTAAAAATATAAGGCATTTATGTCTAATTAAAAAAGACTAAAATATGTTTTTAATGCATTTATTAAAATCATTTACCTTTTTTAATGAATTAAAATAAATTAAAAATGAGTTTCTAATGAAATCAACGCTTATATTTTTAAATAAATAAATTTTTAATGTTTGCATTTAATAAAATATAGGATATTAAAATTGTGTCACATTATTATTATTATGAAAGCAAAAATACAATAGAAACTCATTTGATTAATTATTTTTATTATTATGAAAATAAAAATATAATAGAAGTCCATTTCATTAATAATCAAAGGTCGCTTATCAAATTCAATAAGCTTCCATTATTTTCGTCAGTCTAATTTGTTTTTTTAGGATTTTCGTAAATAAATTTTTAATGTTTGCATTTAATAAAATATAGAATATTAAAATTGTGTCACATTATTATTATTATTATTATGAAAGCAAAAATACAATAGAAACTTATTTCATTACTTATTATTACTATTATGAAAATAAAAATATAATAGAAGTTCATTTCATTAATTACATTAATTTCATTAATTCATTAAATTTATTAATTGTCAAACTCACCAAATTGCTTGGTGGTGCTACGTGTCATGCTAAGAATGCATTTGAATATATTTCTATGAAATACTCCTCAAATGTATAGTATATAGATAAGAAAAATAGCATTTTTTGCCCTTATTTGTTTTCTTGCCACATCACCAATTGACGGTAAATTGAGTCTAAAATTTACTTTTTTTTTTAAACTAGTGATGTCATCTAACTATATTTACTCTTTCAATTAACCACTTTAATTTTGTGTTTTGTAGCAAACTTGTAATTTATTCTTTATCAAGCTAGTGATAAGAAGATAATGAACACGGGCAATGGCGGAGCCACATATAGCTAAGAGGATACAGCTGCATCGCTGAAATTGTGCTATTTGCATCAAATTTTCTATCTTATGCAATTATGAATTCCCTCATATTTGAATTCTACACCACCAAACCCAAAGATGAATCCCCTATTTTTTGAAAACATCAAAAAATAGGGCGCGTTCCTTGTTTTTTTCGGATTATAGAATCCGAATTGGTGAAAAACTGTAACACTCATACTAATTTTATCTAGAATATTAGCATGCGCATTAAACTGATACTGGATACATTAAAATTTTCAATAATAATAATATATAACTGAATGAATACAAATTTGCTCGTTTACATAAATAATCAAGTACCACTGAATATACTTATACAAATGTCTAATAAACTCCTGAGCTGGTACATGACGAGCAATTGCACTCCACTCAGCGTCTCCTGGATATCTTCATCACGAACCTTTTGCTTACCTGAGTACATGCATCAGAAGGATTGGGATGAGACATAATGTCTCAGTGAGCTCCACCAAACCTACTGTTGGCAACCTCGGGGAAACCTAGGGTCGCCATGCACTAAACTGTTGGCAATCTCGGGGAAACCTATGATCGCCAAGCACTAAACTTTTCCCATAAAGGGTTATACCTGCATGTTCCTACTATATTATGTAGTCGTGAAAACTAGACTACGAACTGCTAACTTAGTGATCGAGGGGAAATCTAGGATAACTGTATATCTCTATCATATTCTTAACATATTCATAATCTCATATTAAGTGATCAAGGGGGAAACTATGATCACTTCCTGATAACTGATATCTGCCTGACTACTCTGTCATATTCTCATTGTATTATATATACATCTTTCTGATATCATTAAGTTAGAAAGTTAGCATTGAACATACATTAATTATCTTGGTTCATTTTACGGAGTGCATCCGAGTGGAGTAACCCCGGAGTACATCTCCCTGCTACCAGTGAAAATTCTTATCATATCAGGCTAACACCATACTCCTCTTGTCGTCGTGCGGTCATCCTTGCGGAATAACTCGTCCCACTAGCGTGAACCTCTTATGTCCCACAAGCGTGAACAACAGAAGACACGACTTATCATATAATTAATCTTAACTTACGCGTGAACCTTCCGTGTCGCACTAGCGTGAACGACGAAAGATGCAACTTAACATTTTAATTAAACTCTTATGTGCTGCTATCCTCGCGGATGGTAACTTCACCGTTCCAGCTCACCGGAACCCCCTGTGTTCTAACTAGCGAGAAAATAGGAGACACATTTTAATCTTTAATTAATTTCTCAACTTATATGTGGCCTTGACGTTCCAACTAGCGGGAACTCCAAGTAGCACGTCTTAACTTAAACTTGTCTGAGTTTTGCACTTGATTGTTGAAAATACATTCCTCGTACCATCGTACGCTTAATTGATTATATTCTTAATCTTGCTAACCTATTATAGGTTCTAGACATATCATTGTCATATGTCGTTCTTAAGGGCTTATTATCCCACTCGTATAATTTCCTATTCATCTACCCTTTTGTTCTTACACTCCCAATGCATTGCCTATTCCTTGCTCTTATAATTTTCATCTGTGGTAAGCCTTATGGATGAGTTAAAATGGTGTTCCTTGATTCTTTAAGGTTTTTGGGGAAAACGGTTGTGAAACGCCTCGCATAAACGCGTCAAATCGCCCGAAACAGCTCAGCTAGCCAAGCTGTTTCTGACGAGCGGGCTGTAGCGAGGGATCCGTTGCTGTAGCAACCTGTACCAGAACCTGAAAAAGGTCTGGTCGCTGCAGTGAGCTCTAACGTGCTGTAGCGAGCTTGACAATTCAGAACTTGTTCAAAAACATATTTTTCACCATTTTGACCCATTCCATCTTACCCAAGCTTCCCAACAATGTTAGGGATGATTTTCTATTGCAAATTGACTAATTAAAACATGAATTAACAAGGAATTGACAAGCAATAGGGATTGGGGCACAAAATTATCAAACTTAGCTCAAGAAAAAATTTCACACTCAAACTCACTCATGGTGGGTTCTAAAACCCTGGGAACTCACCTAGTAATTGCTTTGATCCTTACCAAGCTTTTACATCAAAACCCTAGCTTGAAATCTTCCTTTCTTCCTTGCTCCTTTTGCTTCCAAAATGGCCCAAGAGTCATAAAAGTGTGCTTGCATGATGATTTGGGGTAAAATTAGAGGAAGACGATAGATGATTGAAGGGAAGAGAGAGTGGCGTGGAGAGTAGAGGGAGAAGGAGAGGAAATTTCTGATTTTTAGAGAGAGAAAGAGAAGGAAAAATGAAGGGAAAATGGGATTTGCCCCTTTTTATAAAATTCCTGGTGCGGCAATTACCAAATTGCCCTTCCTTAAAATATCTCTGATACATTGTCTCGACACTGATAAATATTTGAGCCTGAAGCGGGATATTACAAAAACTCATTTTTCCACCCCATAATAAAGGAAAAACTCAATTTGGATTATAAAATCTGAAAATCACATGGGCATTTTCGTAAAACAAATAGGGCGCGCGAGAAATAGGTAGGGTGGGAAAAGTAATAGTCTTTGCATGGTGTATGCTTCTCCAAGCATAGTTGGGCCTTTTGTCATTGAACTTCCTCCCTGCTTCAAAATCACCACAACTTCATACTTCCCCTTCAACCTTAAACAAAAATTGTACACTGTCAAATCGATCCTTGAATTAGTTTACTAAAAAAACAAGGTGGAATATGAATTATATCGTTTACTATTACTATCAGATCAATCTCTGAATTATTTATCTTAACTATCAAATTTCAGTAATTCATTTTCTTATCTTATCATGTTGGTTTCTGTAACATCCGGCTGACCTCCCTATCTTTCAAGGACCGAGATGTACTCACGACCTTCTCCACCCCCCATGTGGAGTTTTTGCCTTCCATGGGAATCAAACTCTGTACCTGGGGCTTAAGTACAAGTTCAATGCATTCCCACTACCAATTGAGCTACTAGCTCATTTGGTAGTGGGAATGCATTGAACTTGTACTTAAGCCCCATGTACAGAGTTCGATTCCCACGGAAGGCATAAACTCCACATGGGGGGTGGAGAAGGTCGTGAGTACATCTCGGTCCTTGAAAGATAGGGAGGCCAGCCCGTAAGGGAGTCAGCCGGATGTTACAAAAAAAGGGGGTAGAGTGTAACATCCCACTTAAACGTAACTTTTATCCGTAACAGAGGAAATACGAGTAAGTAAGGGTAAAATTGTAATTTTGAGATGGCAAGGCTTTAAATAGGATTTCAAGATATTTTCATGTCATTTTCTCCTCTCCACTCTCTCACTACAAAGCTGACTTCTCTCCCTCCCTCTCTCTAAGCCTCACGCCCATCCTCATCATTCCATCATCTATTAATTTCTTTCCAAAACTCTTGGAGCATAAGCAAGCTCTTTTGGGAAAATTAGAATAAGAGGAAGCTAAGGAGGAATCAAGGAAGGAAAGAAAGATTGAAGCTAGGGTTGGTCAAGCTTGGCAAAGGATCAGAATCATAACAATTGCTAGGTGAGTTCCTTAGAGTAGCAATTTACCCTTTTGGGTTAGTTTTGTGTGAGATCACAACTTAATTGCTAAGGTTTAGAAATAAAAGGATAGTTTTCCCCTTTTTGATACATATGCTTGATTCCAGTTAATCCTTGAATACAATACGTTTTTATAGTTCAAAATGAGTCCCTGGCATGTTTTCATTGATCATTGAACAACTGGGTATCAAGGTTTTTAAGACTAAAACATGTTTTCAGAAAATTCTGTGTTCTGCTATAGTCGCAGAGCGACGCTCAAGGTCGCAAAGCGAAGTAGCAGAGCTTCGCCACTGCCTAGCCATCGCCTAGACTTCGCCCTGCAAAGTAATCAGAAGCTGAGTTCACAGAGCGAAGCTTTCAGACGCTCTCCGAAGCTTCAGACTCAGGATTACCAGGTTCTGAAGGTTCAGACTCTGAAGTTCAGAGTCTGAAGGTTCAGACGCAGGATTTCGCGGAGCGAAGTCAAGGGGTCGCAGAGCGAAGTTGCCCAGAATGGCATTTTATTTTCAAACAACTGTACCATGCCAATGATCTTTGATATGTTTTGGAGTAGTGATATACATGAACCTTCAAGGATTAATCTAGGATAAGGATAGGTATCATAGAGAGAGATGAGTATTTAATCCATAAGTTATCAAGTAGTTAAGGGTTGGATTTCCCACAACCAAGTAAGTGGCTTATGAGAACGATAAGCCTAGAAACTTATAGTATAGGTTAAGTATCAAGAATGATTACTTGAAGAATGCATTAGATATGCAAAAGCTTATAGTAAAGTATCAGATGTACTTACAAGTACTTAAGATAAGAATTATGCTAAAGATTATACGTGTTCAGCAGACTCCGGATTATGCCGGATGAGATTTCTCTGAAAGGGTTATCCACACGTAAGTTTATAAGATTATGTTAACGTGTTCATCAGACTCCGGGATACGCCGGATGGGATTTCTCCGAAAGGGCTATCCACACGTCTGTTAAAGATTAAGCATGTTCAGCAGACTCCGGGACACGCCAGATGGGACTTCTCTGAGAGGGTTGTCTACATGCAAGTTAAGTTGTGTTCAGCAGACTCCGGGATACGCCGGATGGGACTTCATCGAGAGAGTTGTCCACACAACGATAAGAGGAGTCCGGTGTTAGCCTGATATGATAGGAATTTCACCGGTATGATGGAAGATGTACTTCGGGGTTACTCCACCCGGATGCACTCCGTAAAATGAACCAAGATAATGTATTGTTTGTTCAACGCTAACTTATAACTTAATGTTATAAGAAATATGAATATGTATATATATTATATACTAAGAGATAAGACAATGTAGTCACCAGTGAACAGAAAGTGATCGTAGGATGTCCCCAGATCACTAAGTATGAGATTAGTCATAAGTTCAACATAAGATAAAGACATGTAGCGATCATAGTTTTCCCTTAATCGTGAAATATGTAGAGAATGATGGTGATCGTAGGTATCCCCAAGATTGCCAAAAGTAGGCACGGCGACCCTAGGTTCCCCGTGGTTGCCAACAGTAGGTTGGGTGGAGCTCACTGAGACAATTATGTCTCATCCCAATCCTTCTGGTGCAGGTTTTCAGGTAAGCAAGAGGTTCGCGATGAAGTTCTACAAGGGAGACGCTGGATGAAGTGCAGTTGCTCGTCATGTACAAGCTCAGAAGTTTATCAGCATATGTTTAAGTATTTGTAAATGGTATTTGGATAATTGTATAAACGAGCCAATTTGTACTCATTCAGTTGTATTATTATTATTATTATTATTATTATTATTATTGAAAATTTTAATGTATCCAGTATCAGTATAATGCGCATGCTAATATTCTAGATAAATTAGTATGTGTGTTACAGTTTCCAACTCAAATCATATTTAGGATAAGAATTATAACTACAGAGGCATAACAAGATAAATTTTAGTATTAACTTATCATATTATATTGTATAGTCACATACTAGATTGAGACATGATATAATTTAATTATCCAATTATTGTCCATCAAACAGACTCTTAAGATAGATATGATATGATGAAAGTCCAATATTTTTTTTAATGATTTAATGGTTATAGTAGCATGACAACATAAAAGGTAAAGCTCTCATTTGAAGGTTTTTAACATTCTTGTATTCTCAAAGGTTGATCGCAATACCTTTAGAAATAAATAAACATATATTAGAATTATTAAAGTATGATGAAAACTTAAAACATTGAGATTTGTACCCAAAAAAAAACAAAACATAAAGGTAAAAAAATTGCACAAAAACATCTTATGTTAAAAAATATGAAAAACTAATTTGAATATATATATATATATATCAATTTCCTCTTGTAATGGTATGGGACTATACACTCAACCCAATTATTACATGAAATGTCCGGTAAGAAAGCCCATTTAGAAAGGAGTAAATCCAATAATAGGTTCAACAAGAGATCAATTTGAGGTGTTCACACGGGCATGAAGTGTGGTGCAGTGCAGTGTTATACCTCTGGCACTATCTTGTGAAACCACCTTGTTTCCACATTAGGAATTCTTTATCCCTGATTTGCTTAACCACCTTTAACACTAACAGATTATAAGACAAAATCTCAGTAATTCCTAACAATTGAGGACACATTCAAATCAGATAAGCGACAACACCTATCTTGGAATCAGTTACTCTAAAACAAACTAAAGCAATCTCAGAAGCAGGAATCACAAGTGAGAGTAGTGCACCATCAAAGACATCACAATAGACAGTGGATTTATCCCTATGCATGATCACTCAATACATCACTCAAAAAATCACTTATTATCTTTTAGCATGTTCCCTGACTTTGGCATCCTTATTTTATGTACCATCTCCCCACAAATTTAAAGAGCATATTATCAGTCTCGGAGGATCAAAGCACTGATGTGAAAAATATACCTATTACTTAGGAGGTACACCATATTTTCCAAACATGAACATTGGCCTTCGTTTGGGGCTTATGTAAAACTTATACCTAGGCCTCAAGATTCAAATACATGGTGAGAACCAAGAGTCATATCCTACTTAAACATTCTTAAAATAAAGTCTGCCATCATGATCAAGATGCAATTGACAACAATTGAGAAACCAGAAGACCCGATAACAACTACAACGAGGGAGCCAAGCTTTAAAGTTCAACCAAAAGGATAAATATATATATATATATATATATATATATATTTGAGGAATTCTCCGTCACGCATAACACATTTAACAGGGTAGAAACATGATGAAGGCTCGAAATGACGAGACACTACACCGTTTCAACGTTATACAACATAATTCACACACCATCCCGACAATGTAAAAAAATCAAAGCCTTACACCATCTTTAAAAAACGAGAAGGGTGCACAAACAAGGAGACTTGAAGCGACATTAGTATAGGCGCGAGAGAATAAGAAGAAATGACCTCATACTCCTAACAAAGAAAACAATGATGATAGATATGACATCATCGTCATTCTAAAGCAAAAAGTGAAGCCTCGTAACAAGGTCCGCTGTGAAGGAAGAAACTAAAGAATGATGCAACGCAAATCCTATTTTCAATAGAAATTAACAAAGAACACATATCGAGACATTCCGGGCTTTCAACCATTGAGATTTATGACGGGAAGAAATATCCACAACACCTCACCTCGTTCAATGCCAGGATGAAGTTGAAACGAACATATGATGTTCTCAAATGCATTATTTTTTTTAGTTGTCAAATCTTCATGATGTGTTTCATGTGTTTCAGTTGCGGAAGTATATGTACGACCCGTCGCATGTTATTCAAGTGGATAATTTGGAAGTAAGAGATAATGTGAATGTTGAGACTATGTCGTTGAACATTGTAGGATGAGAGGTTAAGCAGTTGCATGGGAAAGAGATCGTCTTGGTTAAGGTGATTTGGAGAAGTCCTACGGGAGAGAGCATGACTTGGGAGTTGGAGAGTAAGATGACGGAGTCGTATCCGGAGTTGTTTCCTTCGGGTAAATTTTCGAGGACGAAAATTCTTTAAGGAGGGTAGAGTTGTAACAGCCTGATTTTTAGTATTAGATTTATTTATTATTATTATATGCTTATTATATTTATTAAATGTTTATTTTGGTGATTTAGTGGATTTTGGGTGATTAAGGGTATTTTGGTAATTTTGAAGGTTAGTGGCATTTTTGTAATATGTTAGAAGATAGAAATTTGAATTTAGAGAATGATGGTGAGATAGTAAAAGGGGAGGTTTAAGTGAAGTAAAAGTGGGGATAAATTGTTATGTGATGAAATGTGACTAAGCTCATTAGAGTGAGTAACCCTGGCCCAATAGTATTTAAAGAGTAGTGTATGTGTTAGTGAACTAGGTTTAGCCAATTTCACAAAAATCACAAAGGAGGCTAGAGAGAGAATAGAGGAAAGGAAGAACTTTGGAGAGGAAGAGAATAGGAACTCAAGAACACTAAGGGGAAAGGGAGAATTGAAGCTATGAAACTAATTTTGAAGAGAATTGAGGTAAGGGGGGAGATTATTTTCACCATATGGGTTATTAATAAGCAAATGGGTAGTTGAGTGTTTTTAGCTTATGCTTAAATTCATGAACTTATAATTATTTGTGTTAAATTCGTCTTCCTTTATGATGGTGAAATTAAGCATGTGTTAAGTTGATGAATTCATGTTGTTGTTTTATCAAATTTCATGTTTGGTTATGTTGTTTTGGTAACTTTGTGAATTTTGATGAAATTGATGAAGAACATGATAATTGATGATGATTATGTTTGATTAAGTTGATTTTCAGAATGGGTATGTGTTTAGTTTATGAATTCATAAGATTATGTTGTTTGGGTTATGTTGAAGTTGTTGTTGTTTTTGGAAATTATTAATCTCTTATGTTGAACGTATATCTTACCCCCCAGTGACTTTTGTCGCCTCACCCTTGTGGTGTAGACGTCGTGCAGGTTAAGGAGCAGCATCTTGCTTGTGAGTTGATGAGGACGGCTTGAGGCCTACTCATATTTATCTGCTTTTCTCGAGGAGTCTAGATTTAGGTGCTCTGATCTAGGATGTCGGGATTTTCTTTTGTTGGATTTTATGCTATGAGATCTTATGATCAAGCTGTTGTTGATATATTCTGATGAGTTGTATGTTATGAGCCGAGACATGACATTTGTATGATGTTGAATATGATTTTATTCCGCTGCGATATGAATATGTTTGGTGAAATTTTTATATTGAATATTTCATATGAGTTTATGTTGAAGTAGTAAGACCCTAATGTATGATAAATGCATGATTTATCTTTTAATTATGCTCCGGGGATTGGGACTTTACACCTAAGCATTAGTATATACACATGATTTAATTCAAATCCCTTAGATAAAAAGTTGATGTCTCGCACTTTCTAAATCAAAAATTCATTTTCAAATTGCACACTAGAAAAAGCATTAAGAACATGATTAAAAATCAAAGACATAATGAATAATAGATTATATATAATCACCCGATCAAGAGTATTACATTGTGTTCCTATCTAACTAAACATAATCCCAATATTAAGAGAGAATTAACTACCTATAGATGAAGTAACTAATACAAAGATGAAGATTGGAGAAGGAATAACATCCAAAAGCTTGAATCCCAGCTCCAAATGGCTTCCAATGGTGAAGAACAACTTCTCCTTTTGTTTCTCCCTCTAAAGATAGCCCAGGTATGTGTACAATGATAAATAATTCTTATTTACAATTGTATTTATAAATGATAGAAAAGTGCAGTTTCGTTTGATGAATTCTTGCTCGCTCAACGAATCAAGGTTTCTTCAAATGAAGGGAAAAGTAAACTCGTCTTTGAAAGTCACTAAACTGTCATACTTCACTAGGTGAAATGTTGCTCGTCTAGTGAATCTGTTATTGCTTCCTCCATGGAACTCCTCGCCTTCAGCTCACTAATACTTGCCTAGCAAATATTCTAGCCCATAAAACTTGAATTTCTCTGACTTTTCTCGCATCAAGTTTGCCTTGGCTCGCCCAACGAATTGACTTGTACTCAGATTCTTTGTTGCTTTGTAAATCAAATTAAAAACCTACTAAATGTGATGGAAACTAGGTAATAGTAACTTACTTGCATAAATATTAAATCCAAAACAAGATAACAAGTGTTATGAAAATTAACATAATTTTGGCACTTATCATGATTCTTGTATTCTCTCCTTACATTTAGTCAAGCTTATGAATATAGGAGTAACCAACACCCCGTATAGGCGAGGACATATATCTGGTTTAAGTAAGTCCCTTATAAGTACTAACGACTGGTGCATATATGATAATAGGAAGACATGCTCAGTGTAACGAAACCCGAGGTAGATGGAAGTACCATTCGGTTTGGGTGTAGCCTGTGTATTTAGGAACGAATAGGTAGATATACAAATGTTGGTTACGCTTTGAGGCGACAGAGTGTGTAGGCCCTATATTCATATACGAAGTGGCTCCTATTATATATGTTGTTGAGGTCGTTAACTTATTCTTACACATCACTTGAGATGGTATTTCCAACAAGGTGGTTTAGGAGGTTGGTTCCTTTATCAAGCCATGTGTCATATCCAGGTGGTTACCTCGATGGACGCTATCTTGACTTATCATATGGGCCTTATTGTCTTATTCTTGATGAACCTTGATATTTGACGACCCATTGGATAATTGAGTATGATATTTTAGGCCCGTAACATTAAAGAAATAGTTACATACAAGTAATAAACTAAACAAAAATAGTAACACAAAATTTATGTTCTATTGATCCATTAGCCTTTTTAGGAGTAGGTTTAGTCTTATCTTTAAAGCCTTAACACAAAATAGGCTTTTACACATGCTAATATGATGAGCCTGAATTTTAAAAATGTCAGGCCTTAAAATAAATTCTCTGACAGGAAATGTGTGAGAATCACATTTTAATTTGTTAAACTCAACTTTGCTTATTTATGCAGAGCCTTACTTGACACATCCTATTCACATTCATACGCACTGCATATGTAATGTCTCTTACCGAGATACTTCTTCCATTCCCTTTTAGGCGACAATTTTTTTTAGGTGACAACTTGGGTACCCATCAATAAAAGGTGGGTAACACAACCCATGCTGAGTTGGCACCAATCAAAGTTATTTGTTTGTTTTCTATTATTTTTAATGTTATATAAATACATTGTTTTGATTGGGTCAACTCAACATGGATAGTATTACCCACCTTTTATAGATGGCTAAACAAGAATTTCCCTTTTTTTTTTATTCTTATATTCTTAAATTTCTAAAAGTATTAATTGATAAATCTCTCTTATATTCTTTATATGGTGATTTGATTATAAAATTAAAGTCAACTAAAAGTATTCAAATATTGGGATGTATCGCATTGGAACTCTTTTCTTATCTGAATCTTTAAGACGGGACCCTATTATCGAACCCTCTACCGAGCTTAACCCTGCCCGCATTTCCTTTTTTTTTTTAAGTACCATTGTTTGAAATGTCATCATGAAAAGGTAATATAATGATTTGTTTCATGAATTGCGTGCGCACCTACATACAAAACGTGTCTTAGATACGCCCTCCGTTTTCTCTCATGTATCCGTTTTTTTGACTTTTTTTTTCATTTTTAAACGTTAAAGTAATATTAATAATTTGTTGGTCAAAATTATCCTTAACTATCTATAAACGGAGAATATAAAAGTCAACAAGATATATTTTACATTGATAAACATATGACGACAATTATTATGGAACGGATAGAGTAATGTAAATAAAAAGAGACTTTAAGTATGTCCACTTCTACAAATCTCTTTGGGAGGCACGATTTGTCTACAGTAGAAGTTTCATGCGGTTACATGCAATAGTGAATTTAAATCATTAATTTCACATCATACGGTTTAAATCGCATAACTATTACATTAATTTTGAACGGTCACAACAATTGATTTAGATCAGATGGTTGAGATACATTCGAGAATCAAGTTTGTGACAAATGGATGTAATATACATTCATCATATATTTTCCACGTGATCCATGCTTCATCATCCATTTATAAACAGTGGCTTTTATTTTCATCCATGTCGCTCATTATCAACATTGACACATCTTTCCCTCACTCCCAACTCAACCAATGGCTGCTCTGTTTTCTCCCATTGTCTCCCCCACCCGCTTTTCCGCCAAAACTTACATTTATATCCATACTCCCAATGGCATAGCCTTTCCAGTGCACGCAACCGTTATGGTACTCTTCTATTTTCCTTCATGTCTCTATTCATTTTCAATCATATATTTTTTTTTATAGTCAATTAATTATTATTTTTCGTTCTAAAATTGATCTCAAAGGCTTCAGCGTCCCCAGTTCTAAAAGAAATGGTAACGTCCAACAGTAACATTAAAATATGTGGTGTTCCAACCAACGCCGCCATTGCCTTTGTACGTTTCATCTACACCTCCAGGTTAGTCGTAGTGAAATTAAATAACTACTCATTTTTATGTAGAAAAGAAAACTGAATCAACAATTTTTTTGGTCTAAATACATCAATTTTTAGTTACTCAATTTTCTGTTATATTTAGAACAAAGAGAGTAGTATTATACTTTTTCCCGCTTATCCGCTTGAGAAAAAAGACAATGGTGACCCTAAGAATTGATTGGGACTATGCAGGTGCAGCAGGGAGGATATGAAAAATTACGGAATACACCTTCTCGTACTCTCGCACGTCTTTTCAATGTTCCAACTAAAGCAAAGGTGCATCGTTGACTTGATCCAACTCATGACCACAGAGAATGTGGTGGACGTGTTGCACTTGGCTAAGCTTTGTGATGCACCCGATCTCTACCTCAAGTGTGTCAAGTTAGTTACCAATAATTTCGAAGCGGTGAAAGAAACAGAGGGGTGGAAATTATTGCATAAACATGACCCTTGGCTTTTAGTTGACATTATCCACCTCAACAAAGAACAAGAATCGGTAATTAATAATCATTTCATTAAAATTCAGTTATTATGTTTTATTTATATATTTTTTTAATAAGTTGGTGATTGGGTGAAACAGAGGAAGAAGAGAGGAAAGAAACATAGGGAGGAACAAAAGTTGTTCGTGCAATTAAGTGAAGCTGAACAATGTTTGGAACATATATGCACGGAAGGTTGCACCAAGGTGGCACCATATGATGCGAAGATTACGAGGAGGTCGTGTACTAAATTATCCACATGTCAAGCTTTGCAGGGGTTGATCAAACACTTTACCACATGTAATAGGAGACTCGAGGGAAGGTGTAGGTGTTGTAAGTGTACGTGGCAACTGTTTAGACTTCACTCTTGCATTTGCCTTAACCAAGATACATGCAAGGTTCCTCTTTGCAGGTATGCGAAATAATAATTAAAATTATGCATTTTTTTCATTACACTTTTTTCATATAAAAAAAAAGGAAAAACAAATAGTAATAATTACAGTTGGTCTTTGCCATATAATTTTTTTAATATTTAATTTATATGGTGACAACTAGGGTACCCATGGAAGAATGGTGGATAATTTACCCCAACCAATAAACATTAGCCACATAAGCTTATTTTTAAATGATATTCATAAACTATCTTGACCCCACCAATAAATGTTCATTTTCATTGGTTGATGGGTAAATTACCCACCAATCTTTAAAGGTAATCTAGAAAAAACCTTATTTATTTTTCTTTTTGTACAAAGTGTTGTTATTATTATTATTTTTGTTAAGTAATTGAGTAACGTTGTTAGCGTGTCTGAGTCAACGCTATAATACGGCTTTACACTACAAAGATTATGGTAAGTGCATGGCAGGTTAAGGAATATAAGTGGTTTTCCATGTGATCAACTAAATTAAAATGAATATGCAAACAAATTAACCTTTGAAATTAACCATCAATGGGTATATCATATAAAGAAATACATGTAGCTAACTACTAACGTGGCATATTTTTACATTCGTTGGGTGCACAAAACCAACATGGTATACATTATATTGCAATAGCATATGCCTTCAATATTGTGAGCATGCATGCATGCATGCCAAACGTTTTTGAATATACGTGATAGTGTTCGTGCAAGTGATGAAACCCATAGACAAAGAATTGACACCTTCTTTCAGTTTAATTTGCTGTAAACAAAATTTAATTTAGCTCCATCTCTTAGTTTCTTTTAATTTTAGTGAGTCAGTCATTGACTAATTATTTGTCTTAATTCTTGTAGTTACTAGTTTTCATTTAGGGTATTTGGTTAACGTAGCTAAATTTACGGAAATGTGACAGGAAATTTCAATTGATAACTGAGAAAGAGAACAAGGAAGGTGCTACGAGGTGGAAACTACTAGTGGGGAAAGTAGCATCGACCAGAGCCATGTCTTCCTTACAATTGCTAAAGACAAGGAGAGATGAGGTAATTCGCAATGCTAGAGCAGAGGAAGAGGAAGAGGAAGATCAGCTAAGAGTATCTTCTAATTGGTGGACAAATGCAATTGCTTGTTTTCGGTGTATCTAATTATTGTTGTTTTGTAATGGGTTTCGAGTACTCTTTGCGTTTGTTTGGTATAATTTTGTTTACAAAAAAATAAGTTAAGAGTCTCATCATATTTGATGAGATAGGATTTCAAAGCAATTATGTGATTAAAAGTTTTCATATTAAATTGAGGATATTGTTATGTATTACATGGATTCCTTTTCTTTTTTTACTAGATGTTCGTCTTGATAATTGCCTTCTGTGTGCCTTTCTCTATCTTTTTCATTTCTTAGGAGGATATAATAATGTAAGGTTTTGGTAAACTAATGAGAAATGGTTTCTATCCAAAAAAAATAAGAAATGCCAAGTCGAGGTGTTGCTGAGTGATTTGTCATTTTGTGTGGAGTTAGTAGAAAGTTAAAAGTCAAACATATAAAAAATCATGTAGAGATCAGTTTGATGCATTAGAAGAAAATATTGTGATTGTGAGTTAGTAGCAAGTTGAAAGTCAAACATGTAAAAAATCATGATGAGATCAATTTAATGCATTAGAAGAAAATAATGATAATATATTTTTTATTGATATTTAAATTTTTAATTCAATAATTATATTAGTTTTTTTTTACAAGAATAATTATATTAGTTAAATACCTTTTTATTGGAACAATAAGCTATATTTTTTTCCTTATAGTAACATTCTTTTTTTTTAAAATAATAATAATATGGTAACATGTGCCAAACATGGGGCCGTTCGTCGGGACTTGGATTATAGTTTGACTCAATTTGCAAAAAAAAAAAAAAGTATATTGTAGAAATACAGAAATAGATCAAATATATAATAGAATATTTTTATGTGTTTAAATTGAATAAATTGCCTAAATTAAGTGAAAATTACAAAACACAAATATTTATAATCAAAATTACTACAACAATAAATTAAAAAATATTGGAATATTATAATATTAGCGAGAATCGAGCACTATATTTTAAGTTAATATTTTAGAGAAAATTGTAAATTTAATATTGATTTAGAACAATAAATTATTTGTGAATAAAAATAGTACATAGTATTGATTTCTCTTCAAGAATAACTATTTTTTTATTAAGATGTTTTCTACCAAGAAATTATTTATTAGTTCGAAAAGGATAACTATTATATGTGTGTGTGGCATCGGCTAAAAGACACAAATTAGTTTTTATGAATGTGACTTTTAGCAGGTTATAACTAAAAAGTAGATAACACCTTGAAATGTGAGTTGCTAAAAGACACCTTAATATATATAGACACACACACACTAAAATTTAATTTAGTTCTCGAAATGATGCATTGTTTTTTTTTGAAAGAGAAATGAAGCATTGTTAAATCTTTTGAGAAAAAAATTTGTCATATATTACAGCCTTATCTGACTCGAGGATTATTCTCTACAGTTGTGTATAGAGGATACATGGTTTACAATTTTTTCTTTTAATTTATGTTAAATTATTGTATATATTTAATATCTGGTAATGAAAGATTGAGATTTTTTTTGCATTAATTGCTTTTGCCTAATTGACTTATGTATTTCAATAACTATTACTCACTCCGTTGTTCGTTTTGGAATAATAACACCAAATTAAGGAAGTCGATTTTTGCGTATTTTCTCCTATTATACTCTTACTATAATCCACTAATAAATTCTCATTCTTTGACACTCACTTTTTCTTTCATATAAATTTAATTAATGTGTTATCTTTTTCTTATAAAAAACAATTGTTAGTTTTTCTCTTTAGAATAGAGAAGAATGGCTAGGGTCCCTTGCATGTCGTTTTCACCCATTTCAATTCACAAAAATTCAACACCAATTTTTAAAATTTAATCCAATTGGCTCGCGTTTGTTACTCCAATTCCATTAGCTTACGTAATCCATCCAATTGGCTACCAATTCAAGTGTTGCTGGTTCGTTTGAGAATTTTGTTTGAATTTATCAATTTGTACGTGTGCTCCTTCGGTGATTTCTATTTTCCAAATTCTTGTCACAATTTTCCTTCCAATTCTGGTCACTGCGGCGATTTCAGATGGCATTCGATTGGCTGGCAGAATTGTCAGACTCGTCGGAGCCTTCGCCGGTCGCACAGACTCCTTCCACATCGGTGAATCATGCACCTCCGAAATCTTTTGCGGCAACACTTGGTGGCAGGAGTTCGACTACTAATGAAACACCTCTTCCGGTCTCTTGTATCAAGGGTGATGCTCTGTGTATTCACATTGGTCAGGAAGGATACAAGAAAGGTTTGATTGAATGTCAGAATGTTCTTCGGGGACGACTGACAATGAATAAGGGTGACAAACCTTGTACGGCGCATGATCTAGTTGCTAAGTTAGGCTAATTATGGAAAACAACAGATAAATGGAAATTGGTATCGCTTGGCAGGGGATACTATAATTTTCGCTTTGAGTTTGCTGAGGATTTACATAGAGTATGGGCTGCTGGTACCTGAAGGTGAGAAAAACACACAAGAAGGGGGTTGAATTGTGTGAGTAAATTCTTTTCTTTCTCAAAACTTATGTTAAGTTCAGAATCTGATGTAGATCAGTTCTGAACCTATTTTCAGAGTTTGTTAGCAGCAGATTATGAAGTAAAGAGAGAGGGAAAGAAAGACACAATGGTTTTTATACTAGTTCCTTCCACAAACCGGAAGTAGTCTAGTCCCCCTGTCACTTACAAGAGATTTAACTATAATCAAACTGATTACAATTGCTCAAAGCACAAAGCTAAGAGTCTTCAATGCTCAAACACCTAGTAAGAGACTTCTAATGCTCAAGACACACAGTCAAGAGTGAAATTTCTGGCTTAGCAACTAATGACAGTTAAACTGGTTCTGATTAAAACTTGTTCTGAACCAACAGGTTCTGAACTAATACTTATTGGGACAGGTTCTGACTTGGTACTGATCAGAACTTGAAACAGGGCACAACAATGTAAAACAGAGCACAGTTATAGCAGGTTCAGGAGCAGAAATAAAGTGCAGAAAATAAAAAGAACAAACAAAGTTTGTTAACCCAGTTCGGAGTAAACACCTCCTACTCTGGGGGATACCAATCCAGGAAGGAAATCCACTATTGGAATTAATCCTTAAGACTCAGACACTGACTCCCAGTTCCTATCCTAAGCAATTAATTTCCACCTAGTCAGACTTCTACCCACGCATGAGTATTAGAGACCACTAACTTCCTATTCAAGCAACATCCCAGTCACTTGAACTAACCTTGAACCTAAACCAGTTCTGAAACAAAACAACCCAGTTTTTGAAGAACACACTTCAAAACAAAAACTTCATTCTTGCTTAAAAGCTTTGAATGAATTACAACTAAAAATACCTAAACCAACTCAAACTGAGTGGTGCACAGACAAAGCTAAAAAGCTTACACACTAAGACAGACTCAATTTCTGAATTTCTTCAATAATACACACATCTTGAATAGCAGCAAAGCTCTCCTTATATAGTCTTCAGCAAGCAACATTAATCTGAATTAAATCTTCTGAATTGATATGATTCTGAATAATGAATGGCTTGAAAAAGGAAACAAATAAAACTGCAACATATCTCTCAAAGATTGCTTCAGTAAAATAAGAACATTTCATAAACACGAGCCAAATCTTCAAAGATCTTCTCCAATTTAATCAGGCCTTCTAGAATCAACATGCTTGAATAAATCCTTGTTAAATCTCGCAAAGATTCGCGCCAAAACAATTCAGAAAAACCAGCTTCTGATGAAGTCAACAAAAGTCAACTCTGCTACAGTGCGTCTGATGCTTCAGAAGCACATTTCAGCTTCTGAAGTAACTTTCAGCTTCTGAAGGTGATTTCAGCTTCTGAATGACTTCAAAATGAAAAACTTGCAACTGAAGATTTGTTCTACACATTAAGATGCTTCTATTCAATACATTGGATTTGCCAAAATATGCAGCCAACACCAAAATACTCAACAATCTCCCCCTTTGGCAAATTTTTTGCTAAAACCAATGTTCACACATCACAAGCTCTTCAATTCATCATAACCAATCTTAATAATGAAGAACTTCACACATTAATATAACATATCATAGAGCTAAGCAGCGGACAAACATAATCTGAGCTATGCTTAAACCAACAAAAAACCAATCAGTTTCAGCTTCTGAACACTGATACACACATAACACAATTACTGATCAACTCCTGATCATCACAAACACTCCTGAAGCTTCACAACACTCCCCCTGCAACTCAGCATTTAACATTACTCCATAAAAACTCCCCCTTAATTCTGAACTGCAGTAACTTGTGAAACAAGTAACTTCTGAAAAATTCTGGAAAGCTTGAAACACTTCAGGACCACAAACACTCAGGATTTTAATAACCATATACTCCCCCTGAGACACACACTCCCCCTCAAACACATCAGCACATCTCATGTTGCATTGGTTATGAATTCTGAACAAAACATGCAACTTCTGAACCAATCTAGACAGCTTCTGACCCACTGAACAATCTGATAAAACACACTCTGAACATCTCTTGCCTGATCTTAAGCATAAATTTTTCTCCCCCTTTTTAGCCACAAAATTATGACAAAACACAGGTTTCACATTGGGGACAGAAATTAAATAAGCAACTGCACAAAAATCTGCAAAAATAATCCCAGTTTCATATTTAGACATATGTTCAGGAACACTCTCAGCCTTAGCAAAACTGGCAGGTACTCTTTCTTCCTCACATCCAGCTTGCTGTAATTGCTATAAGTCCTTGTATACGCAAACATTTGAAGAATTCAAACCAGACTTATTCCTCTCATCAATCTTCTTCTAAAGTCTATCAATTCTCTTCTGCACAGAGAGTCTGATTGCAGCAAATTCCTCAGATTCACTATCATCCAGTTGCTTTGCAACTTCAGGTTCATCAACCTTGACTTTAAGTTGAGCAGACTTGATATTCTTCAAAACTTTCATGTTTAAATGCTCAAACATCTGATGAATTTTGTCTTCTTCTTCTTCAGATTCCCACAGATAACAATTATCTTCTGATCTGCAGCCCTTCATCTGAACATTACCATTTTTATCAGTCACCAAACATTCTTTCTTATTGAACATCACCTTCAAGTCTTGGTCACACAATTGACTGATACTGATCAGATTAGATGTCAACCCTTTCACAAGCAATACATCATTAAGCCATGGTAATCCATCACTAATTAAATCACCTATTCCAATAATTTCACCTTTTGCTCCATCACCAAATGTCACATATTTTCCAGGATAAGGCTTTAAGTTTCTTAACAGCTTCTTCACACCAGTCATGTGTCTGGAACAGCCACTATCAAAATACCAGTCCTTCTTAGATAGAGCTTTCTGAGAAGTATGAGCCATTAGACCAACAGTCTCACCTTTGGGTCTCCAAACCTTCTGAACATTGACCTTTTTAGGAGCAGGTTCAACTCTTTTGTGATTAAAATGTTCAGGATAACCATATAGTTTGAAACAAAATGGTTTGATATGCCCCTTCTTACCACAGTGATGACAAACCCCAGTATGATTTCTTCTTTTGTTTCTGAAAAATTTCTGGGGTTGCTTCTGAGGCAGCATTTGAATTTGCTTCTGAGGCTGCTTCTGAGGTTGCATTTGAGCTTTCTTCTGAGCTTTCTTCTGTGATTGCATCTGAGGTCTCATCTTTGATGTCCCAATCATAGAATCATAAGATTCAGAAGCAGGTACAAATTGTTTAACAAGATTTTTCTCCTTGAGATTCAGACTCTGATCAACAAAACCTAACCCAGTTTTTCCTTGCTTCTGAACATCCAGAATCTCCTCCAACTTATCAGTTGCAGAGTTCATCATCCTAACTTGCTTCTTCATCTGATCAAGTTGAGAATTCAAATGTGTTACTTCTTCATTAAGACTAGAAATATGTCCTAAATGATCATTCTTCTCAGATTGCAGCTGACACACAGTTTCCTTCTCAGTCTCTAATAATTTGCACAGTTCTTGATTTCTGAGATACAATTCTTCATAAGAAACAGCTGGTTCCTCAAAAATCAATTCTTCATCACAGGCTTCAGATTCTGATGAGGTTTCAGTTTCTGATGAAGTTTCAGACTCTGAATAGACTGCAGGCACAGACTTTGAGCAAGCTTCTGAGACCATAAGAGCAGCAACATGTTTGGCTGACTTACTTTCAACCTCTCCTTCTGAGCTATCCTCATCAGACCAAGATACAGCAAGGCTTTTCTTCTGCTTCTTGAGAAAATTAGGACATTCAGTTTTGATATGTCCATAGCCCTCACACTCAAAGCACTGCACACCTCTTGCTTGTTTGCTATTCTCTTCAGATTGTTGCTTATTATTGTTGAGTCTGAGATACTGACCTTTGGTTCTGGATTTTCTGTCAACATTCTTCAGAATTTTGTTGAGTTGTTTTCCCAGCAACACTACAGCTTCTGATAAATCATCTTCATCTTCATCAAGCTCTTGATGATCATCAGCTTCAGAATTAACAGCAAAAGCTATTCCTTTCCCTTTCTTATCAGGCTGTTTGCAGAAAGCAGTCTCAAAATTGAGCAAGGACCCAATCAGCTCCTCAACCTTCATGGTGGTGATGTCATGAGCTTCTTCTATGGCTGTAACCTTCATGTCAAACCTTCTGGGCAGGGACCTGAGGATTTTTCTCACTATCTTCTCATCTGACATCTTCTCCCCAAGAGAATCAAAGGAATTGGCCATATCCAGCACATTCATGTAAAAATCCTGAACAGATTCATCTTCCATCATCTTCAGGTTCTCAAACTTTGTTGTGAGTAGTTGAAGTCTGGATAGCTTAACCTTAGAGGTTCCTTCATGAGTGGTTTTCAGAATTTCCCAAGCATCCTTTGCCACAGTACATTGCTTGACGAGTCTGAACATGTTCATGTCAACACCATTGAAAATTGCATTCAATGCCTTTGAGTTTCCATGTGACAGATCATCTTCAGCTTTGGTCCATTCTTCTTCAGGCTTCAGAATCTCAGTTTTGTTACCATCTTTGTCCAAAACCACAGGATGATCCCAGCCTTTAATCACAGCCTTCCAAGTTCTGCTGTCAATGGATTTCAGGAATGCACACATCCTTGATTTCCAGTACTCATAATTGGTGCCATCAAGTAGGGGTGGTCTGTTGACAGGGCCTCCTTCTCTCTCCATAAAGCCAGACATTATTAACTCTGGATCTCACCCAAATTACAGGCAGGGTGCCTGCTCTGATACCAACTGAAATTTCTGGCTTAGCAACTAATGAGAGTTAAACTGGTTCTGATTAAAACTTGTTCTGAACCAAGAGATTCTGAACTAATACTTATTGGGACAGGTTCTGACTTGGTACTGATCAGAACTTGAAACAGGGCACAACAATGTAAAACAGAGCACAGTTATAGCAGGTTCAGGAGCAGAAATAAAGTGCAGAAAATAAAAAGAACACACAAGGTTTGTTAACCCAGTTCGAAGTAAACACCTCCTACTCTGGGGGATACCAATCCAGGAAGGAAATCCACTATTGGAATTAATCCTTAAGACTCAGACACTGACTCCCAGTTCCTATCCTAAGCAATTAATTTCCACCTAGTCAGACTTCTACCCACGCATGAGTATTAGAGACCACTAACTTCCTATTCAAGCAACATCCCAGTCACTTGAACTAACCTTGAACCTAAACCAGTTCTGAAACAAAACAACCCAGTTTTTGAAGAACACACTTCAAAACAAAAACTTCATTCTTGCTTAAAAGCTTTGAATGAATTACAACTAAAAATACCTAAACCAACTCAAACTGAGTGGTGCACAGACAAAGCTAAAAAGCTTACACACTAAGACAGACTCAATTTCTGAATTTCTTCAATAATACACACATCTTGAATAGCAGCAAAGCTCTCCTTATATAGTCTTCAGCAAGCAACATTAATCTGAATTAAATCTTCTGAATTGATATGATTATGAATAATGAATGGCTTGAAAAAGGAAACAAATAAAACTGCAACATATCTCTCAAAGATTGCTTCAGTAAAATAAGAACATTTCATAAACACGAGCCAAATCTTCAAAGATCTTCTCCAATTTAATCAGGCCTTCTAGAATCAACATGCTTGAATAAATCCTTGTTAAATCTCGCAAAGATTCGCGCCAAAACAATTCAGAAAAACCAGCTTCTGATGAAGTCAACAAAAGTCAACTCTGCTATAGTGCGTCTGATGCTTCAGAAGCACATTTCAGCTTCTGAAGTAACTTTCAGCTTCTGAAGGTGATTTCAGCTTCTGAATGACTTCAAAATGAAAAACTTGCAACTGAAGATTTGTTCTACACATTAAGATGCTTCTATTCAACACATTGGATTTGCCAAAATATGCAGCCAACACCAAAATACTCAACAAAGAGACTTCCAATGCTCAAGACACAAAGTCAAGAGACTTCCAATGCTCAAGACACACAACTAAGAGACTTCTAATTGCTCAATACACAAAGTAAAGAGACTTCTGGATGCTCAGTATGCAGACTGAGACTTTGGTTCAAACTGATTTACAAAAAAAGAAGTTTGAGTTGAACACTTGATCAAATATCAGAGGTGTTCACTTAATACAACTCAGGTTTAAGACTCTACACTTAAGAAATTCTAAGATGATAAGTTTGTAAGAATTCTTAAGAGTTTTTGGTGACTTTCAAATATTGACAGCAAAACAGAGCACAAATATCAGTCAGTAAATTTCTTGAGTCTTAGCAATTTTCTTCTTCAAATCTTCACCCTTTTATAGAGGAAAAGATAGCTGTTGAGAATTGCCCAGGTTTGCAGCAAAGAGCCGTTGCAATTGTAGAAGCTAGGTCAGCTAAAAATGTGTCCTGAACTGCAGAAAACAGAGCACACATTTTTTGAATTCTTTCCTTAAAAGCTGGGGAATGTTTCTTTGAAGGAGGCAACCAATGCAAAGAGCTGTTCTGACATTGCAGGCTTTACTGTTGACAGAGACAGCTGCTTTTCCTCAAAATCAGACTTCAGAAGCTTCTCAGGAACTGTTCATCAGAAGCAGGTCTTCAGGTCTCAGACTCACCCTTCAGAAGCACTGTTCATCAGACGCTCCCTTCAGACGTTGACTTTTGTTGACCTTCAGACTCAGCCTTCAGACGTTGACTTTCGTTGACCTTCAGACTCAGCCTTCAGACGTCGACTGACGTTGACCTTCAGACTCACCCTTCAGAAGCACTTCTTCAGACGCAGTCTTCAGAAGCAGTCTTCAGACGTTAGCAATTCCAATTTTCTTTTTAACACTTTGTTATCATCAAAACCCAAAAGAGAGTTGTTCATACATTTTGTTCCAACAATCTCCCCCTTTTTGTTGATGACAAACATAAGTATTAATAGAAAATTATTGTTAATTTAATTAACAAGTTGACTGCAGGGTATGAGGTTTGCAAGCTCCCCCTGAGTCGGATCCAGGTTAATTAAATTCAGTTTAGATCAAAAAGATGAGAATTTCATAATTGTTGTTAAGTTTAATTAACAAGTTGACTTCAGGATGAGGTTTGCAAGCTCCCGCTAGGTCTGATAATCCACAGGATGAGTTTTGTAAGCTCCCTGAGTCTTATCCAAGTTATTTAAATTCATTTCAACTCAATAAAGAGTAATGTATTATCTCACAAAAATAATTCAGAACTTTTACTCCCCCTTATGAGTAAGTATCAGAGATTAAAAACAGTTCTCATAAGTTAATTAACTGACAGAAATTAACTTATTGTTCTGAGCTCAGGAGCCTTAAATACCTTTTACTCCCCCCTCATAAGTTAATTAACTGACAGAAATTAACTTATATTCTGAGCTCAGGAGCCTTAATACTTGTTTACTTTTACTCCCCCTTTTGTCATCAACAAAAAGAAAATTTTCAGAATTTTTAAGAGAGTTTGAAAACATGTGAGATTAAAATGCAATCATATAGGTAATCAAGCAGCAAAGATAAGCATCAGAGCAAGCTTGATCATACATGACGTATATAACATTGCATTTGAAAATCAGAGAATGTTGTTCAGAACATAAAAGATTGTTCAGAGCATTCTGATCAGACACAATCTGTTCAGAATTGTTCAGTACCAATTAACTGGTTTTAGAAAACTGAAAACAGATCATTTTGTTCAGAGCATTTTTGTTCAGTACATTCTGTTTAGTATCACTGAACTATTTTAGACAAAATTGTTCAGATCATATACCAACTGAAGGTTTTAGCACAACTGAACTCTTTTCAGAAAACTGAAAAAAATAGCATTTAACTCAGTGCTTCTGAACCCTTCCAGACATAACTATTCAGAGTTTTTAAATAGGTTTTGAAAAACTGAACATGTCTGATACCAAAGTGAGACTTTCAGACAAAACTGTTCAGAGTTTTTTTTAAATATGTTTTGAAAAACTGAACATGTCTGATATCAATTTGAGCAATTATGATGAAAAAAAATGTGTCTGTGTTTTTGTTAAAACATTTCAGAACTGAAAACAGACAAACACTTTTGCATATTGATGACTTTGGGAGGGACAAAGTATAACTTTCAAAGCTTAATTCATCATTGCCCAGAGTTATAACTTAACAGATTCTGACCAAGTATTGAATAACAGTTCAGATTCATTCTCATTAGTGGGTCTTGTGAAAAATGTCCACTTATAATGAGTTAATCAGAAATCAAAAATTCTGATTCTGAAACTCAGACTCTGATGTCTTCAGAAGCTGAACTTTCTGCAGACTCTCAAAGTGAGTGTCTGTTAAGTATTAGCTTCTGATGAACTCAGATTCTCAGTTTCTTATTCAGAGTCAAGCAAATTTTTCAAAGAGATGAAATGCATTGTTCAGATTCTTTTTAATAAGTTTAAATCTATCTTCTGAACAAAATCTCTTAATAAAATGATGTTTAAGTTCTAAAATGCTTGGCTCTTGAATGTAGAATTGAAATTTTTAGACATACAAATTATAGCAATGTTATCACAAAGAAGGTTATGTTGTTTTCATGAATCTGATAGTTTCCCAACTCATGTAGAATCTATTAAGAATAACTGAGAACAAAACATACCTCAGTAGAGCTTCAGATTTACCTCTCCTTGTTCATTAAGTTTGTTGCTTAACACCCATTTTTGTTCCAACAGTACCATTAATCTAAAGTCGGGTCTCCTTCGTCTTTCACAATGAACGAAGGACTTTAATCATTACTCGTAGAAGCAGAGACTCATGCATCCATTTGGATTCGTTTGGTTGAATTACCATATGAGTATTGGTGGGAAATGACGTTGAAGGAAATTGCAAGTGCATTTGGTACCCTGATTGAGGTGGATGCTCCGACATGTAATAGGGCTTTTGGTCACTATGCGAGAATTTTAGTGGACATTGATTTATCTAAGCAAGTGTATGATGAGATTCTTGTGGAACAAGAAGGTTTTGCATTTAAGGTTGAAGTTCATTACGAGCGGATATCTCTTTTCTACCACCACTGTTATGTAATTGGTCACAATGTTGCTACTTGTAAGTGGCTGCACCCGGATGCGACAAAGGAGAAACCAGACTGAGGCAAAAAACCAATGGTTGTAGAGACAAATCCAAGACTAATTCCTACTTGGAAGCCTCGTGAGCATCATAGTGTTGTAGGTGCCTCTACTTCAGCGCAGGGAGTTACGGGTACCACTTTGGTAACGATCGCTGTTGCAGCTCCCTCTTCTACAAGCACTGTAGCGATTCAAGGACGGACAATATCTCATTCTGCTACACATATTACAGATGTTGCTGCCAGTTCTTTCAGTTTTGCTTTACATAATGTTTCAGACGAAATTCCACAGGGTACGTTGCCCAGCCCTCTATTACTGTGTTGGAATTGGTTTCCGAGGTTGAGCACGATGGCGTGGAGCTAACACTTCACAAGTCTCAGAAAGGTGTTCCTAAGGTTTTTGTCGCATCTGCTCCACATTCATCTTCGGTAGAGCATGATGAAGTGCAATTGATTTCCTCTGGGATAGTTTCCTCCGCTTCTGCTAGGGAGGAGTGCCCCTCTCTGGTTCAACATACGGTTGCACACAACGATGTGCACATTGCATCCCCTACGGCTACAGGTTCGCCATCAGATTTCTCTTCTATAGGGAAAACTCAGATTCCAGTCACCCATAACAATGAGGAGGTAGTTCATGTTAGTTGCGAGAATGTTGTGAGTCCAACACAACCAGTGGAAGGACAACATCAGGTAGTCGCTTCGACTGAAGGTACAACGAGTGCATCGGTGCCAGGTGACAGCAACACGATATTGGTTGCACATGAGAATAGGCAAGAATCACATAGTAATATGAATATGCAGTATGACTTGGAATTGTGGCGTAGGATTCGTGAGTATAATAAGGGGTCAACACAAGTGCCATTCTCACCTGTCTTATCAAAGAAACATAAGCAAAAGATAAAACAACTTCAGCCATGAATATTTTCAAAATCAAAATTAATGTAGTGTTTCTATTAAGTAACTTTTAATTTTATATGCAAAATACTGTTCAATGTTTGCACCGTACCCGTTGTAAATTTTATGTACTTATTTCTACATAAACAAATTTTTATATACATATATGAGAAAGTCGATATGATAAAATTTTGGAAACCCAATACTATTTTCAAAATATCAACATTAATGTAGTGTGTTTATTAAATAAATTTTTATTTTATATTTAAAACACTGTGAAATTCCTGGCAACCTGACCGACAGACGCTGTGCACAATGTTGGCACAACTGTCCGAGCACTTGTCCTACTCAGAACTAAAATTAAAATAACGCAGCGTAGCAAAGCACGAAATAAAAGAAACACAACAAAAAGATAAAGTACACAGTGAGTTTGTTAACCCAGTTCGGAGCAACTCTCCTACTCTGGGGGATACCAATCCAGGAATGAATCCACTATTATAGTTCTAGTGAAAAGACCAACGTAAACACACTACTTGACTTTGCACCTAGACCCTACCAGTGTCAACTCTATCTAGGAACTCCAAGATATGAGACCCCGTCTCAATTCCTACCAACAACACAGGCAGTGTTGTTATCAAACACACAAAAGCACAAGTAAAAGAGACACACTCTAATGACACAAACTCACTCCGTACTTAAAAGCTTAGGAGCAGTTCACAATTACAACTCAAACAAACACAGTCCTTAGTTTGAATCAGGAAGATACAAGCAAGGCTCACAATTAACAAGAGAAACCCTAAAAACCTTAAACGCACGCTTTTCTATTACACACGGTTTTCAGTAACCCCATTAGGGTTTGTCTTCACAAATATATATTACTGAGATAGCACGGGTTTGGGCTTCAAAACAGAGCATGGACATTGTCCGGTCCAGCTGGAAATTCTTCTAGAAACAATAAAAAGCTTCCAAAAATATAACGATCTCTTTTGGAAAAATACCAAGGCAAGACCGTCTTTTACACATCATCAGATACATGCGCCTTGATCAGCAAGCTAGAGGAAAATAAAACTTCAGGCAAATCTTTAGAAGATTGCGTACAAAAATAAAGCGCTAGCTGGCGCGAAAAACACAGGTCACATAATGCTGTTCCATATGCTACAGCATCTGTCCAAGCATCTGGCTAGTAGATGTTTTTGCAAAATGTAGCCAATCTACAAAAACCCAACACACTGGTAAATATTTAAATTGCACTCATTGAAGATTTTATATGCTTATATATGCAGATTTTTTTTTTTATGTATCGATATGTGATAGTCGATATGATAATATTTTGAAAAATCGTGACTATGTTCAAAATATCAACATTAATGTAGTGTTTCTACTAATTAAATTTTTATTTTATATGTAAAACAAAGTTCAATGTTTGCACCGCTGCTGTTGCAAATTTTAAATTTTTATATCTGCAGAAACAAATTTTATATACATATATGAGAAAGTCAATATGATAAAATTTTAGAAACTCATGACTATTTTAAAAATATTAACATTAATGTAGTGTGTCTATTAAATAAATTTTTATTTTATATTTAAAACACCAGTAAATATTTATACCACACTCGTTCATGATTTTATATGCTTATATATGCAGAAGAAATTTTTTATGTACCCATATGTGATAGTCGATATGATAAAATTTTGAAAACTCGCGATTATTTTCAAAATATCAACATTAATGTAGTGCTTCTGTTAATTAAATGAAAAAAAAAATATTTTATATGCAAAACACCGTTCAATGTTGCAGATTTTAAATGTTTATATCTGCAGAGACAAATTTTATATAAATATATGAGAAAGTCGATATGATAAAATATTGGAAACTCGTGATAATTTTCAATATATAAACATCAATGTGGTGTTTCTATTAAATATTTTTTATATGCAAAATCTCATTCGATGTTTACTGGATGATATATAATTAAGGACAATTATGAAATTTTACAAATTTTTTTTGACAAAAAACTTGTTACACTTGTGATGACCATTAACTGTAATTAATTTTTTTTTAAAAACAAATAAATTAGTTTCATAGTTATCCGTGGAAATTGGTTACACATGATGACCATTATCCGTAATTAATTTTTTCAAAACAAATAAATTAAATTTTGTAAAATGACCATTATGCACAAAAAATTAAGGAGATCATGAGTTTTAATAAGGACAATTATAAAATTTTGCTGGACTTCGATTTTTATATATTGTTAGTAGATATCGCTTTTGTGTGCATATTATAGATATTTTTTACGGGCTTTTAAAATTCTTAGTCAGACGGATCAAACACACTGCCTAGTATTTTTTTTTTGAAGGAAACATTTAGAAATTATTGAAAAAAAAATATTAAAATAGGTTGATTAGAGTACAATCATCTCTGTGAAAAGAATTATTCATCCAAGCACCATTATTTCTCCTAAGAGCAACCAAAATAATATGATGAAGTCGGTTTGGGAAATAGCTCTATTTTTTATTCTAATATTCAAAATAAGTTTATTACTCAGACTAACAAGTGTTTTAAATGCATTATTTAAAAAATAAAAAAATAAATTAAGTCTTAATAAATATTTGTCAAAATCATAATTACAAACAAAAAAACCTTTTTTATTCATTAAACAAGGTCTTAAGGTTTGTTAGCATTTTTTTTTTAAATTCATTCATAAACCAACACGGGTCTTCGTCATGAATTGGTGGTGTTAATTGACCAATTACATCTTTCGTGAAGGATTCGGGAAAATTTGTTTCGCTATGCCTAGCATTATCTGAAAATGAATCCTCTCAATTGATTTTTTTTAGGATGATGTGAAGATTTTAACCATTGATTTCCACCTTATCAATGGTCAAGATGTATGAGAGATCTTATCCATCGATAATATCAAGATCTATGACAAAGACCTCCACATTTTTTTGGTACAGGAGAGGGCAAAGCCCAGAGGAAAAAAAACTACAAAATTAAGCGGACATTCCTAGGCATGCAAACCCTAGAAATATCATCATAAAGGAGTTTTTGAAGTTCACTAAGAGGAGTCTCCAAAACAATCAAATTCAAAATGATCTACATAAATGCTAAAGTTAACAAACCAATCAACACTTCTATTTCCTTATGTCAAGTATGGTTGATTTGCACATGTCAATTCATTTTCAGCAGCTCTTTAATACAGGGAATTAAAATAGGGATATTCCCATTAAACTTGAAATTGTCAGAAATCATGTCGATCAATATCTTAGAGTCATTTTCAACTATAAGATGATCAAAATGCTCCCTCCAAACCATGTTTATACCCAAATACAACCCCACATCTTAGCATGTAAGGCGTCACAAGCTCCAATCTTCTTAGTGTAACGTTTTATCCAACCTTGCATGCATCATCGATGTTGAGCTTGATCCAACATTCGTCTGGTCGCTTCCATTCTATGAAAATATTGTCATTCAACTCAGGTCCTCTATGAAGGTGCTCCAAAGTTGTACTCTTCAATATCTCTAACATCTCTCAATTTTTTTCCACTGATTTAGTAGATTGGCAAGTGAGATCAGAATGAGCTCATCTTCCAGTTTTAAAGTCAAATATAAATGCCCTAAAAAATTTTTCCAATTGAGAGAGTACATCCGCCAAGACATAGAGCACAAGTAATGTTTAGCAGTATCATCATGGTTCATGAACAAGAAAGCAGGGCTGATATACACTAGTAATAGCATGCAACAACCCAAATTAAACTCAAAGAAGAAATGCAAACCAAAGTAAACAAAGGCTAGATAGCAGCCGCAACAACAAATAGCTTCTTCTTTTATTTGGAACAACATAGGGCCACAGGCCCACAACAAATAGCTCTATTAATTTCGTGGAAAATGAAATGTTCTTGCATCACGTGTATAGTTTGGCCCGGGGGAAATAGCAAATTAACCTATGCTACTTGTTTTGGAATTAAAATGTCAGATAGGGAATTAGTTGAATGAATAGTCATTTAAAGTAGAAAAATCTTTGCTGGCAAGGTGACCACACAAAATTATTGTCTTACTCATAACTGTATTTCGTTTAATAAAATCACATTTTTGTTGGCAACCATAGTTTCCTAAAATGAAGAGCCGTATACTGTGATGTTTGGCTAAATTCAGTGTCAAAATAAATGGGAAACCAATTTCTATCAAGTTTCAAATGCAGCGTATTAATTCATTGCTTTCCTTGCTGAGGTATGATGAAGTACACGAAGATAGCATGAAAAGATTAGAAGAAGAAAGTAGAGTGGATTATGCAAAAGGTAACATTCATTCAATGGTACGCATATCCAAGTAGGACCGTGGCCTAACCCATCCTTCCTAATCTCATTAAATATTTAATTCTCTTACCTTACGATAGTCCAAAGCCACGCCTCATTTACAGAAAGTTAGTACTTACTGATAAAATGATAGTAGTATCATGTAACTGTTCTGCTAGTACTATTGTCTATTGATTTACTTTTTCCAACATGTAGTGTAGGTCTGCCCTTGCAGGTTGCAGCCGCGAGCTATGACATTATAGTGTTTGTGAATTGTGATCAATGGTGCTCTTAATTAGAACAAAAACTGTGGTTCTCACGGTTCACTACTATGAAGTACACCGATACAAGAACAACATGATTTAAAGCTCAATGGTGCAAACAAAATGTGATACAAATGATTAATTTACGGGAAAAAAAAATAATTAGATCGACCAATCCAAATTAAGAGTCAAACTTAAAAACTCATTTAGGTTGGTCTGATAGGGTTGACTTAGACTTTGGAGTGTCGTTCTTTCAAGATCTCATCAATTTTGGTAGAATAACTTGGTCTCTTAAAAACAAAAAGGTAAAACTTAAAGATTTGCATGTGTAATTTTACATTGTATTGGTTTTGAATATAAACATCTTTAACTACGAAATTAGTCTCTGACTTTGCAAAACACTCTAAAATAAGTCTTTGAGGTTATGGATATTTTAAAAGGATCTATGACTATGTTAAACTTTTCTTATATTAGTCCTTCCGAAAACATGTTAATGACTTAATTGATAATAGGTCAGATAAATAGTCATTTTGAATCTTAAATGTGTAACAAATAGCTATAATAGTCATTTAATGTATCAAAATTTTAAAATAGTCTCTGATTGTGTATTATGTTAGTTAAAATAATCACTTGCGTTAATCTGCTTCGTTAATATTATCATATCAGTCACTCATATCAGTCTCTATAAAATATAAATACTTAGTTACTGTCATATCAATCATTATATGAAAAGAGTTAACGTCGGCATTGACGTCACGAACTATTTTGACTAGCGGAGTGCACAAATAATATTTTGGAATTTAGTTACGATGGGGGCTATTGTGATTATCCTTTATACATTCAGAGACTAAAATGACTATTTGTCCTAATAAGTCTTTAAATTTCGAGATCAACTTGACATTTTAATAGACTTTGATACCATTTTAAAATATTCATATTCTCAAGAAGATTTTTTTACAGTTTATTTTAATTTATGTACATTGTTAATGTAAATAAGTTTTTACATACACATATAATGATTTGTCATTTGTTGTCAAATCATTTTAAAAATATATAGCTTGTCATACCTCCTTAATTGATATGATAACACATCATCGAATGAATGCATAAAACCTTTTTATACAATAAATATATACATTACATTTTTTTAAAGAAAAAAGTGATCCTATTATCAAATAAAAAATTGAAATACTAACGAATGTCTACGCAACACTTTTTAAAATTCTTTAACAGCGTTGAAATTTATGATATTTAAATTTTTAAAAAAATAATTTTAAATTTGAAATACACAAAGAGAGTCCGGAAAATTGGTTAACAAAATCCCATAAAAAACTGCACGTGATATGTATTGAAAACAAGGGCATTTTTGTCGTTTTCCCATATAACATCTCCTTGCCCTTGTCATCTTTGGACGGAAAGTGAGACCACCTTGAACCTTCTCTCCTTCTTGTATTTTTTTTTTACAAAGATAAAGATTAGAAAAAGCAAAAATAGAAAAGAATAAACACATTAAGTACTCCCTAAAGAACAAAGTGCCAGCGACAACGCTCCTTAGGAGATTTACAAGGTCAATAGGGGAAAATCATGAAGAAGGAGTTCAGCATTAGAAAAAGCTTCAAGCTTTGCCATGTAGTCCGCACGTTGATTCTCCTCTCTAAGAGTGTGAGAAACCGATACATTTGTTTGATGAAGCAATTGTTTTATGTCTTGGATGAGAACAACATAGATATGGTACCCCTCAGTGGGGCCATTAATAAGGTTGATGCAAGCAAGGGAATTCGAGTAGCAAGCAAGTTCTGCATAACTCAAATCTTTTGCCATGATTAGTCCGTGATAGATAGCGGAAAGCTCACTTAGCAAGATGTCATCTGAACCTGGAACGAAACAAGAGAAACCTGCAAGGAATAAGCTTGCGTTAGTATAACGCAATACCCCACCAAACCCAGTTCTAATAGGAGAGTATGCATCTACAATATTTATCTACTTTTTTTATTTACTCTTTTTTTTGGTGCATACTTTTTTTATTTACTTTCTATTTACGAGAAATATAAATTTAATTAGAAGATTTTTTTGACGCAAAATATAAGTAGAAGATTAAAAAATATATTAGTGATTCCAATTATTAAAATGAGTCCCGTTAATTTATGCTTAAGTCTATTTCCATCATAAATTGAAGGTAAATGTTGAATAGATAAATTGGCCAAACTCCATATGACTTTAGGGGTGGGAATAAACTAGGCCGAGCTAGGCTTTGCAAGGCCTAAGCCTGGCCTGCCAAATTTTTTAAGGCCTAAGTCTGGCATGTGGCCTGTCATAGACTTACTTTTGAAGCCTGAGCCTGGCCTTCTGAAAGCCTGATAAGACCTGCTAGCCTGTTTAAAAGCCTATATTATATGAACATCTTTAAGTAAGCAATGTGATCTAAGTTTAAATGGACTAGCGAACTAATAGATCAATTAGATTAAACTCTCTTTTAGTAATCAACATGAGTTTTTAGGGAATTTAACTATATATTGCATCATATTTCAATTCTAGTTTATAATAATACATTCGTATATGCGTAAAATTAATGTATACTAATAAACTTAAATTACTAACGAATTTATATTTTAATTCAAAGTACAAAATATATTATAATAATAAATAATATTAATCATATTTACTTAAATAGGTCGGCCTAATAGACTTAAGAGGCTTTTTGAATGGTCTGTGACCTAGCCTTTTAAGCTAAATAGACTTCTAGGCCTTCTCTATTTAAAAAAAAATCTAGCCTAACCTGACCTATTGTAGGCTAGGTCATAGGCCTCTGTAGACCGGTATGATCTATTCCCATCCCTATACGACTTCAAATTGTGGAAGACACAAATTTCATTAGTTTCCCTGTGATAGCTTTCCGTCGTCATTCTCTGCAACCAAACAGTTTGTAAATATAAATACAAAATCATCTATTTTTATTATTTAAACGACGTTTTGAACACAATTTCGGTAGTATTATATTAAGGCATTTTTTGAAAATTGTGATATTTGACCATCAAATTCCCACTGTGATCATTAATATAAATAAAAAGCTAGGCTCATTGAATGAGTGATGTATCTAGACTTTAATATATAATTTATTTAATAAATTTAAAAAATATTTTTTTTTTTATAATAGTGATCGGATGATTTCTTAATTTAAGATTTAAAGATTGTCACATAAACACTCATTAACAGAGCTACGAGTAACGGTGACTTGTGCATAATCACAAATAAAAAATAATTGAGTTTTGTTAAAGAATGTCCTGAAACACTATTTAAAGATTCTAAATTAAAAAAGTCAATTTACGATGCACTGATTACACAAACTTTTATAAAGACTTACCATTTAAGGTCTTAAAGAGTGCTCCGAAACATTCGTTAGTATTTCTCAAAATAATTAAGCACACCGAGACAAATGCAAAAAAAGTAAATGTGAAAAGGACTAAATGATACTTTCGAATTTGAGTCTCTAATTTATTTCTTTTGATAAATGATATATTTAATCTCTAATATCGACTAAATACACCATTTATTAAATAAGTCTAAAAAGTAAAGTTTTTCTTGTAATAGAGACTGAAGTAATATTAAATAATGTGACTAATTTTTATATGAAGAAATAATATTTATACAAGAGAAATGCTCTTAATGCGAAACAAAAAACTAGCGAAAACAAATGTATTAGGTGGCGGCCAATTTTATACCATCATAATACCTTTAGTCCATCCAATCCAGAATTAAATTCTCTTAGCTTGTAACACGTATCAGTTTCGTCTTTTTTTTTTCGTGTGTAATGCTTGGTATTATATAGCATAGCTGTTTATACAATTATTTTGTTACAATTTTATTATACAATTCTTTTATAGTTATATTATATTTTTACTTTCTCTTTAATTTTCATGTCAATACAACCAATTCTTTATATATTTTGTGTTGTCTAATAAATTATCCTAAAAATAATTGTTGAAATAACATAAATCTATTCCTTTGCTGCTGTTCCCTTCTATTACTTGCTGTAGAGCTACTACCCTACTTTTTTTGGTTTAAAAAGAAGTGCATGTTCAGTGTAGGTTAGATGAAGTATCTTGATAATAAAGAACATAAAGTAGCATAGGAAAGTGAAACATGGAGAGCTAACAGTAACAGTACTGCTAGTACTGGAAAGTGGACAATTTGCCCACACACTGCAGAAGCCGACCGCAGTCATAGTCACAGACTCACGACTTTTCTTCCCATCAACTAAATTAACCGTAACATCTCTCAATCACATGACAAAAAGAAAAAACTCCTTTATTTCTTTGTAACAAAAGGCTCACACTAAAATCAAGGCTCCGTCTCCAGTGCGCGACCTTCATTGGTCATGTACGGCGCAAGACTAATATTTTTTTTTATTTTGTGTGTATTAAAAAGCACAAACCATGCTTTTTTTCTTTATAGATTTTAATAAAAAACCGTGCATTAAAAACACAGACTGTGCAAAAAAAGCACGGACCGTGCTTTTTTTTGTTGTTTTGTAAACGCACGGTCCGTGCTTTTAAACTTTTAAAAACTTTTTATTTATATATATCTCTCATGAATGCTATTTGACGTGGCTATTCAGCTTATAGCTTATGGCATTGTATATTTTCTTCAAACTATAACATTTTTATTAATTTTTTGGTTTATTTTTTTTATTTTTTTTACCTTTGTTCATAATTAATTTAATATATAATTATATTTAAAATTTACCATAAATAGTGAAGCAAGTTTAGGTAAATATAAGTCATAAATCTGGATTAAAAATTGTTAGATAAAAAAGTTGATTGAATTAGTAAATACATTTATTATTTTAGAGATTAAAATAATTTAAAAGTTTTTAAAATAAAAAAGGCAATAAATTTGGTCCAAGTTAGAGGAAAAGCACGGACCGTGCGTTTACAAAACAACAAGACAACAAAAAAAGCACGGTCCGTGCTTTTTTTGCACAATCCGTGCTTTTTTGCACAGTCCGTGCTTTTAATGCACGATTTTTTATTAAAATCTAGAAAGAAAAAAAAAACACGGTCCGTGCTTTTTAATACACGACCGTGCACGAAATAAAAAAAAAAAGAAGTTGGTCTTGCACCGTACATGACCAATGAAGGTCACGCACGGAAGACGGGGCCTAAAATCAAACCATTGAACCAAGGGTTAATGAGTTTCACAAAGACGAATTATTTAAAAGAACTTGAATTTAACTTTTAAATATAACAATTTTTGATTAAATTTTATTTGTCATTCAACTAAATTCCATATTATACATTTTTTCTTTTTAAGAATGAGATGGTTAAGGCAAAATATAAATGCTCACTAGCCAAGACAAGACTAACGCTTCTCTCTCACTCACTCACCCCCACCAACCTAACCTGTCACATAGAGAGACTCTTCCTCACGCCACAACACTAATCAAATCAAACTCAGAACCAAACAAAACAAAACAAAACTCTAAATTCCCCAACCAAAGTTATGCAATTATGTCATGTTCCCTTGACTCATTTTGGCTCCATTCACAAGCCATGGCGTGTTTAACGCCCCATTGCATTTATTGTTACATTTACTATTTTGCTACTTCAACTATAACACTCCTCTTCAGTTCTTACCCGTTAGTTCGTCACTAGTCTCACACGCTTGTTCATTCATTTCAACACCCGCTTTATACGCTACCCTGTTTTATATATTTCTTCTCATTTTCCCACAGATTTTGCACTTTTCTATTACCAGGTTTGATTGTCTTTTTCCCTTTTTTTCAAACTTTGTCAAACAATATTTTATTCTCCGGAATCTCTCTTACTATAATAGTATTATATTTATTCATTTTGTTTATTTTAATCTTTAATACAATATTTTCTTATAATAATAATGCTGTGTGAAATGTCAATGGAAACAGAATAGCTACCACATGGTTTGTTCTATATAGGAGAGAAGAAAACTTGATGCTTCAGTTGGACTACTCGCTCATTGCTCTCTCTGTTCTTCACTCTTGTTAGGTACTGCATTTTCTACTCTTGTTCAGTAAGAAACAAGTTACATTTCTAACTTATATAACCATTAAATCATTCATGTAATTTTATTTCCATATGACTAGAACTCTTGAGCTACACATTTTAATTTTTTTTAGTATTTGGTTTGAATTTGACCATGTTGCATTTGTATGTTTTTTTGGAATAATGTGTATTATAGGTTTAAATGAATGTGATTTTATGCCTCCAACCATTTTTGTATTGCAAGTTCAAACACTTTGTGTGCGTGTGTGTGTGTGTTTTGGGTTTACATTTATGTTGTGTTCATGTTATACTTCTCTTCTAGGTTGAGGTTTAAACTGTTTTCAGTGGAGTCTGATTATAGAAGTGTAATATAATGATGATGGATGGACGGCGGCATTCTGTCGATATACCGATTTCTAAGGCTCTTGTAGCATTGAGGAGAGTCAGGTCATTGAAGGATCCATCAACTAATTCTGTGACCAATCACTCTCCTTTGATTGACAACTTACACTGGGAAAACGGTTCTGGCAATGGGATTTCTCTGATGTTTCCGGATGCTTTTGATTCTGATGATAATCTTGCTAGTTCAAGGAATTTAGGATTTAAAGGGGGAAGAGAGCTGGATGCTGCCAGATTTGAATTGAGTCATGGACTGTTGAATTCAAGACAGAATCGACGGAGTGTTTATGGATATAAATCACCTAGTGAAAGCTGTGGTAGCAACCATGGTGGTAAAGGATTGGATATTAATGATTTCAAGGATGGGGGGTTATATTATCGAGAAATTGGAAGATCGTATAAATTAGGGAGAATGGATCACGCTAAGCCAGCTAGAAAACTTCTACGCAACAATCAAGTTAAACCATCTAATGTGGTGGGAGATATTGCTAGCAATCTGAGCAGTCCGTGCCTTTGTGTTCGTGATGCTTTATCACCCCAAGGTTCCTTGGCACTTATAAATCAAGATTTTGGCGTTCTAGATAATAGGGAAAATGGATGTGGAAAAAACTGTTGTTTGTCAAATTCTCCAAGGTTTAGAGGATCAAATCTTTGTTGTGAGAAAGAAGACCGTTCCTTGATATTGCACTGCGTTGATGACACGGATCCTCATGGACATAGAAATGTGAGACACAATGGTGGCGAAATTAGTCCAAATTTGGAAACTCCTAGAATGTTATCTATGAAATTCAGACCTATGTCATTTGATGATTTGGTGGGACAAGATATGGTAGTTAAGTCTCTTTTGGGTGCACTCTCTAGTAGAAGGATAGCATCATTTTATCTCTTCCATGGTCCACGTGGTACCGGCAAGACCTCTGCCTCAAGGATATTTGCTTGTGCACTGAATTGCCTCTCTAATAAGAAGCAAAGACCATGTGGCCTGTGTAGAGAATGTGTTTTATTCTTTTCTGGAAGAAGTAAAGATGTTAAGGAAGTGGATTCTGTGAGAATCAATCATACAGACCAGGTTAAATCCCTTGTTAAGAATGCGTGTACACCTCCTGTTTCCTCTCGTTTTAAGGTTTTCATTATTGACGAGTGCCAGTTATTGAACCCCGAGACATGGGCGTGCCTTTCAAATAACCAAGATAACATTTATCAACATGCAGTTTTTGTGATGATAACTCCTGATTTGGATAAGCTTCCACAAAGTGCAGTTTCCCGGGCTCAGAAGTATTACTTTCCAAAGGTTCAAGATGCTGACATTGCTTGCAAATTAGAAAAAATTTGTGCAGAAGAAGGTCTTGATTTTGAACAGGCTGCTTTGGACCTTATTGCTGCAAGATCTTGTGGTTCTGTCAGGGATGCAGAAATTATGCTTGATCAGCTGAGTTTGCTTGGTAAAAAGATCAAAATTTCCTTAGTTTATGAGCTTGTGAGTATAGTGCTTTAGTTCCATACTTGTTAAAATTCCTCAAAACTTTCATCATTTTTTCCTTAGTGATTAACCTTGCCTTTTGTTGTTATGCAGACTGGGATTGTTTCTGATGGTGAATTGCTTGATTTGCTTGATCTGGCTTTGTCACCTGACACAGCAAATACTGTTATAAGAGCTCGTGAGCTGATGAGATCAAGGATCGATCCTTTGCAAATTGTGTCACAGTTGGTGAATCTCATAATGGACATCCTTGCGGGGAATCATGAAAATGGTAGTGATGAAGTCAGAAGTAAATTTTCTACTAGATATACTTGTAAGTGCTTAAACGATAATTGAGCATATTCTGTTTAGCTTTAACTGAATAAACAGTCTGTTTAATATTTCTGCAGTCCATGAGTGTTGTTTCGCTGTCTAAACTCTATTTAGTTTCTATCGTATGTCTGTTTCTGACCTGTTATTTTCTCTACCATAGCGAAAGCAGACCTCCAAAAACTAAGCCATGCATTGAGAATATTTACTGAAGCCGAGAAACAGTTAAGAATTTCGAAAAATCAATCAACATGGTTCACTGTAGCTCTTTTACAGTTAAGCTCTGTTGATTATCCTTCCACAGATGCAGATGGTACAAAGTTGTCTCTGGGAAGTGCATGCAATGGAGATGAGCTTGGTTATTATTTTTCCTTAAATTTTTACTTTTTTTCCCCTTAATCCTTAAATGGACGTGGACGGTGATTTCCTCAATGCATCATGTACAGGGAAGAGCATGGAACATTTTGATGCAGGTAGTTGTGAAAACAAATCATTTAGACTAGTGGCGCAGGAGGATCACGAAGGAACACTGGATGCCATATGGTATAAAGCTACCGGGCTATGTCAATCTAGTCAGCTCAAAACTTTTCTCAGGAAGAAGGGAAAGTTGTCTTCACTTCAAGTTGATCAATCTACATCTTGTAATTTCAATTTCTTCCTCTTTATGTTATTTTTGTCCTGCTACTCATTTTCCATTTATTTTAATTTAAAGTTATTGCGTCATATTTTTTTAATTTAAAGTTATTGCACCATATTGTATAATCATTTTTTGCTGTTATATTGGACCCGATTGTTTAATATTTTTTAAAAAAACATAGTTTATAGTGTGTATTTTCAACCATATTAATGAAAAACTATTTTAACTTGCATATCTTATCAACTGTAGTGTATGTTTTTTTCTTAAAAATCTCTAAAAGAATAATCTCCAAATTATTTATAACAAAATCACTTTTATTTTAATCAATAACAAACAACTCATTAGGTGTTTTGCCAAACTTTCTCATTGAGAAATTTGCTTGTTATTGTATAAACTGATTTCTTTTCTAGCAACTTTAAGTATCTATTCTGTAGTTTGAATTGTTGGTACTAATACTATACTTTTCAGCTCTTGCTATTGTGGAGTTGGAGTTCGGTCGTCGCCACCATGTATCCAAGGCTGAGAAATCATGGAAATTGATAGCAAGTTCCTTGCAGTGCTTGTTGGGTTGTAACGTTGAGTTGAGGATCAGTTATGTTCCTCTTAGCACTTCTAATTCACCAAAGAGGTCATCTTTCAACATCTTTAGTTGTTCGTGCAGAATACAACAGACATCGAATGAACAAGAAAGTGAAATAGACTATGCTGATTACACCTCTGAAAATCCCATTATAAAAAATAAAACACCATCATGTTCTTCCTCCTACTGTGGATCTCAGCTTCCGCTACAAAATTCTTATAACGGAACGGAACCTGTATCGAGTCTGAGGAGTTGTGAAGGGAACTTGCTCAGCTCACGAGAAATATTTTTGAACACGTCTATGCAAGAGATTATGGGAGCATCATGTTCTGGAGTTGATTCTTCCAAGGAAGAGGGACACAATGGTGTACATTTAGTTCCATCAATCCCCAATTCAGATAATCAGTCTAACTGTTTTCCTCAATCTCTCTGGTTTCAAAAGAAGTTCCGTTCTTCATATTCATCCAACTTGTCTTTTCAGGGCATCTAACCATAGAAAGATTATTTTTTTCTTTCTACTGGAGCTGTACATGTTCTGAGACACATATATACCTGTGCTAATTGAGAATATGTTGGTTGATTTTTTGTGCGCCTTTCTGCTACTGTTTGCATTATTAAAATTATTTATGATGCTTCAGTTATTATATAGTAACAACCTATTATAATAGGATAGAATCAACTCAATTTGCATTCAAGTGTTTGATACGAAAACATGGAGATTGATATCAAATTTTGAAAATTTATTAAGCAACTAGGATTCATCTTAGTGTGTTAATCTACTTGCAAGGTCAAGCATTATTGGACCACAGGTTAATAGCACTTATTTCATGGACAACATGGTAACTGCCTATCTGGTTGGTGTATACGGATCAACGTGCTTCCTGCCTGAGTTGGAGCAAGAATAATTGTTTTTCTTTTTTGGTACAAAACTTGTATTAAAATGATAATTTGTCTTGTCTCCTACTAGGGAGGATAGTGACCTTGCATAAATTGTGGTAGTTGTATTGGTGTTATACTCATTATATGACTTGAATTTATGTATCTATCATAAATTAAAGTCTTCCTTTAATATCTTGAGAGGTTGGATCCTAGCTTTCAGCCTTGCTCTGTACTTCAACAATTACTTCCTTTTAACCTACTTTAATATCTTAATTTGATTCTCCTGATGTCAATTTTGGTAGGCTAATATCAATGGTTGTTGACACTATTTCGACCATCATTGGACACCATTCCAACCATCTCGGACCAGTACTTTGACCAACACTTTGACCCCACCTGTGACTGTTGTGGCTGATTGTTTGTTGACCACCACTCTAACCACCGTCAACCACCACTCAAGCCATCCCCAAGCACCACTTTGATTAATGTGGTTACTTGTTCGTCGACCGTCACTCTAACTATTGTCGACCACCACTCCAATTTTTGTTGGCCACCACCACCCGTAACTACTCTAACCACAACTCTGATCATCATGGAACACCACTCTAGCCACCTTTGACCACCATGAAACAACACTATAACCACCACACCGTCCATCACCGCGATAAAAAACTTATCACCACAAGTCACATATTTGATGATTAGAGTCTAGTTGGGACACATTTTATTCTCTTTAATATCATTGTGCTCTTAATTTATAAAAAGAAAAGTTTTTTTTAGTTAAACAATTAAATGGAGAGAATCCTAATTCTGAATGACTTGTCTTTAGTGATTAACTAAATGTATATTTGATAGATATACCAAAATCACGATGTAATTTTAGTCCTTAAAAAACGATGTAATTTTAGCAGTAAATAAATTTGTATACTTAAGTCATTTTATAATTGTTAAATAAGTGGTTAATGAGAAAGGAAAAAACTTAGGTACAATTCCTTAGGTGCTTTTCGTATGGTTCTTAACTAAATTCACCATGATTTCCTTAAATACATAATTTTCTCAAAGTTTGTTATATCCAAAAAATTTGTATTTTTAGTTAAGAACCATACGAAAAACTTGTACATAAGTTTTGTCCAATGAGAAATGGCAGGATAAAAGTGCTATAAAAAAAAAGAAAAAAAAACTTCTGAATATTACACTGGTAAAAAAGAAACCGTTTCAGTCTGAGTCCATCGTTACCTGTTGAGTTGAATTGAAAGAGCAGAGAGTGTAAGCACACGATTCTAATGGCGGACGATAGCGACCGCATCGTTCGACTGCTCTTCCGCCCAAACCATCTCCACCAAGGATCCGACCCGGGAATCCATCACTGGTTAATCGGATCCCCATTCTTGCCACCATTCACCATCGTCTCCATCCTCCGATGCATCCACACCACCCCCTCCTCCTCTTCTCCCGATCTTCAAAAAGAATCAAACGATCTCAAAACCTTAATTCCCAAAGGCTTTCATTTAATCGGAGCCCTAGCTTCCGGTGACGATACCGGTGCTCGGGCCGCAATTGATGCTACTCGTGAATTGAGGAAGCTTCTATGCGGCGAAGGAATGGGGGGAGATCAACCATTGATTGGAGGTGTTGAAAGTTTGGATTCTGGTGAGGTTCGGTTTTTTGTGTGTGAGACTGGAAATGTGAATAGCGGAATTGAACGTGTTGCTTCGGTTATACAGGAAGAAAATCCGAACAAGTTTGTGTGGGAGAATGGTTGCTTGCTTCGTTGCGAGCTTACCATTAAGTTGCCAATCTATTATCCTCTCAAAAATCCAGCTGGTTAGTGTTTTTCCAGAAATGGAACCAATGATGCAATGTTTTTGTTTTAAATTTGTAATCTCCAAATGTTAATTAGAATTGGGTATGTAGGTTTACACACATTGCAATTAAGTTACTTTAATGTTTACATTCAATTTAAATTTGTAATCTCCAAATGTTAATTAGTTGCCTCTAAACTAAGGGAAATTAATTACATGCAGCACAAAAACACACTGTCATTTGTCGAAAGCAGTTGACATTTTGAGTTATTGTTTTGAATCTAATTTGAGAAGTTGTCATATCTTCTTCCCGTGGTTCCGATTTGTTGGTTGCAGTGAATGTGTGTTTTTGTGACCAGCTGCATGGCGTCTGAGTTCATAGGTCAAGATCCACAAATAAAAATTCTGAACTTGAGATGAATTTTTGCAGTCAATTAGATGAAGTTCATGTATTTGATTTCAATGTTAAATAAGGGTACATCTTAGTGTTTAGCTGCACAGGATAATATCTGGATGTCAGTGAATCATCTAAGATGCATGTTTCACTATGTTCTATATGCAGTAAACTCTGGGCAAATTTTGTTCCACAGATGTTGAGAAAGCATATGTACAGGCAACTGAAGCTGTTATTGCCAAGTTAAAAGACCCTCAGGCTGTGTACATGTTAGAAACATTGAGCAAAACCTCTTCGGATCAACCTCCACCTGCCATAGTTCGAGGTGTACAATTAGACTTTCATACAGACCTCTCCAAAACCAAGCATTTGGTTGAGGATGATGCGGGCTTGGATGCAAGCTCACTATCCTGTTCATACTTTTCCATCAACAATAAAACCGCTTATTCCATGGAGGTAACATAAAACATTATGATATTCTTTTTAATTTTTATCTTTCCCCCTAAATGGGGTCGGCTACATGGATCAAATTTTTTCTATATTATCTTAAATTATTTGTGATTTTGTTTATATCCCAGTCTTTATTTTTTTTGCCCGATCCTTTATGAATAGTCAAATGGCGATTATCGTCCATTTTGTGAAAATTTACTTTGCTTAGAATGCAGATACTATCCAAGTGAGTGTTCTATTTAATAGCTCAGGGCCATCATCAGCATCTGCTGCGCCTACTGCAGAATATTTTCCAGGTCAGGATTTGAGGGTCATACTCGGTGTTGAATTACTTTAATTTTTGTGTTTATAGCATTCTTAATTGAGATTGATTTATTGATTGCAGTCCTGGAAGAAGCCAGACTCATTGTTGCGGATATTAAGCTAGATGTACTCTGCTATGCTTCCAGGGATCTTCCACTGAGACACGCAGTTTCATGTTTAATCATCCCTGGCTTAATTGACCAGTTAAATATCCTGCAGAACTTTATGTTGCCTAACCTTTTGGCAAAACATCCTCAGGTGAGACAATGAGTTAATCTTTCTAGTTACATAAGTTTTCCATGGTTCTACTGTTCCACCATGATTCCAAGTCACAATATCATTTTCCTCTAGTTAATGGATGTTTTGTTATTTATTGGCATTCTTTTATCCAATCATTGCACAATTTCAGTTTGACTTTTGGTATTTGTCTTGCAAATACATAATTCCATTTCTATACATTATTTCTCAAGCATGTAAAATAGTTCACAGATGAAGTGACACTGTCCATTTGATACGAGCTGTAATACATGCACCATGATGACTAATAGTTCACAGATGAAGTGGCACTTTCCATTTGGAGATCTGTCTTATACTTGTAGAATAGTTCAATTCAAGCTTAATTGATTTAAAGAATTAGACCTATTTCTGCCTTCTTTGACGGGCAATATGAATCAGGCCTTTTGGATGTGCGATTACAAAGTTATATGCATGTTGTGAGATGCTAATGCTCCAAATTTTATCTGAACCTATTTTTCTACTTATTACCTCATAGAAAAATTAAGATGTGGGGGAAATGATTATCCTTTATTTTACAAAACACCCTGATGATTATTATTTGTGATCGACCAGGTGAAATTTATTAAATGATTTTATTTGTGTGAACAGTATATTTGTTTTTTTAATCATTTATGTTTCATTAATCTATAATGTTTCAAAGTGAAGATTTATACTGACACACGTATTCAATACTTATTGTTCTTTTGATTGACTAACAATTAATACAATTGTCAGCTAAAACCTTACCACTTTAGTCCTCCTGGGGTTCTTCATCCAATAACTGTTTTCTATGAGCTGAGTTTTGGGGAGACAGAAATGAAGCAAGGTATGCTGTTGAACTTTTGCATAGTTCATGGATAAGATTCTTCTTTTACCTTGTATACTATGTACTGTTGCTAAATTTCAGACGGGAACATATCTATTGAATCTGTAGGGCTTTCCACTTTTCTGTATCATTTATGATCTCAGCATATGTCGGTAATTTATAAATTCTTCATTCTTTCTGCAGTTGAATTTAGGAGATCCTTGCACTCAAGGTTGGGGCTACCTTATGATCGCCCCCTTCTAAGAATTGCTAATGCCTTGGATTTTTCAAAATTGAAAAACAGTGGTACTGTCTCTCAACAGAAAGGTAGTACGCACATCTCGATTGAAAGTTCATATAAGGGCTAAAAATCACGACTGCATCTGCCTCTTTCCATTTTGTATTTGTATTTTCCAATACCATGCCCTTCAAAGTTTGTATATCCTATGTACAAACTTTTTAATACTTGGTGGCAATGTTAGGTTCAGCTTTGCTAAGAGATGTACACACTGGGATTCCAAGCAGTGGGGGTTAGTTACCGTTATGGCCTTTGCTTGTTCTTGATGTAATTCTTCTCTGTCTCATCGTCTCATTTAAGGTGTCATGGTTTATGCAGTTATTGGGGGAGCTGTTTCCCTTGTTCAAGGTTCCTATGAATACCATCATTATCTTCAGGATGGTTTCAACGATTCGGTAATTGCAATTCTTCTGCTTCGTAACGGTTGTAACATATTCTTGAAACTGTGTTTTTTTTTTTTTAGCCTGGATCAAACACAAACACACCATAGTTGCTATTGTCTTATTGATGAGTAGTTTTAGATTATCAAGAACACAGTCTTATTTCAGTGATTGCAGTTTACGTTTTGATTACCGAAAAAGTCATTTAAGTTGTTAAAATGACTAAAATTGCAATACTAATTGTTACTCTTTTTATCTAATCTTTTAAACTATTCCATCTGATTTGTCTGTAAAAAATTTAATACAAAATAAAATCAGGCTTGTCAATCAAGAGTGTGGTTTTAGTGTATAATAACAACAATGATTGTTGAGTATGACTCATATATAGACACAAAAGAGGGGCAAGGGGCGGAGACGGTGCTGAGCTAGTGGAGTGTTGTGAAGCTCCCTCCGTCCCTGCCCTTGCATTTGGCCCAAACGTGTGTTAGGCCCAATTGTAGTTGAGGGTGCGGGGGCATCAATGATTTTATTTTGCACTAAAAACCGGTTTCAGGGCATCAAATTCAGGCCAATCACTTTTTGTTGGAAATTCGGCCTTAATTGCAGTCCCCCTCTAGTCGCCTAATTGCGACATTTGGATTGCTTTCATTGCAGCCTCCAACACCTTAGTTGTGTTGGGTTTGAAGGGTTGAATTTAGTCCCACATTGCTTAGAGATATTGATTGTTTAGTGTTAATAAAGCTTGGGCAACCCTCGCCTTACAAGCCGGTTTTGTAAGGATGAGTTAGGCCAAATATAAAAAAATTAGGCTTTTTATTCGCTTTCAATTGAAGCTTCTCTATATGTTGTCCTCACTCCTTACTATTACTTCTGGGATGAGTTATTAGTCTTGTAGATATTGTTAGTCTTGAAAGTGAATAAAAAATGAGACTTTTTATTCGCTTTCAATTGAAGCTTCTTTATATGTTGTCCTCACTCCTTACTATTACTAGATATTAACTTTTTGACCTTCTATCGCTAAACAAATCCCATCTCGTGTTTCGATTTTCTTTTATTCCTCGTTTCATCTGTTAGGTTCTTGTGGTTCACCCATTGTGGTGTCAAGTGCATATCTTAAAACAAAATGGCTCAGTTTTCTTGCAGTATCAGGAATTAATTATTTATATCTGTTTTCTAGGGATGGGGCTGTGCTTATCGCTCTCTCCAGACTATCATTTCATGGTTCAGACTCCAAAACTACTCGTCTATAGAGGTTCCTTCTCATAGGTATTTATAGTTTACCTCATCTAATGATGGATTTTGTTTTAATGGGAGATATAATTTCTTAATTTATATCTGAGTTGTCATCAGGTTTTAAAATATTGCTGTGATTTGATTTTTCCCATGTTTAATGGATTCTTATTGGTCTTCTAAATAGTTGTTTGTTTTTAATTTGAATTGAATAAATAATTCAATCAATCAGTCTGGCTGATATTTACTTTTATAAAACAAAACCTTGCTTGTCATTTTCATATATATGACTTAGTTTCAGCCTGACAAACCTACAAATTTCTCAGAGAAATACAGCAGGCACTTGTCGAGATTGGTGATAAAGATCCGTCCTTTATTGGGTCACGAGACTGGATTGGTGCAATTGAGTTGAGCTTTGTTTTGGACAAACTTCTGGGTGTAAGTATTCTGTTCATTTTAATATTTGTTATGTTTGTGATTGTTAACGAGCGAAAGAATTTAGAGAGAAACTGTCAATGTGATGAATCTGAAGTTTGTGTAATATTGACGTTCTGAATCTCTGAAGCAGGGACCAGTATTTATTGTACTGGGTGTTAAGGCAGTTTAGTAACTGCTGCTAACAAAATGGCACAGCTGGCATAACTATTTTAACACTGCTGCTAACAAACTGGCACAGCTGGCATAACTAACGGCTTACTATCTTAACAATACGAGCTGTTGAGCTAATGTTACGAAGCTTACTTAACAATCTCATTAACCTATACTATATCAATATTAAAGTGTAGATTTATAGATAACATTTATATTATAGTTGGGTTTTGGGGCCATCTGGATATTGTGCTCGTGTAGTTCTCTGACTAGAAGCCTAGAATCAAGATATGTTGAGCCTCCCACCCCTAAAGAGGCTATATTCTGGATACTTGATCTAATTCAAAATATAGGTGCATGAAAAATGAAACTTATGTTGCTTCTGAGCACAAATGGGTTCTTAATGACTTGACTGGGATTTTGCTTTCTTTCTAAAACAGGTTACTTGCAAAGTCATCAATGTTAGATCCGGAGCTGAGCTTCCGGAAAAATGTCGAGAATTAGCATTGCACTTTGAGACTCAAAGTACACCTGTTATGATTGGTTAGTAGATGCTATATTAATTTCTGCCATTTATTTGCCGTCTCCCAATATGAGGTCACTTCAGATTCTGTGGTATATAGTGAATATGCTTTGGATTCTAAATGCAGGTGGTGGTGTCCTTGCATATACACTATTGGGAGTGGATTACAATGATGCCAGTGGAGATTGCGCATTTTTAATACTTGATCCACACTATACGGGTACAGATGATTTGAAGAAAATAATCAATGGGGGCTGGGTTGGGTGGAAAAAAGCCGTCGACAGCAAAGGAAAGAATTTCTTCTTGCACGACAAGTTCTATAATCTACTGCTGCCACAGAGGCCCAACATGGTTTGATTGACTGGGATACAATGGTGGAACTAACTCCCAATTTCTCGCAATAGAAGACTTTTGTTAGTTTACATGTGATTGGGAATAAATGGTTCTTTTAATTCACTCCCTTGCTTTTGGGTTAGTGATGTTCTGTAATTTTCATTATTTATACTTTTCAAGCCATTCGATGCTAATTACACAGGGTGTGTTTAAGATTTTTTGTTTTATAAAAAAAAACCACTTTAATCATTTTGAAGCGTTTAAGATTAGCTTTTTTCAAAAACAAGGAGGCAACGCTTAAACTAGTTAAAAATCAATTTTTTAAAGTGTTTTTTTTTGGGTAGTAAACAAATAGAAGTAGTTCCAATTTTTTTAAAATCTCTAAAACAATCTTTGAATATGGTACATGCGTCAATTTGACATATACTACTATGTTTGGTCTTTTTTTTTTTTAAATAAATATTTTCCGTCATTTAAAAAATTATAATTACTAAATATTATTTATTAAAAGTGTTTGTGAATTTTGAGTAGTTAATCAACTAAATATTCTTTAGTGAATTAAAATTTAATTTCTTTTGATTTTTATTATTCATAATAGTGAATATTTTTTTTATAATAAAATGTAGGAAATAGCTAGGAATTTTTTTCTTATGAAAGTCTTCCTGAAAATACAAAAGTCAACAAACAACTCTTTGATATATAAAAATAATCGCTAACTTATTAGTTTAGAAAATAAATATACCAAAAAATTTTAATTTATGAACGTATTGTAGAAGTTTACTTGAAAAAGGCCTTTTACCCGCCATGCAAAAGTAAATACAAGTGGTTTTTTTATTCATGGCAACTCGGCTGTGGAGGCATAATCAAAGATTAAACAACTATAATTTATGTAACCAGGAAAAAAAAAACCTATAACTTAAGAAGGGTTTTGTGCGTAAGCTTTGCACGGTTAATATCCTTGCTGCTGAATCATGTAGCATTATTTTACGAATTCAAATAGCTAGGAACATACATATAACTCATGTCATTGTTGAGACATGTGCCATTCATGTTGCTTGTATTATCTCATCTATTATATCCAATTTCTTTTAAAAGAGGTCATCTCTCCTATCTACTTCACATATTAGATATCAAAAAATGAACACTTGCAATGATATGTTTACTCTAAGAGGACATGGCACAAATTTTTCTTTACATATTTTAGATGTCATTCTTGCTAATAGTAGATTGATGAGTGTTATTTGAACAACCATTTGTGTGACAACTTTTGGGACAACTATAAATTTACAAAAAAAAGTAGGTATTGACACAGGAACCAAAACAATAGAGAGAAATTAAAAACATAATGTGAGTATGAAAGAGAACATTGTCATAAAATTATTGTATAAATATCATTTCTTTATTAGTTTATTTCTCAATTCTAACCTAAGGAAGGAGGGACAACACTTGTGTGACATTGTGGTACTAATGTCATGTGACATTGACCAACCACAATATGACAAGTGGTTGTTTTCTTTCCCTTTCATAAGAATGTTTTGCTTTTTGTTATTTTTTTTTAAGTAATGTCATATGATATTGACACCACAATGTCACCCAAATGTTGTCTAGGAAGGAGATCCTCTTTCTTGTGTCATCCCTTGTTTTCTTTCTCTCTCTTTTCTTCGAATATAGAAAAGCATCCACAATTGAGACCCTTAATTTGGAGTTCTTAAACGGGTCTCACGCATACACATCACTCTTTTATAATTTTTTTAATAACAGTACCTAATAAGCACTCAGTCACTCCAATGGAGACCCTATGACAAAAGGTCTAAATGGGTCCCACCACTAACTCTTCATCATTTACATTCCAACAATAACATATTACTTTAATAAAAAGTACTGTAGAGTCCACGTAAGAATGAGGGTCTTAAGTGAGACCCTGTGTCTTAGAAGACCCTCAATGTTTTTCCCCAATGCGAGTTTTAAATGGCGAAGACCACACCATTGGAGATGATCTAATATTCTAATGTTTCATGCTAAAATACAAAATTCTAAAGAACCCCTATCTATAATACAAACTAACATTAATTATATTAACAAATTATTCTCCTTAAACAATATTCCATCCGTTCTAAATTATAAGTCGCTTTAGAGAAAAAAATTGATCGAAATTATAAGTTGCTTTACATTACCAACAAAATATTAATGTTATTTTTTTACTATACCCTTAACTATTTATTACTCTCTTCTTTCAATTCTTTAATTTATCTTTTCTATACTATTTATTAAGAACAATTTTGTAAAACAACTCACAATATATCTTTTTCATATAAAATTAATTACATTCTTAATAAACGTGAAATGTCTAAAATTTCTTATAATTTGAAACAGAGGAAGAATATATAAAAAAAAAACCAAGAAGGGGTCCCGCATAAAAAAAGTACATATATGAAATGAAACGGAGACTGTGAAACCTAACTCGAAATGGCTGAGAAGTTGGGTTCAGAAGAGAGGTCAGGGATGAAGAGAAAACAATTCGCTGTTTTGGCTGACCTCAACATCGACCCCCCTGAAGCCGATGACGACGAAGACGACAATAATGATTCTTCACTTCTTCCTCCACTTCCACCACATACTGAAATCACCAGGTATCTTTTTTTTTAATTTATTTACGTTTTTTTCGTCCTTAGGTAATAATTTGAACTTCGAGTTCTGATGAATTGGAACTGAAACAATGAATTCAACTTTATTTACAAACTAGAGCTTGTGCAGATACATTGTGCTCAGAAATATGAACTAGGCAAGCCTGAAGTAACTCATATAATTAACTAACAGAATTACTGGCTTACTATCTATGATGCACCCAACTCGATACCGACACGCAGACTCTCGTAATAATTTGAGAAAATGGAAGTGATTGCGGTCCCGTTTGTTTTGGATTTTTTTGACCAAAAAATAACTTCTTTAATTTTAATAGGGTTTGTTTTGTTTCAAATTTTTAAAAAATCCAGTTTGTTAAAAAAATCATTTTTAACCTCAAAATGAAAAGCTATTCTCAGTAGCTTTTCCAAAATCTATTTTTCCTAAAAACAAGAAACTCAAGTGTAAGAGCATCAAATCTTTAAAAAAAGGATTTTTATGATAGTAAACAAACGGGAATTAGGTTCAGCTTTTCTCAAAAATCTATAGATTATTTTAAAACAAAATCTTTTTTCTGAAGCAAATGCAAACACACCCATGTAAACACATATGTCAATGTGGTACGAGGGTCAGACAATCTTCAACCTTAATTCTTAGTGTTACATAGTTTAATAACAAACTATCTTTCAAAAGTAAACTCTCAATTAAAATTGGAGGAAGCAGTGTTGTTAAATAACTGCTATAGCCAAGGTTTTAAAAATGGGATGTTACCGTGAAAACGGCCGCGACAAAAAGCTATAGGTAGTGTCCATTACCGTTTTTCTCCGTTTCAACAGAGTGAACAAAAATCATGTAAACGACCGCAACAAAACGCCGTTTCACCGCCATGAAACAACGTTACGGCCGTCGTTCCCAAAAAATAGACTGAGAAACCCGTTTTTATGGATAAAAATCACATTTTAGAAGAAATAAATTCATTATAAAATTGTGCAAAGAGTTACAGTTATGAATTATGAAAAAACGAGAAATCAAGTTATTATACATTATATGTACAAATAATTTAAAAAAGATTTGCGCAATGGTGTGATTAATTCACATCATAACGATCACAATCTATAACTCATCATCCGTAATAGCATAAATTGCGAATTCCTTAATGCGACCTCGACATTATTTAAAACCTTGGCTATAGCATAACGGAATTTGGACAAATTGTTTTTATTCTGCGATACGTTGTTTAATACAAAATTTTGTCAAATATCAGCTATGGCGAAGCTTTAGCACTACTGCGTAGGGAAATTTTAACAATCCTCTATTTTCCACTATCCACAATTGACAACACTGTGTGTAACGAGCATTTGGGTCTATAATTTGTAATTTCATTGAAGATATTGGACCTCGCAACCAAGTCAAACATTGTAATGGATTTCAAGTGATATATTTTTCGGAAAGTTATGAAAGAGAAACGGCCACAAGCTTGTAGTTGTAAAACAGAATCATTCCTTTGTAAATGTGCTATAGTATATCATTGTATTTCATTTTGCAAATGTGAATATAACATTTATGCATGTTATTGATTATTGTCCATTCAATTGACAGCAAGATTTTCTTAAAAAAATCTTGTGTTATTGCAATAAGAATCGTTTGCATTAATTCTGAATATCTTTTTGTTGGTTTTTGTCATTTATTGATTTTTGAATTAACATATAGGTTGATAAATGACGAAAACAGTCAAGATAAGAGTTTGTTGTCCAAAGATACCAATAGCAACGAAGGTGAAGGTAAATTGTTGAACAAATTGGGGAAATGCCGTTCCAAACCTAGCAAGACTGATTCTTCTATTGACTGTGGAGCTGATGTGGATGGTGATCAACATGTTCAAGGGGCTCCTTCAGCAAGGGAAGAAAAAGTTAGCAGCATGAAGACTGTGAGTTTAATTTGGAATCATCAAATATATTTTTCTTTGATTTAAATCATCCCACTTTTAAACTCTATTAATCAATCAGTCTAATGTGCCTAAGGATTCCAGATAGTCAGATAGCTATCTTTACTAATTCCTACCTAATACTAGTTAGTCAGTTAGCAAGACGGAATCTTGACATAGTAGTAATTTATTTTTATGAATATTGCCAGTGTTGTTGTTTTTGGTTAGTCAATGACAAAACTAGGTATAATTGTAGGGATTGGTTCATGTTGCGAGGAAGATGCCCAAAAATGCTCATGCTCATTTTATACTTGGCTTGATGTACCAAAGATTAAACCAACCTCAAAAGGTAGTTCTTCCAAATTTACCTGTTACAGTTCCTAGTCTGCATACAGGTTACTCATTAGGTCATTAAATTTTTCAGGCTATATTGGCTTATGAGAAGGCAGAAGAGATATTACTCAGGCCAGAGGTTGAGATTGATAGGGCAGAGTTCCTTTCTTTAGTTCAGATTCACCATGCACAGGTGTGATAATCTTAATTTGATAGATTATTTATTTTAGTCTTTCTGTTCATTGACATGTTCTTATAATCCTTATAGTGCCTGATAATAGAAAGTTCATCAGAAAATAGTTCAGACAAAGAACTTGAACCTCACGAACTTGAGGAAATTCTTTCTAAACTGAAAGAATCAACGCAGTCAGATATCAGGCAGGCAGCTGTATGGAATACACTGGGTTTTATCCTTCTTAAAACTGGCCGTGTGCAGGTACAAGCACCTTGTTTTTCTCTTTTCCACACTCTTGAAAGCTCTCACAGCATATATGACGTTTTAGTAATTGACGTGACCATTTTTTTCTTCCATTTCCTGAACCAATGTAAACTTCAAACCCTGGTGTAGAGTGCCATCTCAGTTTTGTCGTCCTTGTTAGCCATTTCACCAGAGAACTATGATTGCCTTGGTAATCTTGGGATAGCTTACCTTCAAATGTAAGTTCAAATGGTAATTACCTCTTTTATATATAAAATAAGTAAAATGATATACTTGGGATGTTTTGTATTTTATTTAACTCTTCACGTTAAGTTATACCCTTTAGTTTGTAACATATGCGAGATTCATTCCCATGTGACATGTGGTGAAAATATCTTCTCATTTTTAGCGAAAAGTTTATCTTCAGTACACCCGCAATGCACCATACAGCAGATCCTGTTCTAAGAAATATTCAAACCTTTTTTCTGTGTAATACTATTGCATTGAATTGTTTGAGAAATACCGATATTTTTGTGGTTTTAATTGAAAAGAGTTTATGAGATTTTATTCCATTTGTCTTTCCTCAGTACTGTTACTAACTAAATTGCCTTCAGAGGAGATTTGGAATTATCTGCAAAGTGTTTCCAAGAGTTGATCCTAAAAGATCAAAACCATCCTGCAGCTTTGGTAAATTATGCTGCTCTCCTTTTGTGTAAAAATGCTTCAGTTGTAGCAGGTACTATACTGATATGATCTATATGCTCTCATAATATATTACCTTGATTTGTCCTTTAATATGATTATGTAGCCATTGAAGAAATTTTTGTAATATGGTTTTCATTTTGTCATTTGGATTTTTCAATTCCAGGTGCTGGTGCAAATGCTGCTGAAGGTGCTTCAGCAGAACAATCCATGGCTGCTAATGTTGCTAAGGAATGTTTGTTAGCTGCAGTTAAAGCAGATGGAAAATCAGCCCATATTTGGGCAAATCTTGCCTATGCATTTGCTATTGCTGGGAATCATCGAATTTCCAGCAAGTGCTTGGAGAAGGTGCTCATGGCCCCCTGCTACAGTCATTTATAGCGTATTTATTGAGGTTGTTCATTGGTTTCCTGGTCCTTGTTGGCGGAAATGTTTTGACCTTTGATTCTCTTGAAACAAATTCAAGTGGGTCATTTTTTGTTTGGCCTTTTTTTCAATGATTAAAGATAGCTGGAGTTACTCATATTGATTTTACATGTATTACATTTTGGCTAGTGTTAGGGTCACTTATAGTTTCTCCCTTGTTTTTATTAAGCCATCTTCTGAGGATGTTTTGGCCAATGTAGATTGTGATTTGCTGTTTTATTTTTTTTCCTTCCCTTTGTTACCAGGCAGCAAAACTGGAACCCAATTGCATGTCTACTCGATATGCCGTTGCTAGCCATCGAATAAAGGAGGCAGAAAGATCTCAAGATCCTAGTGAATTGCTTTCGTCTGCGGGAAATGAGATGGCTTCCATAATAAGAGATGGTGATTCATCCCTGGTTGAGCTTCCAATAGCATGGGCCGGGCTTGCAATGGTCCACAAGGCTCAGCATGAGATATCAGGAGCATACGAAAGTGAACAGGATGGGCTGAAGGAAATTGAAGAACGTGCTGTTTCCAGTCTAAAGCAGGTAATTTATTGCTTTCTTATAGGTATGTCCCCAGGTTGAGGTGCAGATGGAAATTTTCTGTGCCTTATCCTAAGTATACACTTGCTAATTTACGCATTTATGCAGCTTGTCTGATGTTAAATGTTTGGTGTCTCTGTTGGATTTACTCTCTCACATCGTTGTTTGGTGTATCATTCTTTTTCTACTAGGCCATAGCGGAAGATCCAGATGATGCAGTTCAGTGGCACCAACTTGCCCTTCACAGTCTTTGTGCTAGGGAATTCAAAACATCACAAAAATACCTCAAAGCTGCTGTTGCCTGTGACAAGGGTTGCAGCTATGCATGGTCTAACCTCGGTATGTGCTTCTTTTCTCTATCTCTTGGCTGTAATGGGAATATCTATCTTCTCAAGTACGATATTCTATGCCTTTGATTGTCAAGTGCCAACTTTAGTCCGGCATTTTGACTCCCTCTTCCATGTCTTTTTCCCGTGAAAGGGTTATTTACTTCATATGGGTTAAAAATGTATGAATAGGTGTCTCGCTTCAACTATCAGAAGAACAATCACAAGCTGAAGAAGTATACAAACGGGCTTTGTCTTTGGCAACAAAACAAGAAGCACATGCTATATTATCCAATATGGGAATTCTCTATCGCCAGCAGAAAAAACATGAACTTGCAAAGGCTATGTTTACAAAGTCACTTGAACTTCAGCCTGGATATGCTCCTGCATTCAACAATCTGGGTCTTGTTTTTATTGCAGAGGGTCTGTTAGAAGAGGCCAAATATTGTTTTGAGAAAGCACTCCAATCAGATTCAATGCTGGATGCAGCCAAGTCAAACTTGATTAAGGTTGCCACAATGTCGAAGATATGCAAAGACCTTTCCTCATGTACTCTTAAAGAATGATATTGTATGTTGTTCCTTTCTTCTGCCGTTCCTTCATTTAGAATAATCAAATCAGAAAGGAATGAACTTGTATCTTTGAAAATTAGCAATTGAGCATATAGTTTGAAATCAAAGAGGAACGGGCTTGTTGTATCTTTACGTGCTTTGAAAAGCAATTGGGTATATAGTTTTATTTTTCTTTTTCGAGTTCATTTCAGGCTATGTAATTATATAGTATGCTGTTTAGTTGATTGCGAGTTCTTTGAACTAAGAAATTTTATGAAAATTAAAAGGAAGTAAAAACAAACGACAGACCAAGGGACTGCATGCTTGATATTTTTGTGTTAATCATGCTGTCTGTTTAGGACTTCCATGATTGAGTCTCAAACACACCTTGTCAATTGAAAACTGTGCAACATTGAACATATCTGCTCATTTGACATAGCATCGAAGTTGCACCTATCAAAGTAATAAATAGATCATTTTTCATGGAAAAGTAACCCGTTTTGATTCTTTAAACAATGCTCTAAGAACACTTGTTAACATTTTTCATATTTAAAATCACACCTTTAAAATATCATACTATACGTCAATGGATATTTATATATTAATGTTTAACTTGATGATTTTGATATATAATATCATTTATTATAAGAATTAGTCATGGAGAACTAATAACCATTTAAAAATTTAATAGTTTCTTAATATTTTTATCAAATAAGAAAGGGAAGGGGGGTGTGTGGGAAGGAAATGTGCGGGTGCAAATAGTAATGCCACGTGGAGAGAAAGACAGCAGTACCTAATCAAAACGAACCTGTGTTGGAAGTTGAAAGCCACAATTAACGGTCCCACTCCGTAGGAATCAGATAAGTAGTAATTGAAGTGTGTGTGATGATTTGGTATGCAAGGAAAAGCTAAGGCAATGACCATGGCATCAGCAAATAGCATCATCTCCATTTCCTCTGCTTCATTGTTGAATGGAACTCATCAACCAAAAACAACAACACTTATTAGCCTCCTTAAACACAGCAAGAAGGAGCATGAACAACACAGTAATTCACCATCGTCTTTCACTGTCAAAGCTCTTAAGATATCAACTTCAACAACCAGAAGGCGTAGGTTGAGTTGCTCAGCCTCGGCTTCGGCATCTTCCACGCTTCCCTCAGCTCTTCTTTTTGACTGTGATGGAGTCCTTGTTGACACTGAAAAGGATGGTCATCGCATTTCTTTCAATGATACTTTCCAAGAGGTGCCTCCTGCTTTTTAATCTTTCCTTTTTTCACAAGTAAATATTACTTCTTAGTACGGTTATTACTTGCTATTCTTAATAGAAGTCGTTGATAAGATAAAAGTATAGAAAAGTAAAATTGAACTATATTGATAATGAGAGAATCCTTGATTACATCGAGCTGCAACAAGACTTATATAACCAACAAACTAGTGTAACCAACTTTTACATCTTACGTTAGTAAAATCAGGTTTGAATCCTATAACATCTTCATCCTAGCTCAACCACCTGAGCCACGCCTTGGAAACAATTATTAGTGTTTGGTAGTATGCAATCGCGAACTGAGATGCGTTTAACAATAACACCGGTGTGTGTTGTTGACTTGTGCAGAAAGAACTAGGCGTTACTTGGGATGTGGATTTGTATGGTGAATTGCTCAAAATTGGAGGTGGAAAAGAAAGGTAAGTTGTAATTCAAATACTCATACATACAACTTTTTTTCATTCTTGTTTTGAATTTGGAGCTACAACTGATGTTTTTTTTGTAGGATGACAGCTTACTTTAACAAGACAGGTTGGCCTGCGAATGCCCCGACAGGTGAACAAGAAAGGAAAGATTTCATAGCTTCACTTCACAAGCGAAAGACAGAACTATTCATGGAACTTGTTGAGAAAAAACTGTTGCCTCTTCGCCCAGGTGTTGCAAAGTTGGTTACTATCTATCTGTTCTTTATCTTATATCCAAACTCATTATTTATGATGTTTTTTGTTACACATGTAAATAAATTCATTTATTGGGTTCCACCTAATAGCTTAAGTTTTCAATTTTATTCATTATTGAATATAGTTTCGAAACAGCTAGGGGAAGTTGATATTTGCCAATTTTAGTTAACATTCAAAAGTTGAAACTCTAGAAAAGTAAATTACCTGCTAAGGAGTGGGTTTCTAACATGTGGAAGTATCCCTTGATAGGCTGATATTGTTTACGATATCATGTTTTGATTTTCGATCTAATTTTCATAGTTTTCATGTTTTGTGTTGCAACATTAATTAAAAAGAGCTGTTTCTTTTATATCCAGACACGAACTCCGTGCCTTATCTTATTATCTGTTTCTTTCTATCAAACATACAGGCTTGTCGATCAGGCTTTAAGTCAAGGAGTCAATGTTGCAGTTTGCAGCACTTCCAATGAGAAGGCGGTATGCATAATCACTTACACAATTTCCTTAAATGAATTTTTCCAACTATAGGGAAAAATGGCTCATTTTTGAGAATCAATTCCTATTAGTTACTTGTTTGTTAACAATGCTGTGTAATTTATTCATAACTGCAATATCGGTTCTGCATTTATTTGTATTCCATCTCAGGACCTAAGTCATGAGTTGATTTCAGGTCTCTGCAATAGTGTCATGTTTACTGGGACCTGAGCGAGCAGCAAAAATCCAGATATTTGCAGGAGACGTGGTTCCCCGAAAAAAGCCTGATCCAGTAAGATTTTCATCATTGCAATGCTTATTTTTTAGATTTTCAGGACACAATCTATGTTTATATGCAGTCCCATTTTACATACTACAGTTAAACAACGGAGCCTTTTTTACTATATGATTGATTGTTCAGTATGGTATGATCTATGTGGCTAATTGTGTTATGCTCTTTGTGACAGGCCATCTATATACTAGCCGCAAGCACTCTCGGTGTTGAACCTTCGAGGTATCTCATAATAGTCATGCCTAACTAGTACATGGAGTACTAATCATGAAAAGTCAATTGTCAAACACTTTAAATTACACAAGACATTGGAAAAGTGAAAGGTTCAAAACGATTATATGCCAAATGTATCCATCATAAAATCAAACGTTGTATCAAACCTATCCACCAACTGTAGAATTGTATGGCTTTTATTTGAACCAAAATTTTAGAGCAAGTTATTATCAGTTACTAGTTATTTGTTTTTGAACTGTATGGAATGTGCAACTTTTGAACGTGAAATATTGTTATTTACAGATGTGTCGTGGTCGAGGACAGTGCGATAGGTCTAGCAGCTGCTAAAGCAGCTGGGATGAAGTGTATAGTAACAAAGAGCGGGTATATTTCTATTTACTAAATGGAAATCAGCTCTATGTTTTTTTTTGATAGGCAGAGATGATAGTAAGTTAGTGGTTATGTTAGTTTTTGGGATCGAATCGGGGATCTCATACTAACTCCTTCGATGTGATTTCATTCTTATATGTAAATGGTTTGGTGGACATGCGGTTACTTTTCATTTGACTTTTTCTTAATCTCAAATGTATTATGCAGCTATACAGCAGATGAAGATTTCTTAAATGCAGATGCTGTATTTGACTTCATTGGTGATCCTCCTGAGGAGAGATTTGATTTGGCATTTTGTGGTAGCCTTCTTGAGAAGCAATATGCCAGCTAGAAAACTGTGAAGTGATCAGGATTTTGTATGATTATTCAAGCCTCCTTCACTATTTCTATCAGTGCTCAATTCCTCATTTGTTTTCAGGCTTCACCCTTTTAAGCCAATGATTAAAAGATCAATGTTTATATCTTGTTAAGCTTCATTTATGTTTAATTGTATTTTTCTTGTTAACCCTTTGATGATTAAAAATGTCAGAGCCTCAATCTCTTATAAATTAAAAGCTTGTGACCAAGTTTTAACATCAATTAAATGGGGTCAGACTCATGATTGGGAGAATAGTAACAATTCTTTCGTATTGTAGTTGAATGCTACTATTGAGTACTGACGCCTCCATTTTACACCTATATAAGCATATGATAGGTCCATGGGTTACACCTCCATTTCTACACGTTATAGGCCAAATCAAAAGAACCTGATTCATTTCGGAAATGAAAGACTAAATAAATCTCTTCAAAGTTAAATAACAATATAAATTTGAGCAATGTCATTTGAACAACCCGTTTTTGAGACAACTTATTTGACAACCAAAATATACAAATAAATGTAAGGATTGATACAAAAACCAAAACAATGGAGAGAGAAAGTAAGAATATAATATAAGTATAAGAGAGAAAGTTGTCACAAAAGTTGTCATAAAATATTGTTCAAATATCATTTCTATGTAAGTTTATACCAACTTTTGCATAATTAATTCTTAGAACTAAATATGACCAAAGTGAGCGGTGAAACTCTCCTTCAAATGGTTTAACGTTATTGCATTTACATAGTTGAATTCGAACATGGTATATCTGGTTACCTTATTTTATTTTAATATAGTTTTGCTTAGACAATAATTAAGCAAGCTAAAATATTAAAAAGGTCCCTGCAAATATGCCTCATTTGGCTTTTGGTCCTTGTAAAAAAAAATTTGTTTTTCGTCCTTGCAAAATATTTTGTTTTTTAAAATAGTCTCTGGGCCCATTGAAGTTGTTAGGTGGCACTCTGATGCTGACGTGGCATCATGTTGACTGTGCATAAGTGCCACGTGGCATGCGTCACGTCAGCATCAGAGTGCCATGTGGGCACTTATGCACAGTCAGCATGCGCCACGTCAGCATCAGAGTGCCACCTAGCAACTTCAATGGGCTCAGGGACTATTTTAAAAAACAAAATATTTTGCAAGGACGAAAAACAAATTTTTTTTTTACAAAGACCAAAAGACAAATGAGGCATATTTGCAGGGACCTTTTTAATATTTTAGCCATTAAGCAATTAAGAAAAAAAATTGAAGGAAGAATTCGGAAATATTAGAAGTCAATCAAATACTATTAGTAGTTAATGATTTAAAACACTATTTTCAATAAATATTGGGTTAAATTACACTTTTGGTTAGTCTTTACTTTTTTTAAGTTACAAACATTAGACATTTTACACATTTATGTTAATTTTATGTTTGAATCCGTCAAATATTTCCTTCTCTTCTTCTTAATGAATAAGACGTTTAATCACCAAAATGTATCGTCACATGTGAAATATTGGTTTAAATGAAAAATTGACAAAAAGAAGCGAAGTGTCTGACATTATTTACCATAACTTAAGAGACCAAAAAAAAAAAAAGCTAAATGAGTTTTTCTTTGTAACTCATGAGATTAAAATGGAACAAAAATCTTAATAAACCAAACTAAAACCTAAAAAATAATTTAAGAGATTCATAATACAACTTAGTCTAAAAATTTATTATTTTTAAGACCCTAACAGTGAGGCGACTAGTGAGTATCGGCGGGAGTAAACTTTGTCAAGTTAGACTTTGTAAGGTAAAAGTCTAACTTGTGAAAATATGCGAGTCAAATATAAAGTTTTGTCGGTTGATCCGGCCTATTTTCATCTTTAAGAGTGAGCAACACTATATTTAAATTAATTTACATTTATTTTCAAATGGCGAATTTTATTTTTTAACAAAATTATCTTATAATCCATTGGTTGGCAAAATAAAAATAAAAATGGGTTAAATGATGTTTACCACCCTGCCATTTGAGCGAGTTTTAGTTTAGCCCCCTATAAAAAACAAAGTTTGAGATTCCCCCTTGTAATTTGAAGATTCTTTGATTTTGGACCCTCGAAACATCCGACTGTGCACTTAAGCTTATGTGGCACGTTGAATCATCATTTTTTGATTATGTGGCATGCTTAGTGGATATTATTAATTCTTTTATCTTTATTTTAATTCCACTTGGCTTTTCCATTATTAAATGAATTAAAAAAATATATAAAAAAAATTAAAAAATTATAAAAAAATAAAAAACAAAACAAAATCTTTTTTATTTTCCCTTTTCTCTCCTTCTTCTTCTCTACCACCATGATCTTCATCTTTCTCATTCAACATCGTCATCAATAAACACAAACTCAAACAAAATTCTCCTTTAGTTTTATCTTCCTCTTCTTCATCTTTCTCTACACATTCATGACTTCATTATCAAATTCATCAAACCTAGAAAAATCAAAACCCAAAAAAACACATGATATCGATCTATGCTCAATTTATACTAGTACTCCTTTATCGAACTGTTTTTTTTAACAAAATGGAGAAACAGAATAAAAAAAACATAAGAAAATAAGAGTGCAATGGAGAAAGAATTGATGAGTAGTGATGAGGCAGAATTAAAGGAGGAAAATAAAAGGAAAGAAGATATGGTCGTGATCATAAAAAATCCAGCTTTAATTTCTCCTTTAGTTTCATCTTCCTCTTCTTCATCTTTCTCTACACATTCATGACTTCATCATCAAAACCAGAAAAATAAAAAAAAATAAAAAAAAACACGATTTCGATCTACCCAGCTTTGATTTTCTTATGTTATTTTTATTCTTTTTCTCCTTTTTTTAAAAAAAAAAATAGTTCGATGAAGGAGTATAAATGATGGTAAATCGATATCGTGTTTTTCTTTTTTTGGGGTTTTGATTTTTCTGGGTTTGATGAATTTGATGATGAAGTCATTAATGTGTAGAGAAAGATGAAGGAGAGGAAGATGAAAGGAGATTTTTTTTTATAGTTTGTGTTTATTGATTACGATATTGAATGAAAAAGATGAAGATCATGGTCGTAGACGAGATGAAGGAGAGAAAAGGGAAAATAAAAAAGATTTTGTTTTGTTTTTATTTTTATATAATTTTTTAATTTATTTTATATAATTTTTTAATTCATTTAATAATGAAAAAGCCAAGTGGAGTTAAAATAAAGCTAAAAGAATTAATAATATCCACTAAGCATGCCACATAATCAAAAAATGACAACTCAACGCGCCACATAAACTTAAGCGCACATTCAGATGTCTCAAGGGTCCAAAATCAAAGAATTTTCAAATTATAAGTGGAAATCTCAAACTTTGTTTTTTTTACAGGGGGACTAAACCAAAACTCCCTCAAATGGCAGGGGGATAAACGCCATTTAACCCAATAAAAATTTTACTTGATCTAAATTAAGTTTTTTTTTTTAGAATAATCTAAATTAATTAATTTCTTTTAATAATTTGAAACCAGAAAATAACATTTCAAGTGTGAGAACCGAGAAAGAAAGCATAGTGTGAGTGAGCAACTGTGGGGAAGAATAAGAAGAAGTAAACTGAGTTTTCAATAGGTTTGTGAAGAGTGATGAAACGGTTTTTCAAAGTAATAGAGAAAGATTCAGAGAAATGTTCAAAGAAACCCAAAGAAAACGAAAAAGAAGAAGACGGAAACGAAGAAGAAACGAAGAAGGAGCCATTGAAATTCATGACATGGAACGCCAACAGTTTATTCCTTCGCGTCAAGAACAATTGGTCTGAATTCAGCAACTTCGTCACCACCTTCGATCCCGACGTCATCGCCATTCAAGAAGTTCGTATGCCCGCTGCTTCTTCCAATTCCAAATCCGCTCCTAAAAATCAAGCTGAAGTTAAAGATGATACTAACGCTTCTAGGGAAGAAAAAAGGGTAACAAACAAACCACATTTTTCATAATCATTGCATCGTTTTCATTGCGTTTAATTTAATTTACTCAATGCATCACAAATAAATATGGAATAATACACTGTTTAGGTGAGTGAGGTCACTCCTATTTAGGGCATAAGCACTTGTGAAACTGTTTGGATAACGGATAAGCTAGCTGAAAACTGATAGCGGATAAACCAGCTGAAAGTTGATAGCGGATAAGTTAGCTTGTTGAACTAGCTTATAAATATGAAATGACATAAAAAGATATGTTAATTAATATTTAATTTTTTTTCAATGAAGATAACAGAGGTAAAATTGAGTGAAAAAAATATAAGCTATAAGCTACTTGAATTAACTTTATCAAAAAAGCTATAAGTTAGGAAAATAAGCGATATGCTCATGAGAAAATGATGGTTACCAAACATATATTTTTTTAGTAATATGAACTTATAAGTTTTAAGATATTAGATATAAACTAGCTTATTTTGTTTGCCAAACAGACCCCTCTCTTGGATAGCTTATGAAAACAATTTATAGATTATAATTAAACAATTTGACTTTTATTTTACCTTTTGTTATAAAAAATAGCTTATACATAAGCACTTACTTGTTAGACTCTTAATTAAGCTATTTATCCAAATAAGGCTTAGGTTAGAGATTGTGATCATGGTTGTCAAAATCGGGATCCCACTAAAGATCGTTGGGGTATAGAAAAAGCGTAGATCGTAGGATCGTAACAAGGATCGTAAGATCTCACATAATAGAAAAATTGCACAGTGAACTGGTTTTTATAGAAGAAATGAAAGACGAGGGGGAATTTAATCATTGAAGGATTACAATTTCAGAGAAGATGAGAAAAATTCCCAATTTCCTAACCTAATGATTCAATTAAACACCAGCAAGTCCCAAAAAACGAAATTAATGTTAGATTCTGACCTTCTAGGGTGAAAACGGGTCAAATTCTGGCCGAATCGGGTCGAAAGCTAGATAGACACCCGGTTCGAAACAAGTCGGACCGGGTCAACCGGTTCCTGAAACGGGTCGACCCTCTTCTCTGCTGCGGAAAAACGCGACGATTCCGCGAGTTTCCGCTTTTGCTCGGCGCGCCACCAGATCCGTCGTGATCTCAGATCTTCAAACCGCTCCAGATCGGTGGAGGCAGGATGAATCGCAAGATCGTACGATCTCGAGATTTAGATCGCGATCTCGACAACCATGATTGTGATGGTAACTTTCACCAAGAAACCGAGGTTCCAATGATTTTGTTTGATGACATAAAAGCTTAGAACTTGAGATTACGTAGACTTTGTGAATATCTATCTTAGTTTTTTCTCATAAAGAGCTACAAATGCATGATCAGGTTACTTGACATATATACTTACGAACTCTTTTGAGCTCTGAAGTCAAATGCAAGGATACAATGTGTGTGATAATTTTAATGTAGTACCTGAAGTTCTGTTTTTGGTCTTTCAATCAATTAACTCAGTCTTTATGTAATGGTATGGATGATCAGTGACCAACTATATTAAATCTTTTAACTATTACATGATGATGCATGAATGGTTTTGTTGTATCTTGCACACATCCCCTCACAGAAGAGCTTTTTGGACTTGAAATATGGAGGTGGACAATGCATAGGACCATTTTTGTTATTATTTGCTAATTGTTAACTTGTATTTACTAATTATTTGCTAATTATGAACATTTATACCATGTCAATGGCCAATTCTTAAAAAAAAAAACTTAGCTATTATTAGGTGAAGGTTTGTGAATGACTTTATGGCATCTCTAACATGCGTTGAAATCACTTCAACACCGAAAGTGAACTAAACAATATCGTTGCTAAATTGATAAAATCATCATATTCCTCTCTAATATCTTAGAACCAATGTTTGTTCAAACATACAGATATTGATGCGCGCACTTTCAAATCCACCGTTTGGGAATTATCGTGTTTGGTGGTCTCTTGCAGAATCAAAGTATGCAGGGACAGCACTATTTGTGAAAAAATGTTTCAAACCCAAAAGTGTTGTTTTCAATCTTGATAAAATAGGTATCCTGCTTCACAAATTTTTGTTATTGTATTTATGGCATTAGATGTTTTATTTAGGTAAATATAAATATTTTCAGCTTTCAGATATTAATGATATTTTTTACTGATGAGAATATGAAAAATATTGATCTTAATTTATACTCCTCGGCGGTTTGAGCATACTCATGTGTGACTTTAAAAGAATCACAATCTTATTGTAGAAAAGATTTGCCTCGAGGAGTATTCAGAATTTTCCTAAATATAATTTTATAATGTTTTGGTTGTTGAAACTTTTTTTCTATAACAAGTTTATTATATATCTATTCAAAATTGCAGTTTAACTTTTTAAATTAATTTTACATGTCCTGAAGGCATGCGGCTTAGATATTGTTACTGAAATAATAATTTTTTAACATATTTGCATTTGATTATATTCAATGTTTAGTTTACTGCTGATGGATCCTCATTCTTGTTTTTGATTTTAGCTTCAAAGCATGAACCAGATGGCCGAGTAATCTTAGTTGAATTTGAAACACTTCGTTTATTGAATACATATGTACCAAATAATGGGTGGAAAGAGGAGCCAAACTCATTTCAAAGGAGAAGAAAATGGGATAAAAGAATCCTGGAATTTGTTAACCAAAATTCAGACAAGCCTTTGATATGGTGTGGGGATCTGAATGTCAGGTGGCTAATCTTCATTTTTCTTTTGGTTTTGGTGGTTCCGTCCTATTTGTTTGGCATCTTACTTTTATTTATCCATTCTTTTGTCATTAAATAAATTCCAGCTATGAAGTTCTAGATCTGAACTTGTTCAACTGTTGGATGCATCTAGTTTGTTACTAGCTGTGCCATCAAGAAAACTGAAATCCAAAAGTTTGAGAGGACCACTAAGATATATGTTTTGTTTTAATTTGATGCAACTATATGCATTATATGAAACTAAGTCATTGAGGCTGCATTGCTTCTTATTACCTCTTAGAATTATTTTTACCTAGTTCGAAAGCATTTATAGTTGTCGTGAACTTTAAAAACTCTTAGAGATGAATAATTTTATCCTTTTAACTCTGATATATCCATCTTGTGCAGTCATGAAGAGATCGATGTGAGTCATCCAGAGTTTTTCAGTACAGCAAAACTTAATGGTTATGTTCCTCCTAATAAAGAGGTCTGATCAATTTACTCACTCTTGACGATTCCTCTAAAATAGATTAATCTTTTTTAAATTCATTTGATTTATCTCACAACGGCTTAAGCTATTAGGTAGAGGCCAAGAATAGTTTTATTATCTTTGAGACTTCAACATGCCCACACTTGTGAATGGTGGCTGCAAGGATTGAAACATTAAATACTTGTTTATGGACACTTCGATATCTTTTCAAGTACCAATTCTCATTAGCTTAAATTGTTAGGTAGAGGCCCAAGAAAGGATTAATATCTCTAACAATTCAGATCAAGTACTGTAATATACCTTCCACATAGTTATTAAATATCCAATGATATGAATTTATGCAGGATTATGGGCAACCTGGATTTACCTTGGCTGAAAGAGCACGATTTGGTACCATCTTAAGAGAGTGAGTCGTTCATTATGATTTTTGGTTCATTGATTTATGTTACTTATAACATCAACACGGCCAAACCTCATATCTTGAACTTGCTATCATGCTTGGATTGGTTAGCAATCCAATAACAACCACAAAGCAGGAATTTTTTTCCCTGCAGTTTATCTAACTTGACGAAGAGATAGATTGTCAGGAGAGATTAATGTCTATTGTATTGTAATATGTTAAGTTTTAGGAAGTGTATTTTATATATAGCATTCGGTACAATTTGTAGTATCTGATTTTTAATTAAATTTCATTTTAAAAGTGATTTTAAACTGTCTCTTTTTTTTCTTCCTATATCTGTGTTTGAACCACCTATAGTTTGTTAACAGTTGTGTCCGTTGAAATAAGATGCCCTTTAGTTTTAATTTTTTACGTTAAGTTACTCCTATTGACCTTGCTTCATTGAAAGGGGTGTTAAAGTTTTTGTTTTCTTATAATGATGGATTATGACACCAAGGCTACCATGAGATTTCCGATATGATGATCCTAAGCTTAAGTTAGATAGAGAGATAGGGGATTGGACTTGCATGATGGGTAAGAAGAGGTAGAAAGTAGCACATTGTTTAATGGCATCTTTCAAAGAAAAAGAAACAGAAAAAGAGTGGTGTCTCCATAAAGTATAAGAAGACTAGTAGAATTTGGACCTTTCATTTTAACAGGACTCTTGAAGTTACAGAATTAATTATGCAGTACTTATAGAATTAGGTAGGTGGTTATGGTAGTAAGGGCATGGGCTTTGCTTAAAAAGTTGGAGGGGATCACACAAGGGATATTCAGTTTGATTTGTTACCTTTGGGGAAATGAGCTGTGGCTCAGTTTTGGACAGGGCGTGTCCTTTTTGGAAGGAGATTCTTCTTGGTGGGTTCACATTTGTTCTTTTGATATTAATCTTCTGAGGTCATGGAAAAGTTTATGAAGTATGTATTTTCTGAGTATTACATTGCAATTTGCAACTGAAGACAAAGTCAACTGAATTAATAAAAAAGTTAACTTCCACCATTATTGAATCTTTTTTTTTCCTTTCTGACTCTAAGGTTTACCTATCATTTCCTTTAACCTTTATCTTTGAATTACTTATTCGTTTATTTTTAAGTCTAGATAACTGATATCATGGAGTGTGCTTTAGGGGGAAGCTGGTAGATGCCTACAGATTTCTGCACAAGGATAAGGACATGGAGCAGGGCTTCTCATGGTCTGGAAACCCAGTAGGGAGGTAAGAAATTTATTTTATTGATCTTTATACCATAGGGATTGACTGTACAATAGTGTTAACTACAGGCTTCCTCTGTAATGACTGTTAAAATGTGTGGTGAGTTGCAAATATAAGGAACTACTATTGTGAACTTGTGCAACACACGGGGAGACAATCATATATAGCATGCACGAAAGAGTGGATCCGCGGGGTCCCAAATGAATTGGCTTGATAGGAGGAAGTACATATATTTTGTTATAATTAATGAGCAGTAACATCATTTAAGATTTAATCAAAATATGATCATATTAGACATTGATCAAAATTGTGTACTAACTGTTACTCATGATATATCAAAATATAACAATACAATATACATGAATAATATTTGTGAAGGCACTACGAATCCATAATAGGCACTTTCAGTCTCCCTCATTTTTCTTTTTTAGTAAAATCAATCTCCCTCATTCATAGTACAAACAAAAGTTGATCATTTGTTTATGGAGTATTATAAAATTCAAAAGTAATGAACCTTGTTGCTGTTCCCAAAGTGCAATTGAATATTATATGTATATTTTATTACAAATGTAATATATGTAAACAAAATCTTTGATGAATCTATAATACATCTAAAGAGAATACATGGTTTTCGGTTGACTTTTTTACTTCCAATTATACCCTTAAATAAATGTGCATATAAGAATGCTGCATTTTTGGTGTCATTCAAAAAGATAAGAATTTATATTACATTTGCTATATTATTGGTCTCATTGAAAAAAATAAATATAGTTTGTTGCAATATGAAAGTGCAAAATATCTATGCCTATATTTTTAATCAAAATCAAAATAATATTAATCAAAATTTCATAAAACTAATTTTCGTAATTTATACGCATTAACGCAATAAAAAGATCAGACATACAGGCACAAAGTGTTCGTCTGAACGCTAGTTTAAATTATGTTTTTGGTTTTTATGTAAACCATTTTTCTTTCACACTTCTTCCTGGTGAGTTGCAAATATAAGGAATGGGATTCTTTTTAATTTAGTTGCTGATTTAAGTAAGACCCAGTAATAGATTAAAAAAAAGAGTAAGAATCTGTAATTGAAAAATTTAATTGAGGTTTTGGCTTCTTGATTTTTGAGTGTTTTCTTTGAAGGTACCACGGAAAACGGATGAGAATAGACTATTTCATAGTTTCAGAAAAACTTAAAGAAAGGATTGTTGCATGTGAAATGCACGGAAAAGGGATAGAGTTACAAGGTAAATTCTTTTCTTGTGATGATACTGGTTGCTTACTCAACAAAATTTGATATTCGTTTCATATATATGGTTCCTCCTTTAGCTTATCTAAGTTAAAAAAACTGAATCCAGAGTGCAACTTTGTGGTAATTGGTGTTGTTGGGTTGTATCTAACCTGTTTAATGGCTACCCCAAAAATTAGGCTTTGTTGTCATTTTCATATGCATGGGTTTCTTGTGCATATCTCTCCATTGATAGTATCATTTTCAATCACTTTTCATCCGCTTATGTTTCAGAAGTATGACCTTGTTACCGTCTCCGCAGGTTTCTATGGAAGTGATCATTGTCCAGTTACCTTGGAGCTCTCTCCTAGTTCCAACTCTCAAAATGAGGATCCAATATAAGTACTTAGCTGTTTATGTTACAAAGCCATTGTCAATTGTCACCATCTTATTAATGTCTCTATTGTCTAGATGCTTACCATTTCGTTAACAAGAACCTGAGAAGCTATTTCTTACTGTGTTTCTCTTGCGTGGAGTAGCTGCGTGCAGAAATGGTCGTTGTTATGGGAATTTTCCCATGAACTTCAAATTTTTTTGTAGCACATACTACGCCTAACATTTATGCCTAGTTTTCTCCCTTGCACTTTTATTTTTTATGAAAAATCAGAAGAAAAACACATTTTATTTGAAGGAGTTGGTAACTTAGTATGACTGGTGAACTGAGTGTTCAGCTATGAGAGGACTACAAAAATTTCTTTGAGGAGCGAGGCACTGCCTCCAACACTCACATTACTTCCATTGCAGTAAATGCTATTCACTCGGTCAGCATTAGAAATAAAACAAAATAAGTATTTGGAATCATCAATTCCATCGTTATATCAAATTGAAATGATGTAGTGTTTGTGGTAGCATGAATTCTAACTTACATGAAGTCTGTTTTCACACCTTAAGAGCTTTGGCATTTATTTTGCATGGGACCTACTTGACATGCACTTTTTCTGTATAGTAAAATGTGAATTTTATTCCAAAAAAAAAAAGTGATTTCATCATCTGACTGTTTTACAATGTCAATCAGGTGATTATGTGTACTAAATTGTAAATTCTAAACAAATTGATTAGCTTGGTTAAAGATTGTACAGACCTAATCATCTTGTATTTTATTTTCTTCTTTTGACTGGTCATCTTGTATTCAATGATAAAATCATAAATTATCAATGTTCTAAATGGTCGGGAAATTAATTTTCATTTAAATAGGATTGTTGGTTTAAGGAACCCATTTAAATAGGTCAATATTTTTATTTGGCGTTTGTTTCTGAATAGATTAGCAACAAAGATGAATCTGTTTAGGAGAAATATCTTGGATTATAATGATTCTTTTTGTCCGGCCGCTTGCAGATTGATAGGGGATTAGATCATTTGTTCTTTTCTTTTGGCTTTTGATATCGGGTTGGTTAGGCATCTCAACGACTCTTCAAGGTTCCTTATTTCAACATTTTCTTCAGTTGGGAGGTCTTGGGGGTTTTTTCAACAAGTTTCGTTTGACTTTTAACATTATGTTCTTTTTACTATTTGGAAGTGTTGTACCCTAATTTTGTCCAAGTCTCTTTTAAAAAAAATCATCATCATCATGCAAAACAAAAAAAAATCAATTTTTATTTTCTTCTTTTTTAAAAAAAATAAAAAAAAAGTTTTATTATTATTTATCTTTCTTTTTATTATTATTATTATTATTATTATTATTATTATTATTATTATTATCATTACTTTTATTATTATTATTTATTATTATGTTTTGTTTGTCTAAAAAAATATATACAAAAGCAAAAAAAAAAAAACAAAGTCAAGGAAGGCTGCACAGCGCAGCACCTCTTCCTTTCCATTTTCTCTGTTGCTGCCCCTGTGTTTTCAGCACTCTCATTTCCCTTTTCTTCCGTTTTCTTTCCTTTCTTCTTTGTCAAGAAAGTCCAAATAAGCTGCAAGCTGCTGGCCCTGTTCCTGCAAGTTGCTGCTCTGTTCCAGCACATCTTTTCCTTTCCATTTTCTTCCATTTTTCTTTGTCAAAGAAGGCTGCAAGCTGCTACCCCTGCAAGCAGCGCCCCTTCTCCCTGTTTTCTCCCAACCTCTGTCAGGACAGCACCCTTCCTTTCCTGCTTTTCTTCCATCAACTTCTGTCAAACTCAGCCCCGAGTTGTCCAGAATTAACCAAAGTCTTCACCAAAATCACAAGGCAAGGTCACTTCCTTCCCTTTTCATTAAATGCTAACCAAAGTCTTTGCCATAGCACACAAAAAAGCCCAGCTTTCAAGGGATTTTCATGATTACAAATGATCACAAAATTGCCTATATAAGAGGCACGAAAATGAATGAAAAGAGAGGATTTTTTAGAGGCAGAATCAGAAAACTAGAAAACAGCAAAATCATAACAAAACCTCCCAAAAGAAAGAAGCTCTGTTTTTCTGTTTTTTTCTTTACAAACCACCACAACAAATCAAACAGAATCAAAACAGCCACTAAACCACAAAGAAACATCACAAAAAGAGAGAAGAATAGTAACAAAACACCATTCTGTTACTGTTCGTCTTCTCCATCACTTCCATCTTTAAAAAACATAACCACTCAAAAGCCCCTTTCATTTTTTGGCGCATTTGAAGCTTTGGCCAGGAGTTTGTAAGTATCTTGAACCTTTCTATCTCCTTTTTCGCATTCTGTTTAAATGTTTATAGCTTTTCTTAAAAAATAATGCATTTCTCATCATAAGTTCATGAGCATGGCTTGAGGCCAGAATATATTAGGTTCTAGGACATATTTTGGTAGATTTAAAACCACTAAGATGTAGAATTCATGACAAACTTTACATATGTATTTTCATTTTTGTTTTTGGTTCAGTATTGAGTGAAAATTTAACTCAGAAGTTGAGAAAAAGTCACAGAACTCTGTTCTGCTGTTCCTGCATTATTTTTCTGCATTTTTAGTAATCTTTAACTCATTTTTGCACTAAAAACATCATTCAAAAACCCCAAAAAAATACAAAGATTACAAATCACAAAAACAGAAGTGGATTGCTTCTTTTTCTTACTGTTTTCAAACATTTTTACCCCCTGAGGTTCTGAACAGTACTTCAGAAGCAGCTTCTGAACAGTACTTCAGAAGCAGCTTCTGAACAGTACTTCAGAAGCAGCTTCTGAACAGTGCGTCTGAAGGTCAACAAAAGTCAGCGTCTGAACAGTGCTTCAGAAGCAGCTTCTGAACAGTGCTTCTGAAGCAGCTTCTGAAGGCAGCTTCTGAACAGTGCTTCTGAAGGCAGCTTCTGAAGGCAGCTTCTGAACAGTGCTTCTGAAGGCAGTTTCTGAGCTTCTGAACAGTGCTTCTGAGCCAGCTTCTGGGCAGCTTCTGAAGGTTCAAAACCTGTTTTGAACTATTTTTTGCAAGGGCTGAAACTCATTTTATTAAAAAATATAACAAGTGTTTTTGCTTTTATTTGTAATTTATTAAATTTCAATAACAAACTTGAATGAAAAAGGAGTGGTTTGACGTATGTCTTCCCATTCCCCGGTTGCACGGGCACTTGATGTATGTCTCGTTATTTGGACAATCATCATTCCTTTTCAAAATACAAAAAAATACATTTACTTTCAACAATAAACTTGATTGAAAAAGGAGTGGTTTGACGTATCTCTTCCCATTCCCCGGTTGCACGGGCACTTGACGTATGTCTCGTTGTTCTGACAGTCGTCATTCTATTTTCAAAATACAAAAACATAAAACAAATCCAACACACCAAACTAATTTTTGGCCCTCCGTGGTCAAATAAAATTCAAATCTCTTTTCACAAAAGCACGATGTTTTATCAATTCTAACGCGATACAAACAAACGCTTAAGCCTCCCACGCGCGAGCATACAAGCTACGTTTAACCGCTAGAATACGATCAAAAACATCGCTTTTTAAAATCAACCAACAAACAAACATGTTCTACCAAAGAACTACGTCGCTTTGAATTTTCCATCGCACCAGGAGATACGTAGGAGCAAGATCCCACTCTTGTCAAGCACACTAATAAAAAACCTTTTTTCCCCTTTTCCTTTTTCTTGGAAATATAAAAACGTAGCAAGCAAACCTTTAAAACACTTTTAACCCTAAACTAACTAGGAGGTTCCCGTTGAGTACAACGGATGTGAGGGGTGCTAATACATTCCCCTTGCATAATCGACTCCCGAACCCATTAATGGTTGCGATGACCATCCTTTCCACATCGTCAATGGTTTTATCAACGTTTCCCTTTAAAAATAAAACTTTGGTGGCGACTCCGTAGTCATTCCGAGCGTTGGTACGCTCGAGCGTTTTTTAGAGAATGCACAGGAAGGATCACAATATGAGACATTTTCACAATAAATCGGAACAACTTCTATCTTTATTTGAAAAGGTTAAACTCCAAGCTTTTTGGTGGCTCAAATCTTATTACATTGTTGTCAACTTTGAGTATCCAGTTTGGAGGTTAAGTCATTTATTATGTTTGCAGGTTGTAACGTAATTTTATTTTTCTTGGCTACATTGTGATAGCTTGTGAATTTTCCTTTTGTAATTTTTGAATACTTTAGCTTCCTTTGGTACACCTTGTACTAGAAGAGCTTGTGTTGGTTTTTCATATATTTGCTTAGCTTCTTAAAAAAAAATGGTAAGTCGTATTAATGTAATCCATGCACATTTGGCTCTCGTATAATTTATATTGATGATGATATCGTATCTTAATTAAGCTATTTGTATAATTTTTCCTGTCAATTCTGAACCAACCCAATACATAATAAACAAGTTGCTTTGGGTCATAGATCAAAAATATATCTATTTTTTTAAAAAAATAATATATGATTAACTGACTTAAAAATATCATTTTATTCATGAAAATTCTAGAACTTATATTTAATAAAATATTTTTAAATCGATATATAAAATTTTGAAATTGTTTTTTAATGAATCAGATTTGCCAATTTACAAATTTGAAATTATATACCTGTTATCCAAATTAAACCACTTCGCGTTTAAACATATCGATTCATACCAATTCGAATTTATTTTGTTTACGAAAAGATTGACTCGAACACGAACAAGTAAATTTTGGATTATCGGGTTAAAAGGGTCTTTTGAACCCATGAACACCCGAACCCCAGGTTGATCATTGATGTTATCATGTGTTGATTCATTGTTTTGACTATTGATTTTCCACAAATCGAAAAGATTAATCGAGTACGAGTACTTAATTAATTCACCATACACATACAAAAAAGGTTGATGATTGTGATGGGGGTGTACTTTATTGTGTGAACATGTGATGAGAGTGTACTATGCAATGCATTGATGATTATAGGGGCTGGTAGTAATTTGGTTGCATTGTAGCATCACATTTTCGTCCGCAGAATTTAGTTATTTCATTCATGCAATGCATACAGAACTTGCAGGGCCCCACGGTAATCTGCCAATGAAATAAAGACACATGTCACACATTACAGAGACCCACCATTGTGACGTGTCATCATTCGGTGGGGTCTATACACATTGACTCCCCTGAAGCAGTATAGGGACCATTGTCGTCAGCTATCTGAGTACCGATTCCGTAAAATAAAAACAGCACCGATATGGATCGGATTTATCGCAAAACATTATAACTTTGTTGGGGTAAAAATAGGATAATCACAATGTTCAAGCGCCGGAAAAAGGGCATGTTTGCAAAACATTGCATAGTTTTGTTTTAATGAACAACAACACCAGGATCCCGTTTGGTTTGAGTTTATTTTGAACTTATGAAAAATAGGTTATGTAAATAAATAAGTTTTTATTTTACTTTATAAGCTCTTACTAACGAAAATTGTATCTTTATAAACTGTTTTTTTTCATAAACTACTTTAAAAACTTATAAATAATACATAAAAACTTATTTATTTGCATAAACTGTTTTATATAAGCTCTAAAATAAACTAATCCAAACGGGCACCAAATGTAGGTTAGTTTCGTTTGACGTTCTGTGTGTGATTTTAACAAGAATCGTTCTTTCAAATGAACAGCAAAAATAAATGTAGCTAGCTACAACCAATTGATGTTGAGTTTAGCTAAATTAATTGGACCGGATATAACGTAATGAATTAAAGTTTAAATTCGGTTTGAGAAAGATAATCACATTAACATCCGATGCGTCTTCAATAAAATTAAGATTTTTTTTTGTTATTGTATAATTATTATACACATAAATCTAATGATGTATTGTCATATCAATAAGTTATCGTATTCATTAATTGACGTAACAATATATTATTAATATATATGTAAAATATTTTTGTGCATCGATCGAGTATACTAATTAAACTCTAAAATTATTTCAAACCGAGGGAATCTATGAAAAATAATGTAGCTAGTTATCAAGTTGGATAGAGAATTAGTAAACAAATTTGGGAAATGCTAACCGGTGTCTCCGGACACTAGTTAAGGATATACTAAAAAATGAAGTTAAAAGACATTTTTTTTGACTTTTTATGGACTGATTATACAGTTTTCAATGCAATAGCTATTATATATCTTTCATTTTATTCTTCAAAGATACCGGTTAGCATGACCCAACAAATTTTTGTAGATTTTTAAACTTGTGCTTGAAAATGATTTTTAATATAACACAATTTAAACCTTAATTTCTTGAGTTTTTTACCATATCTAATATAGATGCATGTTTTGTTTGATGTTCTTTTTAAACTCTTTATCCCTCAACTCCTTACCTTTCACTCTAATTACAACACTAACATTTAAGCAAAATATTTTAAAAGTCAAATGTTTTTGGTTTTAAATCTGAACAGATACATTTGACATTTTTACATTGTTTTTATCAAGATTTTTTATTTATATTTTATTAAGGAGAGAATATATCTTGTGACCTTAATTAATGACTTGATGCAAATTAAATCATATCTTATGGAGAGTGCATATCCCATATTGCTAAGATTTGTTTGGACCAAATAAATTGTTTGGCCAAAACCTAGTTGTCAAAGCCAAAAAGTACATAAAAATTAAGTTATATCTAATAATTTTTTTTTATCTTTAAGTCCCTTTAAGCTTAGTTCATTTGATAAAGACATTACATAATATATACATATGCTAGAATTCGAAGCGGGGACACCCCATTTATTATCCTTGAAAATGTGAATTTTTAATCATTAAACTAATTGACTATTTTTTATCTTTAAAAATATTTATTCATTCAAAAATACAAAACACCACAAGGAAAGATGATTAAATATTAAATTATAGACAAATGTTAAATGGACATACAAGTTGATGGCATACACCTTATTTATACATAATTTGTAATTGCATACGCTATCACATTATTTTTATGTTATTTTTCTCTCTTTTATTTATACATAATTTATAATTGCATACGCTATCACATTGTATAATATATTACAAATGATATACTTTTATAATTAACTGAACTATTTGTGGTTAAATCTAACACAATCTTATAAAAACGACTCTGTGAGACAAGTAGCAACTCCTCTGATAAACATTTGTTCATTCCAATTCTCATGGAGTTTTAACACACTTTTTTTAACGAAAAGGTGAACACTCTATATATGTATTTCATCCAATAATTTAATGAAAATTAATATTTTACATATATTTATTTTAAACTAAATATAAATTTAAATGAATTGTTTCAATATTCAGTCAAACCCCCAAAGTATAAAGAACTCTCCCATTTTTGTACCAAAAAAAAAATATCCGCCATCACTTATTTATTATTTAATTATTACATTTGGTAAAAAAAAAGGGTAAATTACACTTTTGGTCCCTTAAATATTTTTCAGGTTTCATATTGGTCCCTTAATTAATAAAAGTAACGTTTTGGTCCCTTAAATCCTTCTCAGTTAGTCACTTTGGTCCCTTCCGTTAGTTTGTGTTAAAAAACGTTCACTTTTGGTCCCTTAAATATTTTTCCGGTTTCATATTGGTCCTCTATTAGGGACCAATATGAAACCTGAAAAATATTTAAGGGACCAAAAGTGAAACCTGAAAAATATTTAAGGGACCAAAATTGAACGTTTTTTAACACAAACTAACGGAAGGGACCAAAGTGACTAACATAGAAGGATTTAAGGGACCAAAATGTTACTTTTATTAATTAGGGGACCAATATGAAATCTGAAAAATATTTAAGGGACCAAAATTGAACGTTTTTTAACACAAACTAACGGAAGGGACCAAAGTGACTAACATAGAAGGATTTAAGGGACCAAAATGTTACTTTTATTAATTAGGGGACCAATATGAAATCTGAAAAATATTTAAGGGACCAAAAGTATAATTTACCCAAAAAAAAAAAAAAAAAAAAAGAAGATTATTACATAAAAGGAAAGAGAAAAGAAAATGGTAGTTTGTGTAAATAAAGGGCGAAAACAGTGGCATAAAACACGCCTCCTAAAATCCACAGACACACACAGTCCGTAAAACAAACAACTCATACTCATACATACCACTCTGCTCATTTTTATTAACCCTTTTTATTTCAATTGCTCTGTACTATCCACCAAAAAACAGAGCAAAAACAGAGTGATAGAAACATAAATAAATAAATGTGAATCATCATAAAAAATCACAGAACAACCATGGCAGAATCAAACGGCGACGTATTCCCATGGTTAAAATCCATGCCAGTAGCACCCGAATACCGACCCACTCCAGCTGAATTCGAAGATCCAATCGCTTACATTTTCAAGATCGAAAATCAAGCATCCAAATTCGGAATCTGCAAAATCATTCCTCCTTTTCCACCTTCCTCCAAAAAAAACACCATCTCTAACCTAAACCGTTCATTCCCAAACTCCACATTCACCACCCGTCAACAACAGATCGGCTTCTGTCCCCGTAAATCCCGACCCGTTAAACGACCCGTTTGGCAGAGTGGGGACCACTACACTTTCTCTGAGTTTGAAGCCAAAGCTAAATGGTTTGAAAGAAGTTACATGAACAAGAAGAAGAAAAACAGTAACAGTGCTCTTGAAATGGAGACATTGTTCTGGAAAGCTACGGTGGATAAACCATTTTCGGTTGAGTATGCTAATGATATGCCGGGTTCTGCTTTTGCGGACACGGTGGATAATAGTAATAATAATAAACCGTTTTCTTCCATTGCGAATAGTGCTTGGAATATGAGAAGGGTTTCCAGGGCCAAAGGGTCTTTGTTGAGGTTTATGAAGGAGGAGATACCGGGAGTTACTTCGCCTATGGTTTATCTTGCTATGCTTTTTAGTTGGTTTGCTTGGCATGTGGAGGATCATGATTTGCATAGTTTGAATTATCTTCATATGGGTGCTTCTAAGACTTGGTATGGTGTTCCTAGAGATGCTGCTGTTGCTTTTGAGGATGTTGTTAGGGTTCATGGCTATGGTGGAGAGATTAACCCTCTTGGTTAGTTTCACTCTTACTTTTGTTAGGGTTCATATGCATTTTTTTTTTTTTTGCAAATTTATAATATGTGATTTTATGTTTATCTATCTGCCTGCATTGTTAGGTTTATGATGTTCTGTTTCTGTTAATTATTTGGGGATTCATATGGATTCTTTGAGAGAAATACAGAGTAGCTTTGTATTGTATATGAATCTCTTTTTTTGTTGTTGCTAAAGTTGTAAAAATTCATATAGAACCAACTCTTAGTGTATGTTTTTCTACAACCTTTTAATCTTTTGACTAGTACATTACCAGATACTTTGTTTCATTCTTTCTCTGCATGCATGGCTTCCGTCATCTTTCCACAATCCCGAGTTTTAGATTAAGGCAAGGCATGATTGTTAAAACTAAATTCGCTAGAGAAAAAGTTTATGTTTTCAGTTTTTTTATCTCTGTTTTAATCTCAGCCTGTTAGAAGTGAGTAAAATTGTAATTTTAATAAGGAAAGATGACAAAATTAGGGTTCATATTGTTTATTTTAGGATCGCAGTTCATTGCTTTAACCTAGTAGGTGTTAGAAGTTGAACTTGCTGTTCATAAATTGTTGAGAGAACTCTAAGAACACTTCGTGCTCATCAATCTTTGATTTATGAATTCTCAAAATGATTACAATGTGCTTTGATCCTATTTATAGATTGCTAAAGCTCTAACTACCTGTAACTAACTCCTAGAGGTTAGTTACAGGGCCATGCTAAACTATTGCTATCCTACAGTAAGTAAGATGCAACTGTAACTATGTCTTGTTAGTTACAGTTAGTCACATAGGAGTGTAGCTACTCTAGGTGTAGTCTACACTCTACCATACATACAGTGTACTCTTACAGCAGGCAGTGAATGGGTCTAATGATTGCACACAATTTTAATTTAATGAAATCTTACTAGACGGGGTTTAGAAGTCTACCCTCATTTGAACATGCACCCCTGTCTCTTCCATTTTCCCTCTACAAATACACCGCCTTACTGTAATCATCGCATTTGTTGGTTTTGTGTTCTGTCCTGGCTATCTTCATTATTATCTTCAATTATTTAGTGTTGATGTATTGTGTTACAATTTTTAATCAATGAGGAATATTGGTTCGTCCTATGTCACATTATTGAGAGGAACTGGTAGTAATTTCCATATGTGAAAAGGATAACACTTCACTTTGTGTTTATATTTGGATGCATATGTTACATGCCTTATCCGGTTCTTGTTTCTTCTGAACAGTTACATTTTCTATTCTTGGTGAGAAGACCACAGTGATGTCACCAGAAGTGTTTATTAGTGCAGGTGTTCCATGCTGCAGGTACTAATTTTTAAAGAATGTCATGCTATATTTTGTGATGCTCCTATTTGGTAAATCCTCTGGATAAATCTCTAGCGTCAATTGCTGCTTACACTGCCATTTTTGCTGTGGCTTGTGGGTTACTTTGGAATACTGCTTTATTTTTCCAACAAAAATCAATTTCAACTTTAATGCTATTGAAGTTCAGCAATGGCAAATACAATCTTACTAGAAATGTATCCCTAGTTCTCAAAACATTTAACTAGTTTTTGTTGTAACTAATTAGATGTTAGAATTCATCGATACAACATCTATTTCTGTTTTGAATAATTTGTTTTAATTGTTCAATTGTTGTTTCATTACTTCCCTTTGAAACCATTTATTTAGTGGTCCTTCAATTGGTACTAGGAAGCAGCTTCTGACGGTTAGTTTTGAGGTTTTTGCTAGAAACAAGGAATCCATAATTGTGTGGCAGTGTTTAGTTTATACAGTTGTCTGGTGCATTCAGTGAGAGTGGAATAACCTAATCTTTAAGTTTTTTTTTATTTACTTTGGCATAGGATTGTATTCGTATACAGTGCTCCACTATTTTTGTTTTGGGTTGGGCCTAACTCAACTTTACAAAACCTGCTTGTAAGGCGAAAATTTCCCCCATTTATAAACATATGTTCAGGCCATCTCTCATCCAATGTAGGACACTTTACACACACCCCTCACGCCTAGAACTGAACATCTGGAACGTGATCTGATAGCGTAAACCTCCTGATAGCATGTGGTCCAACGGATCCTCGATAGTCTCTGTTACCATCTTAGAATTTGGGTTGGGACTAACTGAACTTTACAAAACCGGCTTGTAAGGTGAGGAGGATTGCCCCCACTTATAAACATATGTTCAACCCATCTCTCATCGAATGTGGGACTCTTCACAGGCAGTTGCCATTTCTGATATGCTGAGAGATGGGAAAGCCTAGCTGCACGCTTCATGCTTGGTTTTGAAAAGAATGTTTTGTCCTCGTCCTAGTAATTGTTACCCTCGTTTATCTCTCTTATTATATGTTTTTTAGTATTGTAATTATGGATTTTGGTAATCATGATAGCAATCATTAGACGCCATTTTTTCAGTGATCCTGTATGGTGGTTTATACTTTATATGCACATCTATACTTTAAACTTCAATTGCTTTGAATCAGGTTAGTGCAAAATGTTGGGGAATTTGTTGTGACATTTCCAAGAGCCTATCACACAGGGTTCAGTCATGGTAAGATATTTTGACAATTTAAGAATGTTACATATAGGCTCAATGTCTCTCTGCATCTCTATCTGAGAGGGAGGAGAGTTAACCTTGTGAATACTGTTTATGCTAATTGTTGAATGCTTCTATTGCTTTGGATGTATATTGTGTAGGTTTTAATTGTGCAGAGGCGGCAAACATTGCAACACCCGAGTGGTTGAGGGTTGCTAAAGATGCTGCTATTCGGAGGGCTTCAATAAACTATCCTCCCATGGTTTCACATTTACAGTTACTTTATGACCTTGCCTTAGCTTTGTGTTCTAGGTTTGTCTTTCCCTTTTCTAGCCTTTTGTAATTGCTATAAGAGTGCCGCCAATATCTTGTCATATTATTTACTCAATGGAGTTTCAAGATGTAATTCTCCAATTTTAAAATCTCTGGATGAATCATTCTAGATGATACATAAACATGTGTGTGTATTAATATAATGTGATAATCGCACAAGTACAATGATTTTGAAGACCATATAGCTATTATAATATATGTTTTGTGTAAATATCCTTGTTCTTTCCATACAGAATCCCTGGGGGAATCAGTGCTGCACCTCGGAGTTCTCGACTTAAAGATAAGAAGAAGGGTGAAGGAGAAGCTGTAATTAAAGAACTATTTGTCCAGGATGTGTTACAAAACAATGATCTGCTTCATGTCCTCGGAAAAGAGTCTTCTGTAGTACTTCTTCCTCGCAACTCAGTTGACATCTCTAGTTGCTCAAAATTACGTGTTGGATGCCGGACACTAAAAGTGAACCCTGGATTTTCCTTTAATGTATGCAATTCTGAGGGACTGAATTCATCAAAAGGTTTTGTTTCTGATGATCTGGTATTCGACAGGAATCGCGGAATTGCCCAAGAAAATAACTTATGTTCTGTGAAAGACGAATTTACTCTGTTGTGCGAAGGGAAGGGGATTTCCTCGTTGGATGCAAATGGTAACAAATCCCCTTCAAGTTCTAAGCAACTTCAAAGAGACAGTGAAACTGAGACTAGTCAAGGAGATGGATTGTCAGATCAGAGACTGTTTTCGTGTGTCACGTGTGGACTATTAAACTTTTCCTGTGTTGCTATTGTACAGCCTAGAGAACCAGCAGCTAGGCATCTTATGTCTGCTGATTGCAGCTTCTTTAATGATTGGGTTGCTGCCTCTGGATTACCTAGTAGCAATAAATATACTGCGCCCCATGAAGATGCACATATTCCCGAGCCAAATATGTATGCAGGCAAGTTTTACAAATTACATTTCTAGTATTTTGTATCATATTTTATCAAAATTGGTTTATGGGTTTCTTCAGTTATGATCAATAATGACTACACATTGTAGGTGTTTTTGGTGTTTCATATGCTCATTAGGAACTATGTCTTCAGTTTATTTATTTGGTCAGTGTCCTATATGTAATACCTGAATTGTGTGGCCAATCTGTCCTGATTTTTTCCTACTGTAGAGCAGAAACACAGTTGTTGCACATGCTGGTTCTTACATGTCTCTGCATGCGCATGAACTTAGGCTATCCTGTTTGACTCCCCTCCTTGTTTGTTGCCAAGATATTTTTTATTTGCATCTTTGTTATGTTTTGAAATAGTTATCCTTCTCCTTCTTCTTATTCCTTTTTAAATACTTCCTTTTGGGAAAAACCAATTGTACATAAACTAGTTATGCATTTGGACGTTACTCTTTTTTCTTATTATGCATTTGGACTTATATGGGGTCTGAAGGTTGGTTTGTTTTCTTTCGGGCTTATGCAAACCCATGAGATGATTGAGTTAATTGGTTGCAATATTCAAATCCTAAACTCCGGAAGACTAGAAGATTATCTTGCCTTTTGTGATGGCTGAAGAAGATTTGAGTTGTCCTGCCACAGGTGTCATGAACTGGTCATTTGTTGCATAGTACCAAATGTCATAATGATACGCTAGGATTTTAGTTGGGATAATAATAGAACAGGAACATGCACTGATGCCCTTTGGTGTACATATGAAAACACAACTTAGGTATTTAAGCAACCAAATACCTTTTACATCATATTTGCTATCTCTCTCAAAAGTTTGACAACTATAAATTTTTAGCTATGATTTTCCTTGGCAACGGTCTAGGTAAAAGTACTGATCCATTTTGTTTTGTAACGCAGGGTGGACAAAGAAAAATGCCCAAGAAGAGGCTTTACATTCTGAAGGAGAAAATGGCAATACAGCAGCTACAGCTCTTGCATTATTGGCTTCAGCATATGGAAGTTCTTCTGACTCTGAGGAAGATGCAGTTGACGGCCATGAATCAAGTGCAATAAACTGTACATCAGAAAGTTTGCCTTCTAATTTTTGTGATTCCAATGCTAATCCCATGACAAGACTTGATAAAGATGATACCCTTTCGGAGAGTGCCAGCTACGAAGCACACAGAAATGAGTGTAATTTGAGTCGTCATCCTCGGGATCAATCTTTTGAGGAACAGGATTATAAAATCACTTCAGGGGCTGCATTTGAAAATACAAGGGCAATGCATTATTCCACCACATATAGTTCCCATGATACTAATGATGCTGAGAAGTCATTGTCAATCGAGGCAATTGTTCCTGTAAATCATAAAAATGTTTTACTGGTACCACAATGCGATGAAGAGTCGTCTAGAATGCATGTATTCTGTCTAGAGCATGCTGTAGAAGCAGAGCAGCAACTCCGCCCGATAGGTGGAGCCCACATATTGCTCTTATGTCATCCAGGTCTGAGGGTTGATTGATTTACTATTCATTTTGCGAAACAACTCTATTCCTTTGCTTTTTGCCGCTTTTTAATTTTTTTTCACTTCTAGTAAAAGATTTCAACTCTTCTGTAAATAGGTGGCATCATATGATTCAATGACGATAAAATTTCTGTACATTATCTACAGATTAAAAAGTAAACATATTTATTTATTATTATTCTCATGGTCCTTCATTTTGTCTCTCTTTTTTCTTTTCCTGTATTCTATGCACCTCGTCGCATAGAATTATATAGCTTTTCTCGAACAAGAAAGACTGTAAAGTTTCCTTATCTAATCAATTTCTTTTGAGTAAGGATCAATCTAAAATGGTACTTTTTGTTTTAACCAGTGTCCTATGGAACCAAAATAGACAATTCTTATTTGTAAGCACAGTTTTTTATTGGGCCCTTAGCAGGACCATATAAAAATCATGGATCTTATTTTATTTTTTTTTATATTTTATTTGAAGCAGTTGCTCCTTTTTTTTTTTTTACTTATTTTTCAAGTCGCAGACCTTTGCAGAGGCTTTGTATGATTTTTATTTATGTGATGGACAATGTAGGAAACTGACTCATCACTAGTTCTCATATTTCAGCCTCGGGGAACTTTTTTTAGCTATGATAAGTTATACTAACTAGGATGTCTAAAAGGATGCATCTTTCTGATGTGAAAAAGTATTTTTCAGTTAGTTTCATGGCTCAATAATAGTTGGTGGTGTATGTTATACCTCTTTGCTACTGATTAACTTTTATCTTAATCTCATAGGGTTCAGGTTATTTTACATGTGTTTATATTGTGTAGTTGCTTTTACAGTTTATTGGTTTTCCTTTTTGCAAATCATTCATTACTTATTTTACATGCTCAGATTATCCCAAGATAGAGGCTGAAGCACAGTTGGTGGCAGAAGATTTGGGGATTGATTGCACGTGGAAAAATATTGCCTACAGGCATGGCACCAAGGAGGATGAGAAAAGGATCCAGTCAGCTCTGGATAGTGAGGAAGCGAGTCTCGGGAATGGGGACTGGACTGTAAAGCTAGGAATAAATCTCTTTTATAGTGCAAGTCTTAGCCGCTCTCCCCTTTATAGCAAGCAGATGCCTTACAATTCTGTTATATATTATGCATTCGGTCGTAGCTCTCCAGCAAGCTCACCGATAGAACCAAAGGTTTATCAGAGAAGGGCTGACAAGCAGAAAAAGGTTGTTGCTGGCAAATGGTGTGGTAAAGTTTGGATGTCTAATCAGGTCCATCCCCTTTTAGCAATAAGGGATTCTGAAGATGTTGAGGATGAGAAAAGTTTACGTGGATTGGTATTGCCTGATGTGAAAATTGAGAGATCAGGAAGGACCCCCAAAACTGCAACGGCTATTACAAAATCAGGTAGGAAAAGGAAAACAACCTCAGAGAGTGGACAGCGAATCAGGAAGGGAAATTTTGATGATAAGGATGTGGTTTTGGATAATTCTGCTGAAGATAAACCCAGTCCTCGGCCAAGAAGATTTCTTAGAAGCAAGCAAGCTAAGGTTGTTGAGAAAGATGGTGCAGCTTTGCAGAGGAATTGTTCTCCATATCATCATAGAAAACTTATAAGCAAACAAACCAATTGCACTGAAAGTGATGTAGTTTCTGATGATTCGATTGATGATGATTACATGCAAAATAGATGGAGTTTTAATGTCAAAAAAGCTAAATTTGCTGGCAATGAAGTGGTTTCAGACGATGCAGTGGACTATGATTCTGATTGTCATCAGATGGAAGAACTTGGAAGCAATCAAGATGAAGATACAGACAGAGACTCAGTTTCAGAGGATTCTTTGGATGTTGGTTCTCTTCCATTGCACAGAAAGACTTCCAGAAGCAAGCATGCTGACTATATTAGTGAAGATGCAATTTCTGATGACCAAATGGAGAATGGTTGTCAGAAGCATAAAAAGAGAATTGCTAAAAGCTGGCAAGGCAAATACCTTGCTGAAAAAGATTCAGTGATATCAGATGACCAAGTGGAGCCGAACAAGCAGAAGCAGCGACGGAGTAATCCTAAAAGTAGGAAAGCCAGAAACCTTGCCAAAGAGGATACTGTATCAGACGATCAAACAAATGTCTATCGTCGCAAGTACCAAAGAAGGACAGTTAAAGTCAGGCAAGCTAAATGTGTAGCAGGGGAAGATGTAATGTCTGACGACCAATTGGAGGTTTCCTATCAAAGGCATAAAACAGGTATTTCTAGAAGGAAGAACAAAGGCATTGATAGAGTGAAAAATGAAATGTCTGATGATCAACTGAATGAACACTTTCAGAAGCAGCAGAGAAAAAATCCTAGGAGCAGGCGCATTAAACAGACTGATGAGGAAGATATCGATGACTCGGCTGACAATAATGCTCATCTGCTGCATAGAACCCCTAAAAGGAAGAAAGCTAAATGCAAGGATGAAGATGATATGATTTTAGATAATGAAATGGAAGATGATTCTCTTCAGCAGCACAAGAGAACTCTTCCAAGTAAACAATCCAAACGAAAGACACTTAAACAGATGAAACAATCCAAAACTCTTCAAATGAAAAACCAGACACCTCAGCCAGTGAAACGAGGAGCTCAGAAGAATGCCAAGCAAGTAAAGCAGCCGTCTCATTTGCATAGTAAACAATCTGGCAACTCCAGAGAGCCTAGTATAGATATGGAAGAGGAGGAAGAAGGTGGACCTAGCACACGCCTTAGAAAGAGAGTCCCAAAAGCTCAGGAGTCTGAAGTAAAATCAAAAGACAGGCAAACCAAAAGGAAAAGGGCAAATGATGTTGCAGCTGCAAAGGTTTCAGCTTGCAATCCCAAATCAGAGGACGAGGAAGCAGAATATCAGTGTGACATTGAGGGATGCACCATGAGTTTTGTGTCAAAAGAAGAGTTGTTGCATCATAAGAGAAACATCTGTCCAGTAAAAGGTTGCGGAAAAAAGTTTTTCTCACACAAATATCTAGTGCAGCACCGGCGAGTTCATGAAGATGACCGTCCTCTGAAGTGCCCCTGGAAGGGTTGCAAGATGTCTTTCAAGTGGGCATGGGCTCGAACCGAGCATATTCGAGTTCACACCGGTGCACGACCTTATGCATGTGCCGAGCCAGGTTGTGGTCAAACATTCAGATTTGTGTCTGATTTCAGTCGTCATAAACGAAAGACTGGTCATTTAGCGAAGAAGAGTCGTCAATAGAAAGTGCGATAGATGTTGTTACTTAACATGTTTTTAGAATTTATGATTCCATTGCTTAATTGACCAAAGCTAGGACTAACATTTTAGGACGTGTCTGCAATTGTCATTTGTAACAACTATTAATTCTGTTTGCTTTGGGTCTTCAACCCATTGTTTCATTACAATTAAAGCAATTGCTTCATTCTCAACCTCATAATATCACATTGCATGCAAATGCTATTCCAGCTTTTAGTTTTTGTGAATTGTGATGATATTATTGCAATGCAATTCCCCAGCTCTAATCTCATTTGCCTTTGCCTGGTACGTTACAAAGGGTGTGTTTGTTTTGCTTTAAAAAAATGATTTTGTTTTAAAATAACCTAAAGATTTTTTATTTTTGTGAGATTTTTGAAAAAAGCTGCAGTTAATTTCTGTTTGTTTACTATCATAAAAGTCATTTTTAAAAAAAATTTGATGCTCTTACTCTTAAGTTCCTTGTTTTTAGAAAAAATAGATTTTGGAAAAATTACGATGAATAACTTTTCATTTTAAGGTTAAAACTGATTTTTTAACAAAATAATTTTTAAGTTTTTTTTTAAACAAACACTATTAAAATATTGAAAGTGATTTCTTGGTTACAATTGTTTTTTTATTTTGGCAGGGAAGGGTATTCTCAGACGATTTGCTAAATAGTGAGCCTTTAGATGTTAATGTTAGTCACCTCTTCATCAAGATTATTTTGACTTCAATACATACATTTTTTTCCGTGGATCCATACAAGAGAATAAATCTCTCCAATTTCTTATTTTACTGCTAGAACTTTGGGGTTCTACTCTACTTTGTTTATCGAAAGAGAAATGATATTTGAACAATTATCTTGTAACAACTTTTGAACAACTTTCTCTCTCATACTCATATTATGTTTTAATTTGTTCACTTTTTTTTTTTTCTCTATTATTTTTGACCAATAAGAAGAGAGAAACAAAAGTTGTTATCAAATGGTTGTACAAATAACATTACTCTTCTATGTTGTAACCTCATTTTCACTAAAACATGTTTAAAAGAAGTTCCTTTTAATCCCATTTTTATACTATCGTCAGATACCAAAACAAACTAATTAATGATGGAATAAAATTATTCAACCCCCACAAAAAAAAAAGGAAAGGTTAAATAAGAACAAGCGGTAATTAACAAAGATAACTAATTAATAACTTCTCAATGATTCAACTAACAAAAAATCATGCAATCTCAACCCAAACTGAGGTAGGTACAAGCTTTTAATTGCACGGCATTTGTGTTTTGTTTTTTTGTTAGTTGGGTATGTGTTAAAAGACCGAAGGATTTAATGGAATCTCAGTCACTCATTTAACTTTGTCGGATCCGATAAAAACTATTAAAAATATTATTATTATCGAAAAATCCATCGGAAAAAATCTAAATTTATGTTAAACCAGATTAAGCAATCAAAAGCGCGAGGAATAAGGTGGACCATTATGCAAATAATTGTAACGTGGGCAACAAGACACTGGTTATAAACCACTACAACTACAGGAACTAGTCCACCCAATAGTACCAATCAGGTAAAACAAATATTTGACATGTACAATGTAGCAAAACATCAAACTAATCAGCATAATGCTCCACACACTAACAGTTTAAAAACTTTCGTTGTGGGACTTGTATTAAGAACCAACCTTTTTGTGCTTCCCAATTGTCTTTTCCCACTCTCAAGTTGTATTAAGCTGTGATGGTTACAGGAAAAAGGCCACGGTTTATTCGCATAGGAAAGATGAAGGGACATAGCACCATCACAACATTTTTCAAAACAACGGGATCATTTTAATTTTGAAGAATACCTTTTTTTTAGTGTTGAGTATTTCTTTGTTGTATAATATTGGAACTATTTAACTTATGAATCTAATGCCAATATGAATGGAAACTATGAACTGTTGAAATTATTTATAGTGTTTACTATTAAATGCTCAATTACCATTCTGACAAAAAAAAAGCAAGAAAAATTGGAATCTTTTCCGTTCTTTCCTTGTGTGTTTTGTAAATTTGGTTGGAGATGTTAAATTATGTCTCAGAATACTTATATTTTACTCTAAATAGACAAACAATTGTCGAACATATCTCGATTGGTAGAGACTATAATATATACAGAAAATCTTTAAACTATAAGAGTTATAATTTGACCCTTTAATTATGGTAACTAGGTTCTTTCATTAGACTTTTAATAGTCAACTAAGGTCCTAATAATAAATAATATATTAGTTCAGCTATCATATTATAACTTTAATAACTTTAGGGACCTATAATTAAATTAAATTAGTAGATAAATTAAATATATAAAAATTATACAATAGTAAACACTAACATAAAAAGGGCTTTGTCAAAAAAAAAAAAAAAAACTAACATAAGAAGGGAAAAATTAAATCTATAAAAAATATACCATAGTAAACACTAAGGGTGTCGTCTTTATACTGCTGCACATTTGCCTAGTTGTTTTACACCTGACACATTCTTTTTGCATGTTACCGGACCATATTTCGATGGAGTTGTGCAACAGATCATTGCAGACATTCAGGACTTCCTTAAGTTTGAGGAAGAAGAATGAGTGTCGTCTTTATTTTTATATAAAACTCACCCCTTGATAACCTAATATTATAAAAAAGTCCAACTGTTAAAAGAGTTCATACCAAGTCAAAGGAACAACCATCATCAAGCATAAATATACTTGTTATCCGTTACATGTTAATCAATGCAAAGTTAGGACGTATTTGGTTTATCTGTAGCATGCATTGCTCACCTGTTTCCTTACATGTTAATCAATGCAAAGTTTATTGAGATTATTTACGCACCCAACGTGATCCAATTATGTCTTACTCTAACCAATGACAATGATGACTCCAAGATTTATGTCTTACTCTAACCAATGACAATGGTAACCTCCAAGATTTTCAGTGATTTTGACGTCGAGCGTGATAAATTTTAAGATAGATTTCATAGTTTGTTGATTGACAAGCTAAGATTTATTTTGTCAACAACAATGGAATCAACAGGCCCCTAGGGGTATTATTTGGACTAGAGGAAAAAGCGAATTGTAAAAACCATTGAAATTAAACTATATAAACATCATATTCTTTGATTAAAAAAACACCAACATAAAAAAGTTAAAGTATATTTTTATCTGTTTAGATAGACATGATGATGGGTAATTTAAAATTTTCATTTTAAGTAATATTTTCTACAAGTGGATCGTTTCTTTTGTATTATGAAATGGAAAAACGGCTCATTCTAAATTTTCTATTTTATTGTTAATTAATGAGATCTACTTGCAACATCATACGTTAGTGTTGAAGAGCTAAACCTTCAAGAGAAACAAGTTTATTCATGAGATAAGCTCAAATGATTTATCAGTTTTACTTTAAAACATTTGATTAAGCTATGAGGGTCTAATGAAAGTTAAGTATCAGGAAAACATCATGCGACTCTTTGGTGGGAAAATAGTTGTATTGCATGGTGACTTAATACAAATTTCACTTGTGGTTATTCATGGGTCAAGAAGAGATATATTTAAGCCAACAATTAGCTCCTAAAAAATTTGGAGGATTGAAAAGTACTAAAGTTGACAAAAAAAAATGTTTTAGTGGTGATACAACAAATAAATTATGTGATGAAATCAACAATTTACATATTGGATTTTGTATATTGATACTACTCAAATTTTGCTTATAAAAATATTCAACTATGTCATGGTTCAATGATCTAGTGTTTTTGTAATTTTCCAAATACAAACCAATTTTTATTTTTGTATATGTAACATATAAATTTATATTTCTCCTCGTGCATTACACGAGTGTAAAAACATATATTAACATGTTTCACCCACCACTATTTAATTTATTGTTTTAACTATCAATGGTAATTTTCACTGATATTGTGAACAATGCTAAATTGACCACGACAAGGAGGGGATAATCCTATTTATATAAATTATATTGTGCCCACCTTTCTGTTTTTTTCTCATTCTCTCTTGTTTTTTTTTTGAAATTTTAACATATATAATATTTACTCTCAAATGAAATTTGTCTATCCAAATTTTAAAATTTAAAATAGGCTAAAATATTAAAAAGGTCCTTGCAAATATGCCTCATTTGGCTTTTGGTCCTTGTAAAAAAAAAATTGTTTTTCGTCCTTGCAAAATATTTTGTTTTTTAAAATAGTCTCTGAGCCCATTGAAGTTGCTAGGTGGCACTCTGATACTGATGTGGCGCATGCTGACTGGTCCACATAAGCTGCCACGTGGGCACTTATGCACAATCAGGGACCAAAACCAGAATTCGCTCATATTACAGGGACCAAAAGCGGTATTAACCCATTATTAAATATATTGTTTTAAAAATGGTATCTATTGGTCAATTTGTAGTAAAGCTGTCAAAAATGGGTTGGGTTAATAGGCCGGCCCATTAGCCCATATTTTGGAATTATATAACCAACCAACTTTACTTTGGAATTATATAACTCATTAAATAATTACAATCTACTATCTCTCTTACAATTTTTTTTAAGAAGCTATAATGGAATTATATAACCAAACAACTTTACTTTCTCTGCACAAGGAATACTAGAGAAACAAAGAAAAAGTAAAGTTACAGCAGATAAGGGTATAAAACACCAAAATGAAAGCTAATAAAACAATCACCAGGATAAAAGAGAATTGAGCCACCACATGTGGTAGCTAAGAGCAAAATTGACGTATTTCGCCTTCAACAACCCATAAGATTGTGTCTTAATTTTGTCAAGCAGGTGGTGGATAGTATCAACTTTATTCTTGAAAATTCAAGCATTTCTTTCTTTCCATATAACCCAAACAGTGGAAAATCAAATCAAGTGAAGAAGGCCACGTTTGTATTTTGAGAAGCCTCCCAAGACATCGAACTAAGTTAAGTGATCCAAAATAAGGTATGGAGTGACCATGACAAAGTCTATCAGAAAAAGCGATCCAAATTTGTCAAAAGTCGCAGTGAAGAAAAATATGAGTCGCGTCCTCTAGATTACCACAACCTCCCACGCAAGAGTGAGCAGTAGCCGGAATCATCCCCCTCTTGAATAAATTGTCATTCGTTGGCATTAACCTCCTATACCATTTCCAAGCCTTATTACCTTCACCCCAACTTAAATGCTTCATCTCAGCCACATTGTCATGTTATTATCAGAAAGCTCAAAAAGACGGTTGAACCTAACCTTCATAACCCTCCATCCAACCGAGGATTCCACCAAAATAAAACCGAAGCTCCGTCACCTAACTCGCACACAAAACTATCATCTATCCATCTTCCCACACCCGCACCAACACCAAGGTTAATATTTATTAAATTGCTCCACCACACTGAACCTCCTTCCCCATCACCACGTAAAATGCATCCTTCCTCCCCAATCTTGGCTGATAACACTCTATAGAACAAACTACCACGTTCCTCCTGCAACCTCCAACATCATTTAGCTATCAGAGTCATACCGAACTCCCTTAATCGCCTAACCTCCAAACCCCTTGTTCCTTGTTAGAGCAAACAATATCTCATTTTATCCATGAAATTTTCCTAACATTCTCACTTCTCCCCAAAAAAACAATTAAAAATAGATTTGATTGGGAAAATGATACTTGTGGGAGTCTTGAAGAAGGAAAGAAAGTAGATCGAAAGAGAGGACAAAGATAAACTTCAAAAGAACCAATCGACCACAAAAAAAAATTACAATCTACTATCTATATAGTTACATTATTATCCTTCACTCAAATAATTGAAATCAGTTTTTTTTTTTGTGAGGAAAATCAATCATTTTAATATTTTTATTTTTCCATTTCTCTTCTCTTTCTTACCTTTTCAATTAATAATTTTTTTTTTATCTTTCCACTTATTTTCTCTCTCTTACTTTTGATTATTTATCATTTTTATTTCCAAATTTTTCTCTCTCTCTCTCTCTTACTTTATAATTTTATTACTTTCGTTTTTTTTTCTTTCTTTTCAATTTCACATTTTAAATTTAAATTATTCATCTTTTTTTTGTCAAGATATTCATTTTTTTGGTCAAGAAATTATTCGTCTTCTAATCTAATATAATATTTCACTTTCTTTTTAACCATTAATATTTTTTTATCTCTCTATTTATAATCTAATTTCTACTATATTCTTCATAGTTCCACTCTCATCAAAGAATGTTAAACATTTTACTTCAAAAAATTATAATAACATACATTGTCGTTGTGCACGGTTAGTATGGACTTGTAGAGCTTGATTTTAATTTTATGTTGTTCACTGATATGGGATATGAAAATGTGTTCCCATGATATAACCATATAAAATCTGCAGTAGACACTTTTAACTTTTAAAATAAACAAATATTATATAAAATACTATATTAAAGTTGGTATTTTGAAAAAACTTACGAGTTCTCAAAATTTTATCATATTGATTTTATATATCAAATATGATAAAAATTTATAGGACAAATAGTCATTTTCGCCCGTGAATGTGTAACGAGTAGCCACAATTGTCTCTGATTGTGCACTTTGTTAGTCAAAATAGTCTCTGACATTAAAATATTTCATCAATGCTGACATTAACTCTTTTTTTATATGAATTGATATGACAGTAAGTAAGTATAACGAGGGACTGATATGACATGATTAACAGAGCATTTTAATACAATAAACTATTTTGACTAACGAAGTGCACGATCAGAGACTATTTTTAAATTTTGATACATTAAGAGACTCGTCGCTACTCGTTACACATTTAGGGACAAAAATGACTATTTTCCCTGTAAATTTTTTTTGGACCAAATTTGCCCTATAAATTTTAAATGCGGGGACTTCGAAATAACCTCGAACCTTGCGTATTATCATTCTTGTAGCTATCAATGAAGTTGTGTTTACTTGATAAATGTATTCACTTTAAATAAATGTATTCAGACCTGTGAAACACAAATACTTCAAAATTGATGACGTATCGGTATCCGATACGTATCCTACACCAATACATGCCCGATACGCCTCGATACATGTCGGGAGAGTATCCGACAATTAAATTTTATATTTTAAAAAAAGAATTGTCCTTTTCAAATACTTCGAATATATGTGAGGGATACGGTGGTGGAAAACCGATATGCACGGGATACATGATTTTTCTATTGTTTTTTCTTGTTTTTTCTTAAAAAGGAAGAGGAAAAAATGAATACTAGTGTTAACTCAAATAACACTTAACTCTTGAGTAATGGATATTAGACAATGATGTTCTTTTTGAGATATAGATGTATAACACTAATGATGTTCTTTTTAGGATATAGTACGACAAAAAAATGTTATATTATTGGGATATATGTAATTGACTAATGTGTTCTCGTTTTATGATATATCATATATGTAACCGACTAATTGTCACTTTCTTTATCATCAACATTACTTGTATTTATATTTTGTTATTGTCCATCATATGTTTTGTTTGTTTTTGTTGTTTTGAGAACGTTGTTGTTGTACTTAATTGTCATGTGAAGGCAAATTCATTGTTGTATCTTATCCCTTATTCTTAAAGCTTATTAGGTTAAGCTACACTTAAACCTAATAATTTCCCTCTTATTGTCTTGCATTAACTCCTGAGCTTCTCAACCCTAATATATTTCCCTCCAAGTACTTCACAATTTGAATTTCAAAAAGATTTATTGGAATAAAGCTAATGTTTTCGGTGGCAATTACTAAAATATGTTGTTAACCGTGTTATATTATGTCACGACCCAAAAACAATAATCGTGACCGGCGCACAGACTTATGAATCAAATCTGGCAAGTCTAACGATCAAAGTTGACCAATGACATTTCAATAATCTTTAAATAACTAATTTTACTTCAAAATAATATTTACAGAAACTTGAACAGGGTATCCTCTGTATTTTAACGTTTCCAAGATCTGAATCTTGTCCATAAACATGTTTCCATCATCCAGAAACTCAAAATGACATTTTTTACATATTTGTGCAAATCAAAATGGGACATTTCTAGACTCCATATAGCTGCAGATACACTGACTGAAATATGTACATAAGCAAAAGAGCCATCCATCAAGAAGACCTACCAAAAAGTGACAATGCTGAACTTCGGATCTACTTGCAGCTTTCTACTCAGCTGCTTGGGAATCTTAAAAAAATAGAAAATGAAAGAGTAAGTCACAAGGACTTAGTGAGGAGACAACAACCACCATCAACTAGAAGGGAAACACACATGGGCACGAGTAATTAAGTTTCTTAAATATAATGTCAATTTACAAATCTAGTAACCGTATAAAATTATATTAACCCGCAATCGTTTATACGCTTGAAAATTCACACATTGGTAAATATTTCCAATCAGATAAGAATAATTCAAAGAAAATCCAATATCGTAAAGAGGAAAAATATATTGATGAAAATCATAATAAAAGTCTTTTAAAAAAATATAGGAAACTCCATTTAGTGAAAATAATCAAAATTTGGTGAATCGAGAACTAGCTTCATCTCATTGATAGCTCTTTCCTACTAAGAGTAGTCTTTCTCTTAGTGGTAGCTCCATCTAACGGATAACTCTTTTCTCTCGACTCAAAACAAAACGTAAAATATTTTCAATTAGGGAGTTTACATCTCATTGATAGCCCTCTCCTCCTAATGGCGGCCTATCCATAGGGGCAGCTCCATCTAATGGAGTAACTCTACCTAACCGAAATCAATACTAGATGCACCTACGTAATCACAATTATAATTGTATTTCTCAAAACACATAGCTTTAAAACCATGATTTGTAAAATATCAAACTTGTGTCAAATGCACACAATCAAAATTTCAACTTGCAATTCTTTATACGTCGTAGATAAAATCCAAATAAGAGATCATATTAAAATCGGTGACCTTAAACATGTATCAAAGACGAGAAAAAAAAAATTCGAAGGGTGTGTTCCCCATTTTGGTAAATACTTTAACATATAAAATCATAAAAATATCAATAATAACGATACTAAAAATAAGTGATAATGATTGTCATCAACTCACAGTTACGACGAATCAACTAAGTGTGCTCTCCAACCACCCCTGGAGAAGCATGTGAAGCATCTGACACCATATCTGAGCATAAATAGTTTTCTATCAAAATTTAGAAGCTCATTCTAGAACTTTAGCAACAATAGAAATCATGAAGTGTAAGTTGAAAATATTTATATTATAGTATTTTTGATACCATGTAGGCTTCAACTTGTTAATTTATCCCCAATTTTCGTTTTAAACATAATATGAAACAGATGCATATTATACACATGAACAACCAGCAAAACAACATACTTTATGTCAACATTGTTGAAGTTACATAGTACCATTCAAATCAAATGAAAGTTTGTCATAATCATATGTTGATGTTATATATACTACTCTCTAAAATTAATTTATAATCCACTAATCATGACTAAATATGCACTAATTGAAATGTAAGTTGGTAAATATACCTCAAAAAGTTTCAATGAACAATTACCAAGAGTGGGTACTCTCCTAATCTCTTGCAGCACCAACCCTAACCCCAAATCCTATCCAAGAACTCTTGTACAATTAGGGGAAAAGCTTTGTTTAGATCATAATTTAACTCATGGGATTTGATTTGGTGATGAAATTAGATGATTTCAAAGAATTTTTTTTTTGATGAAATGTGAGGAACAGTGAGGATGACGAGGGAAGTAGAATGGAAGAGAAAAATGAATAAGAGGAACTATGTTTGTAGAAACTTCCACCGTGTTCTATTTATTATTATTATTTAATTAATTTTTTTTAATATATATTTGTTTTAATGAAACGGTGCGTTTCAGTCTTCCCCTTTAAGAAGAATTCGTCCTCGAAATTTTAACTACTAACCTTGATTTTCGAATAAGTATGGATCCTTTGCACGCATTACTTGTTAAGGTTCCCTTGTTGTTTCTCCACCAGACGGTCTGTTCCAAAGAACTTTGACTGAAACAATATCTTTTGAGCGTAAACGTCTTTTTTCCTTGTCTACTATAGCTATCGGATGCTCGGTAAATGACAAATTCTCATCCAATTGCACATCTTCATGACTAATCACATGAGAAGGGTCATAAAAGTATTTCCGAAGCATAGAAATATGAAAGACCGGATGAACTCTCGAGAGATCCGCTGGAAGTGCTAATATTCGGTAAGCTACAGGTCCAACTCTCTCTAAAATCGCAAACGGCCCAATGAACCTTGGACTTAGCTTGCCCCTTTTTCCAAACCGCAAAACACCCTTCATTGGCGAAACACGTAAAAATACATGCTCCTCCACTGTGAACTCTAAAGGACGACACCTCTTGTCAGCATAAGATTTTTGCCTACTCTGAGTAGTTACTAAGCGATCTCGAATCAACTTAACCTTATCAATGACATCTTGAATCAACTCGGGACCCACTAACTTAGCTTCTCCCACTTCAAACCACCCTATAGGAGACCTACATCGCCTACCATACAATGCCTCAAAAGGTGTCATTTGAATACTTGATTGGTAACTGTTGTTGTATGCAAATTCCATCATAGGAAAATATCGATCCCAATTTCCTCCAAGATCAAGAACACAAGCACGGAGCATATCCTCTAAAATTTGTATAGTTCTCTCAGATTGACTGTGACGCCTCGAGAAATCTCAGTTATAGTAATGAGATACCTCAAGAAATCACAGATATCGACCATCCAAAAATATTACTTATTATTTATAATCAAGATAAAAGATACTAAATTTAGCTACTGTACAAAAAGGTTAAGTTATTTATATTATAATTTTGCTACATAAACTTTTACACAAGCTACAATCATAATAATTAAGGTTCTTTCTCCAGGCTCCACTACTACCATACATACTATAGGCTTCATATACATGTACATAGATATATTACATTATTGATTCATATATCTAACTATGTCTTCTAGCGGTTAGAGGTACGGAGAGGCTCTGCATACAGTGAAGCTGTCCACATGTCAGCAAGCGGTAAGTAAAAAGACAAGGTTACGGCACGGTGACGAGTCCTGGTGACGAAGTTGGGGTATACGCCAGAGGTAATGTGAATAGCAACTACTCCATCAAAAGTCGCAGTGAAGTTTGGAAAATCAGTAATCCAGGTTCCGTCCGTAAATTCCAGGCGTACAGCAGGGTGGGGTTCATGGTTCTCCATCTTTAAATAATTAGAATACAAATCCACAACAACAAACAGGGGTGAGTTCACATCAACAAATTGGAACAAGTAGTAGAATCTACAATAATTATTTTTAGAATTAATAAAGTAACATTATTCATGATATGATTATGTAATGCACATGTATTATATTCATCTTATATGTGACTCTTTCCTACTCCATGGAGATTCTATATGAGAGGAGCAATCAGGAGTACATGTTCTGTTTCAATTCTCATTGGTACATTTCTCTTTTCTTTTTATTCATCCTTTTAACAGAACACTCTCCACCGATCATAAGTTCTTGCAGTGTCACGTCAGGTTCGTCACTGTGTGGCATCGAATACCACGACACAGGGGAGCTACCACCTGGTCACTTGTGGGGTTTCGCACCGTGACGTCCCCAAGGTCCCTTAACCTTCACTTACGCACTCTCGCTTGTACCAAAGCGTGGCTCACTCTTGGACTCATGTGAACTTACTTTAACATTTCAACATTATTATTGGTACAACAAGTAAATCTATTCAGCTTCTCTAATTTATTTCTTATGACCAAGAATGATTATTTTTAAGAGAATGTTTCACCTGCATAATTAGATAGCATACCTCCTATGGCACTTTAAAGTATACTAAGAAGTAATAAGTTCCTTCGTCCTATTCCAAGTATATGTATATGAATTCTATTTATCATTGGTATCTTTAAATTCTAAAGATCAGAATTTGCAGAATCAGAGTCTGAAGATCAGACTCTGAAGGTTAGGTTCTGAAGGTTGTACGGTTTCAGAGTCTGGAGGTGAGTTTCTGTTAAACAGTGTCAGAATCTGAGAAATCAGAGTCTGAAGGTAAGCTTCTGATGGTTAGAATCTGAAGGTTAGCTTCAGGAGGTGAAATAGTATCAGAGTCTGAAGGTGAGCTTCTGTTGATCAGAGTCTGATGAACAGTACCAGGGTCTGAGTCTGATGAACAGTACCAGGGTCTGAGGAATCAGCTTCTGATAAACAGTACCAGAGTCTGAGGAATCAGCTTCGGATACTGAAGATCAGAGTCTGAACTACTGGTTTTCTTGCAGCTTACTCTACTTCATTTCAGTTAAGTTTTCTGGATGTTAGTTCTTAATCTAATCCTATCCCTCCCATTTACCATTAATTATAATCACTTCTATTGTTAGTTTTCATTCTAGAAAGTTATTACACCCTTTTGTTATTCACTTGTAAAGAGTAAGAGCATACCAGACTTATTCCTAATACTATATACGGGTAGTTGCTGCATCTTTCCATATGCTAATTACTACTGCACATTCTCAGAAATATTATGCCATTATGTTTATACTACCACTACAAGGAATATAACATTAACTACACACACTTTTATCAGCCTGGTTATATATAATTTCTGCAGCACACACATACACAGCAAAACACATATATAAATCTGATAGGTAAAATTAATTCATGACTAGTGCAGATTTGTAAAAGTCTTTTAAAACCAAAAGAGTTAGGGCCACTCTTAACTCAATTGATTCTACCATAATATCATTGTTGAGATTCCTCACCCCCTACCTTTATAGTTTCTCTTTCTGGTTGACAAATTATCAGGATCCTTTCAAATCTAAACAAAAGCAGAATTTTAACAAAATGAGTTTTTTTTCTTTAAGAAAAGAGAATCATAAACAAAATGTGTAGTAGAAATAAATATGAAATAGTTTCACCTTCAGAATCTCCTAATGAGGTGCACAACTTCACTTAATGAAAGCTTATTAGCTTTAAGAAGGCTGAAGAAAATGGTTGATCGTATTTAGTTTGTATAGTGGAATATTGTTGGTTTGTTGTGTGAATAACTTAAGCCAAGGGTGTGGGTATTTATAGTAGAAATGGAAGAGTAAAAAGTTCATCTAATGGTTAAAATTAGTGCAAGGTGTCATTTAATTAAGTGAGTCATGTAGTTACATAAGATAAAGTCAAATTTACCATTTGATAGGTTCATTGCACATGTGCTTATTTCTTACATTTTTTTATTCTAGTTCTTTGTACCTAGTTACTGTTTTATCAGAACATAAATGTATCTAGTTACCCTTGTTAGTTCATTTGTAAAAGATGCCCAATTTATTTACTTGTCTTTCCTTATATTATTTCTAAATTAATTAATAAGTTTTAGTTACTAAATGCTCCACATATATATAACCAATGAAACTTCACATTTTGCTAAATAGACTATATGTAACATATTTTCTCAAACTAATACTAATTAATTCTATAATGTATATTTTACTAAAAATATAATATTTAAAAAATGGGACGTTACAATTCTCCCCTACTTAATAAAATTTCGTCCTCGAAATTTGCTTACCTTAAAACAGGTACAGGTATTTTTCTCGTATGTTCTCTTCTAATTCCCACGTAACATCTCCACTCGTCTCATTCCATATCACTTTTACCAAAGGAATCTGCCTACCCCTGAGCTGCTTCATTTTCCTATATGCGACTCTAACAGGTAGAGTCTCATATGTTAAGTTTTCTTTTAACTGTACTGTATCAGGCTCAATGACATGAGAAGAGTCTGGAATATATTTTCTTAACTGTGAAACATGAAAAACATTATGAAGATTTGAAAGAAATGGAGGCAAGGCAACTTGGTAGGCTACAGGGCCAACTCGTCGAAGAATTTGATAAGGCCCAATAAATCTCGGTGTAAGTTTCCTAGATTTCATAACTCTACCAACCCCAGTTGTTGGCGTGACTTTCAAGAATATGTGATCACCTGCTTGGAATTCAAGGGGTCTTCTCCTTACTTCAGCATAACTTTTCTGTCTTCTTTGTGATGTTTTCATTTTCTCCTGAACCATCTTTATTTTCTCGGTGGTTTTTTGTACTACTTCTGGTCCTAAAACAAGATTTTCTCCTGTCTCATACCAACATAAAGGCGTTCTGCATCTACGTCCATATAGCGCTTCATATGGAGCCATGCCTATACTAGAATGAAAACTATTGTTATAAGTAAATTCAATTAGTGGCAATAGTTCATCCCAGTTTCCTGAATGTTCTAAGACACAAGCTCTCAATAAATCTTCTAAGGATTCAATTGTGTGCTCTGATTGTCCATCCGTCTGCGGATGATATGCAGAACTCATTTTCAACTTTGTACCCAATGCTTGATGAAGACTTCCCCAAAATCTTGAGGTAAACCTCGGGTCTCTATCTGAAATTATGCTTGAGGGTACTCCATGCAATCTGACTATTTCCTTGATGTATAGTTGAGTCAATCGTTCCAATGAATATTTTATACCAATTGGCAGAAAATGTGCTGACTTGGTTAACCTATCGATGATTACCCAAATTGAATCATGCCCCTTAGGCGTTTTTGGTAATCCTACCACAAAATCCATAGCTATACCATCCCATTTCCATTCTGGAATATCCAGTGGTTGTAGCATTCCTGCCGATCTTTGATGTTCAATCTTTGCTTTCTGACAAGTTAGACAGGTTGCCACGTAACATGTTATTTCCTTCTTCATTTTTGGCCACCAATACATCCTCTTAAGATCTTGGTACATTTTTGTTGTTCCTGGATGTATACTTAACTTGCTGTTGTGTGCCTCTTCTAAAATTAACTTCTTTATCTCGCTATCGTCGGGGACACATATTCTATCTTGAAATTTAATAACTCCATCAGTGTCCTTCTTAAACTCTGCAATCTTTCCTTGTTATTTTAATCTCATTCTTTCTTGAAGGTATTCATCCACTTCTTGCTTGTCTTTGATTTGTTCTAATAAACTACAAGTAACAGTAATCATGTTCATCTGAAGTCGGTTATTTACCACATTCATTCCTAAATTCAAATCCCTAAGTTTTTCAATAAGTTCCATCTCTCGCACCATCATGGCGGAAACATGTAAGGTTTTTCTACTTAATGCATCTGCTACAACATTTGCTTTTCCCGGATGATATTGGAGTTCAAAATCATAATCTTTAATGAACTACATCCATCTCCTTTGTCTCATATTTAGCTCTTTTTGATCAAAGAGATACTTCAGACTTTTATGATCACTGAAAACATCAAATTGTGGTCCATACAAATAATGTCTCCAGATTTTCAAAGCAAACACAACTGAAGCTAACTCTAAATCATGAGTTGGATAATTCTTTTCATGTGGTCTTAACTGCCTCGAAGCATAAGCTACTACTTTCCTATCTTGCATAAGAACACATCCCAACCCGTGTTGTGAGGCATCACAATATACTTCAAAACGTTTACTTGGATCGACAAGGATCAAAATAGGTGACTTTGTTAGTCTCTGTTTTAATTCCTGAAAACTTTGTTCACAACTATTTGTCCACACGAATGCTTGTCCTTTTCGAGTAAGTTGGGTTAGAGGTAAGGCAATTTTAGAAAATCCTTCAATAAATCTTCGGTAGTATCCAGCTAAACCAAGAAAGCTACAAACTTCAGTGACAGTTTTTGGTCTTTCCCATTGCAAAACAGCTTCTACCTTGGCTGAATCTACAGCAATTCCTGCTTTCGAGATCACATGTCCTAAAAATTTTACTTCTTCCAACCAAAACTCACATTTGGACAACTTTGTAAACAACTGCTTTTCTTTTAAGATCTGAAGAACAATTCGAAGATGTTCCACATGTTCTTCCGGATCTCGCGAGTAGATAAGAATGTCGTCAATAAAAACAACAACAAACTTATCTAGGTAAGGGTGGAATATCCTATTCATGTAATCCATAAAAATCGCAGGAGCATTCGTCACTCCAAACGGCATCACCTGATATTCATAGTAGCCGTATCGCGTTCGAAAGGCGGTCTTTGGTATATCTTCAGACTTTACTCGTATTTGGTGGTACCCTGATTGTAAATCAATCTTTGAAAATATTGTCTCTCCTTTAAGTTGATCCATCAAATCATCTATCCTAGGTAGAGGATATTTATTTTTGACGGTTACTTTATTCAACTGGCGGTAATCGACACACAATCTCATGGTTCCATCCTTTTTCTTGACCAATAGTACAGGAGCTCCCCAAGATGACACACTTGGTCGAATGAATTTCTTCTCTAACAATGCCTCTAATTGTTTCTTCAACTCGGCCAATTCGGATGGTGACATCCTATAGGGTGCAATGGAAATTGGTCCTGTTCCAGGCAACAGATCGATAGAAAATTCTATCTCTCTTTCCGGGGGTAAACCTGGAATTTCTTTGAATATTTCAGGGAAATTGCTGATGATGGGAATATCCTCCAAAGTCACACCCTTTTTAACTTCCATAGAAGATAATGACACATATCCTTGTGGTTCTTCTCTTAGAGAAGCAATTGATTGGTTGGAAAGTGGATTTCTAGGACACTTTGGATCATGAAAAATCAAGGTTTTGGTTGAACAGTCTAACAAGACATGATTAGTAGACAACCAATACATGCCTATTATTACATCTATTTGAGTTAAAGGTAGACAAACTAAAGCTATAGAAAAATTGATATTTTCAATAGTGATTTGACAATCCAAACAGGCTAAACTAGTTGTTACAGGGTCATTGGTAGGGGTTGAAACAATTAAATCAAAAGGAAGTGGAGAAATAGGTAAGCCCAATTGTTGAGCACAATCAAAAGATATGAAAGAATGAGTAGCGCCCGAATCATACAATACATTTAAAATTCTGTTTCCTATGAGACACGTACCTTGTATAAGTTCGTCAGACAAAGAAGCTTCAGCTCCACTCAGTGTGTAGGCTCTTCCTTTCATCTTTGGCCTGGAGTTTTGTTCCTTGTCGGCCACAGCTCCAACTTTAGATTGGTCACAATCTCGTGCGAAATGACCTGGCCGTCCGCATTTAAAGCAAATCACTTCCTTATTCAAACAATCCTTCGTGTCATGCGCTCCTCCACATTTAAAACATTTAAGGAGAGTTGGATACACCTGATTGAATCCTCCTTTTCGCCCCCTATTCTGGTTATTGTATTGATTTCCTTGTGGGCGGTCATATGGTTTCTTTTTGAATTTATCGTTTCCTTTAAATCATGAGGGTCCTACATTATGAAACTTTCTATCTCTGGTTTTCTTGAGATCCTCAATAACCCTACACTTATTTACTAATTCGGGAAATTCTTGGACATTTAATGAAACTACAGTTTCCCGAATTTCATATCTCAACCCTTCTTCGAATTTTCGACATTTCCAGCTTTCATCTGGATGATGATGAAAATACATTGAGAATTTTGACAATGCTTCAAATTTTGCTACATATTCTCCTACAGTCATTCCTCCTTGTTTTAATTGTAGAAATTCTCTTTCCTTAGCATGTCTAACATCTAGCGGAAAATATTTCTCTAAAAACTTACTACGAAATAGTTCCCAAGTTATTTCTCAACCTTCTGCTTCCAGTAGTTGACGTGTTGCTTTCCACCAGTATTCAGCTTCACCGATAAGCATAAAGGTTGCATAAACAACTCTTCTCTCTAGTGGACACATCATTGCTTCAAATATCTTTTCCATTTCTTGGATCCATAATTCAGCTTTGTCAGGATCATACTCACCATTAAATTGAGAGGGTTTGTTACGGCGAAATTCTGTCAAGCCTTGATATTCATTTGTTCCCTCATTTCGTAGGTTATTATTCTGATTTTGCAACAATGCTACCGTCATATCCCTAATAGCTTGAATATCTTCAACCATTTCTCTGTTATTCCCACCATTACTTCCACGTGTCATGGATTCCTACATAATTAAATAAGTTAGTCTTACCAAGACTTTAACTCAATCTCTCAACAACCTTATTTATCCACAACACAAACGTAGTTAGTCCACACCCGGTCCCTATAAATCTAAACCGTGCTCTGATACCACTAATGTGACACCTCGAGAAATCTCAGTTATAGTAATGAGATACCTCAAGAAATCACAGATATCGACCATCCAAAAATATTACTTATTATTTATAATCAAGATAAAAGATACTAAGTTTAGCTACTGTACAAAAAGGTTAAGTTATTTATATTATAATTTTGCTACATAAACTTTTACACAAGCTACAGTCATAATAATTAAGGTTCTTTCTCCAGGCTCCACTACTACCATCCATACTATAGGCTTCATATACATGTCCATAGATATATTACATTATTGATTCATATATCTAACTATGTCTTCTAGCGGTTAGGGGTACAGAGAGCCTCTGCATACAGTGAAGTTGTCCACATGTCAGCAAGCGGTAAGTAAAAAGACAAGGTTACGGCACGGTGACGAGTCCTGGTGACGAAGATGGGGTATACGCCAGAGGTAATGTGAATAGCAACTACCCCATCAAAAGTCACAGTGAAGTTTGGAAAATCAGTAATCCAGGTTCCGTCCGTAAATTCTAGGCGTACAGCAGGGTGGGGTTCATGGTTCTCCATCTTTAAATAATTAGAATACAAATCCACAACAACAAACAGGGGTGAGTTCACATCAACAAATTGGAACAAGTAATAGAATCTACAATAATTATTTTTAGAATTAATAAAGTAACATTATTCATGATATGATTATGTAATGCACATGTATTATATTCATCTTTTATGTGACTCTTTCCTACTCCATGGAGATTCTATATGAGAGGAGCAATCAGGAGTACATGTTCTGTTTCAATTCTCATTGGTACATTTCTCTTTTCTTTTTATTCATCCTTTTAACAGAACACTCTCCACCGATCATAAGTTCTTGCAGTGTCACGTCAGGTTCGTCACTGTGTGGCATCGAATACCACGACACAGGGGAGCTACCACCTGGTCACTTGTGGGGTTTCGCACCGTGACGCCCCCAAGGTCCCTTAACCTTCACTTACGCACTCTCGCTTATACCAAAGCGTGGCTCACTCTTGGACTCATGTGAACTTACTTTAACATTTCAGCATTATTATTGGTACAGCAAGTAAATCTATTCAGCTTCTCTAATTTATTTCTTATGACCAAGAATGATTATTTTTAAGAGAATGTTTCACCTGCATAATTAGATAACATACCTCCTATGGCACTTTAAAATATACTAAGAAGTAATAAGTTCCTTCGTCCTATTCCAAGTATATGTATATGAATTCTATTTATCATTGGTATCTTTAAATTCTAAAGATCAGAATTTGCAGAATCAGAGTCTGAAGATCAGACTCTGAAGGTTAGGTTCTGAAGGTTGTACGGTTTCAGAGTCTGGAGGTGAGTTTCTGTTAAACAGTGTCAGAATCTGAGAAATCAGAGTCTGAAGGTAAGCTTCTGATGGTTAGAATTTGAAGGTTATCTTCTGGAGGTGAAATAGTATCAGAGTCTGAAGGTGAGCTTCTGTTGATCAGAGTCTGATGAACAGTACCAGGGTCTGAGTCTGATGAACAGTATCAGGGTCTGAGTCTGATGAACAGTACTAGGGTCTGAGGAATCAGCTTCTGATGAACAGTACCAGAGTCTGAGGAATCAGCTTCTGATACTGAAGATCAGAGTCTGAACTACTGGTTTTCTTGCAGCTTACTCTACTTCATTTCAGTTAAGTTTTCTGGATGTTAGTTCTTAATCTAAACCTATCCCTCCCATTTACCATTAATTATAATCACTTCTATTGTTAGTTTTCATTCTAGAAAGTTATTACACCCTTTTGTTATTCACTTGTAAAGAGTAAGAGCATACCAGACTTATTCCTAATACTATATACTGGTAGTTGCTGCATCTTTCCAGATACTAATTACTACTGCACATTCTCAGAAATATTATGCCATTATGTTTATACTATCACTACAAGGAATTTAACCTTAACTACACACACTTTTATCAGCCTGGTTATATATAATTTCTGCAGCACACATACACAGCAAAACACATATATAAATCTGATAGGTAAAATTAATTCATGACTAGTGCAGATTTGTAAAAGCCTTTTAAAACCAAAAGAGTTAGGGCCACTCTTGACTCAATTGATTCTACCATAATATCATTGTTGAGATTCCTCACCCCCTACCTTTATAGTTTCTCTTTCTGGTTGACAAATTATCAGGATCCTTTCAAATCTAAACAAAAGCAGAATTTTAACAAAATGAGTTTTTTTTTTCTTTAAGAAAAGAGAATCATAAACAAAATGTGTAGTAGAAATAAATATGAAATAGTTTCACCTTCAGAATCTCCTAATGAGGTGCACAACTCCACTTAATGAAAGCTTATTAGCTTTAAGAAGGCTAAAGAAAGTGGCTGATCGTATTTAGTTTGTATAGTGGAATATTGTTGATTTGTTGTGTGAATAACTTAAGCCAAGGGTGTGGGTATTTATAATAGAAATGGAAGAGTAAAAAGTTCATATAATGGTTAAAATTAGTGCAAGGTGTCATTTAATTAAGTGACTCATGTAGTTACTTAAGATAAAGTCAAATTTACCATTTAATAGGTTCATTGCACATGTGCTTATTTCTTACATTTTTTTATTCTAGTTCTTTGTACCTAGTTAGTGTTTTATCAGAACATAAATGTATCTAGTTACCCTTGTTAGTTCATTTGTAAAGAAATTTTTATGCATCTAGTTACTATATCATTAACACATGCATGCATATATTTAGTACTATTGGTTCATTTGTAAAAGATGCCCAGTTTATTTACTTATCTTACCTTATATTATTTCTAAATTAATTAATAAGTTTTAGTTACTAAATGCTCCACATATATATAACTAATGAAACTTCACATTTTGCTAAATAGACTATATGGAACATATTTTCTCAAACTAATACTAATTATTGCTATAATGTATATTTTACTAAAAATATAATATTTAAAAAATGGGACGTTACATTGACCATCAGTTTGAGGATGAAAAGCTGTACTAAGATTCAAACGAGTTTCCAATGCAGCTTGAAAAGACTTCCAAAACTGAGCAGTAAATTGAGCCCCACGGTTAGAGATAATAGAAATAGAGCCCCGTGGTAGCTGCTTGCAGTGGTGATGACTTATGGGATGGTGATATCTTGCAGTGGCTTACAGTGACAGTATAACTCGCGATGGTATACATTCTTGAATTTCTGTTTCCTGTTGATGCTTACAAAATGCAGTAAAGAAAAGCATACGAGGTGTAGTATTTTTATCCTAATATTATTTTTCTGACTGTTCTAGATTGATGTTGAGGTGAGAATCAATCTCATCCTACTTTTGAAAGGAACGGACACACATATTTAATGATTTATAAATTATCTTCTTTTACAAACTTATCCAAGTAAAGTTTATAGAGTAAATAGGCAAAGACCCCCCGAAATTGTAAAATCTTGCAATAATCCCCCTGAAATTTGAAAAAAGACAAATACCCCCCTCAAATTGTAAACCGTCAGGCAAGTTAATCATTTCGTCAATTTTCTCCGTTAAAACTGATGACGTGTCTATTAACTGTCCATGTGACACTGACACGTCATAGAGGGTATTTGCTTATATAATAGTTGATATTAAAATTTACATTAACATAATAGTTGAGTCCCTAAAATTACTCACTTAAAGGCAAAATAGTCATTGAAATTAATATTAAATAAGCATATTAATCCCTGATTTCATATACCTTTTGTCTAGTTAATACCCTTCTATGACGTGTCAGTGCCACATGGACAGTTAATAGACACGTCATCAGTTTTAACGGAGGAAATGGACGGAAGGACTAACTTGCCTGACGGTTTACGATTTGAGGGAGGTGTTTGCCTTTTTTCAAATTTCAGGGGGTTATTGCAAGATTTTACAATTTCGGAGGAGTCTTTGCCTATTTACTCAAAGTTTATAATTTCATTTGGATGCAGATCAAACACAATGTTAGTGTAAAATCCGAAAGCTTTATGGAAATTACATTATCTAATGGAGAACCAAACAGAATAAATCTTACATCCAGCACAATCATCTATGTAAAAGAGTTTTGTATTTCTGCCTTTTTGGTTTTTGTCCAATAGTTTTGAGAACTGTTTTCAGTTGAAATCTATGTTGGTTTGTCACAATGAGATCTTGGTTTTGTGAGATACAATTGTGGAAATATTAGGTGATGGCTTTTGTGGTTGATATCACGTTTAGGTCGTGGTTTTATTAGCTTAGGGGGATGGTACTTTTTTGGTTTTCGGTATATATTGCCCCCTGCCTTTGTGCTCCTGGTGTGGATTTTCTGCACAACATTAATGCATGCTGTTTTATTGTGTGAAGTGTTTTTGGGGTCATTGTATTCGTGTTCTGGTATAAACGTGTAGCTTTGGTCGGTTGTCTTTCTTATCAAGTGTGCTTTTTAGTACTGTACATTTCATAAATAAATCAATTAATTTTTTGTTTATGAATTTGATACGCTTATAGTTTAGTTACTTATATGATAGTGTAGTTAATAGTTTAATTTGGTGTAATTTTTTGCACCGTTTTTTAGTTGCTTTTTGCGTCGTTTGATAGCATAATTCTACAAAATCCGTGCATCCCACGGGTTAGTCTAGTTGTTGTTTTATGTCGGTTTGGTCACCATGTAAAACTAGGTTTTACTCCAGTTTTTTTACTTTTGAGTTTTAATACATAGTTTGTATTTTGAGTTTTAATACATAGTTTAAATTTATTTTATATATTAAAGTATCACGTCCGTATCGTATATTAAATTTTGAAATTTTCCAATATTGACGTAACGGTCGTATCGTATCCGTGTCGTATCAAATATCTGAGCTTCATATATTCACACATATTTTAACCAAAATCAAGTTGATCAAATTCAATTATCCACACTCCAAATGTTGAAGTTGAACGGCGGTGGTATACGGCTACAGAAACTTTACATCGTATAAACATACTTAGCACCCTGCCACAAACCACATCATCACATTAATTAATTATCATAGTACAACCAACTACAAGTTTGACTTCACACTTGTTCTTGTTCTTCCTTTCATTTCAAAAATCAATCAAATTTCAACTATTAGGGTTTCTTTTTGAAATGTGGAGAGATTCTCATAGTCACACGGTTCTCAATTCGCTTCGGTACGTAGTACGGGTTCGGGTACGCGGTTCGTAACTTTCAAAGAATTCGGTACGTGGAAGTATACATAGTCAGTACGTTATAGATTCGTCGTACGTTTTTTTATCCTTTTGGACCTAAGGAAGATGGAACTGTGATGTTTCATAGAGAGGTTTATCTAACATAGAAAAATAGCATGTGTTTTATCTAACATAGAAAAATAGCATGTCCCACATCGGAAGGTTTTCTAACATTGAGAGGTAAGTAAGTCTATAAATACAGTAACACATTTATCCTCAACCACATCCATCCACTGCCAAGTGTACTGTAGGACATTGAAATAGTGGGCCAGTGGCGTTTGGATTTTTTGAAAGTAGTAATTACTTTCGTGGAAATGATAACCGGGCATTTTTTAAGGGTCGATAACTTTGTATATTTAATGTATTGAAAATTGGACTATTTGACTTTATAAAAGAATAATTTTTTAATTTGGATTATTTCACTTTTTAAAAGAATAATTTTTTAATTTGAAATATTTAAAGAGTGTTCGGAGACACTCGTTAACAAAACCCTTTCTTAGTATTGAAGTAAATTAGTCCGAATATTTATATGGTTCGCCGGTACTCTCTTTTTAGGGAATTCATGAGCGAATTATCAAGAACCAATAGGCAAACGAATGGCGAACTGGTTCGTACGAATTGGTAAGCGGTTCCTAGAAAGGACAACGAATTCCCCTGTTTCCAACCATCATCCTGAACCCTCAGATCTCAATCAATTGACCCATCTTGGTGAGGAGCTTCAGAACAAGTTGGATTTAAAAGATGAAGATGAGATTGATGATAAAGGTTCAAACTTTGAAGTTGGTGATGAAAAATTGTGTGATGAAGTTGCTGTTCTAGAATCTGATAAGGGACAAGAGTGTCATGATGATGGTGAGAATGTGAATGAGAAGGTGAGTACTGATGATATTGATGAAGTGGGTGGAATTGATGATAAAGGTTCAAACTTTGAAGTTGATGATGAAAAATCTGCCACAGTATCTGAGAAGGGACAAGGGTTTCATCAAGTTGATGATGATGGTTGGAATGGTGATTATGATGGTTGGACTTGGAATGATGGTGATGGGGTGAGTGATTGGATTGAGAATGAGAAGGTGAGTGGAGATGTTGATGACAGAAGCAATGGTGGAGCTGAACAGTATCAATTGAGGCCTGAAGCTGAAGACTGTTCTTTTTATCTTAAGACTGGAACTTGCAAGTTTAATCACCCTGTTAGGAGAAGAAACCAGGTATCACTTTCCTATGTTCCTCTTTCTTGTACACTCTTACTCATTATTGTTATGTGTGGTTGCATTGAATGTTTAATACCAATGCATTCATTTATGTATATTAGGTATTGAAAGAGAAGCATAAATTTCACTTATGCAGGCATGTTCACTTCCTAAAAGCTGCTTCTGTGTTTTCATGATTTAATTGACTTTTATTTAAAACTAAATGAAGGTTTTTAAAGAGAGGGCAAGAGAAAGAGATGAATTGGAGGAAAGATCAAGCCAGACAGAATGCAAGGTATTTTCAAAATTATGGTTATATTCTGTTGAAAACTTTAGATTTAATATTGTATTTTATGAATGCCTTAACTATGGCTTGTGCGTCGATTGCATGTAGTTATTAAAATGCAAATTCCCCTGCCCATGTGATTTTCCATGGGAGATTGTGTAAGGTTAACTCTAGGAGGTGTACTCGTACATGTATTTTATATTCTTCATTCCTTGCTCAGTATTGTCAATAGCGGCTTCTTATATGTTGTAGTATAGTGGAATTTGAACGAATCACTATTCTTTCATGATACACTATACACTATTAGTACAAAGTGTTGTCAAATAGAGACTATAGCGGTACTGTAGCGTAACAGAATTTTAAAAAAACCACTATTTTTCTTGATTGACAACACTACCTATGCTTGAGTTCGACCGAGTAAATTATATTAGGAAAATTATTTTATACTAGAATTATTTGATTAATTATGAATATGCTGCTGGCATAATGGGAAAAAACATTTGTTGTTGTATCCTGGCCTACGCCTAACTTTGCTATGTTGAAAAATGTTGGATCTCTTAAACAATTTTTAGATGTAGCATGCTTGCATACGATGTGTATGTTTATTCTCTTTCCCGAGCCATTTCTTAAACTTGTCCTGCTATTATTTAGATTATAAATATTTTTTTTTCTGTTTCCTAATGTTATGATATGGCAGTATTATTCAAGATCTGGGGGTTGTAAGTTTGGAAAGGATTGTAAATTTAATCACACCAGAGGAAAGTTTTCAGCAGATCAAGTTTTAGAGCTTAACTTCCTTGGCCTACCTATTCGTTTGGTATAAGCTTTTTTCCTTACTTAGCAAGCTATGCTGAAAGTTTGTTTGTGTACATTATCTGCTATCTTTTTCTGCTGTCGGAATACCTGTCCTGAAATTTTTGCCGTGTTGTTTTTCATGATAGGGTGAGAAAGAATGCCCTTTTTACATGCGCACTGGTTCTTGTAAGTTTGGAGCAAACTGCAAGTTTAATCATCCCGATCCTACATCTGTTGGAGGGTTTGACTCCACTTCAGGATATAGTAATAAAAATTCTGCTTCATTGCAAGACGTGTCACAATCATCTACACCCCCATGGTCTTCTACCAGAAAATTCAATGAAACTGCTCCTTTTGTGCCAATCATAATTTCACAAACTCCAGGGGCTTCTCCCCGAAGTTCTGACTGGAATGGATATCAGGTAAAATCGATAAACTTGATGCTAATAACTATGTAGCAATGTACATTTTTTTATATCATCGGTACATGATGACAGATCACTCTGCCAATTTTCTATCATACAATGTCAATGTTTTTTGTGGCCTAGTCCACAGTTGTCAATAATGCTCAGTTTAATGTGTTATTTGTATAGTTAATACTGTGTTATGGCATGATCTGTAAGGTATTAAGTATTGAGATTTATCCTCATCAGTTACTTAAAAGTCAGACTTTTTTCTCTCTTTTTAGGCTCTCTTTTGTGGATCCATTATATACATCCATTCTATTGCACAACCTCATCATTTCAGATTAAGTACCTTTGGATGCATGCTCAGAAATAAAATAAATTAGTAACAAGAATTTGTTAGTAATTGCCCTTAGGGTAGTGGTGAAGGAAACAACAATTGGAAGTTTAAATGAAAACTTCAAAGTAGAAACATTTCTTCAATTACATTTCATATAAGTCGTTAAATGCAAGTAATATACTTAAGGCATTTGCTAGAAATATCCAAGCGATAGTTTGATGTGTAACATATAATATTTTCAATTTCATGCTCAAATCCTACACCTCTCTATTATTCGTTATTTTGTTGCATGCCATTCTTATGGGGCAGGCTTTTTACATTGGAGTATAAATCAAGAAACCTAGTGATTTTTCCTCTTCCCTTCCGTCAGTTAATTATTCTGCATGTCGATTCCTTGCCATTTTCCCAGCAATTTGACCAATCTGTATTTTGTATAGGCACCTTTCTATTTATCTGAGAGGAGTATGCATCCACCTTCACCATATGCCGTGAACAACTCAGCTATGGGAACTAATGCTTATATGCACCGTCATAAGCATACACCAGTTGAAGAGTTTCCAGAAAGACCCTTCTTAAAAACTGGGGATCGCAAATTTAAATCCCATTGCAAATTTCATCATCCAAAGAATCGGATTACAAAATTACCTCCATGCAACCTAAGTGACAAGGGTCTGCCTTTGAGACCTGTAAGCTATTTTACTCTGATGTCTTTTGTTCATATAGAGACTATGAAAACTACCTTCCCTCGCCCCCCCCCCCCCCCCCCCCCCAATTCAGCGATGATTTTATACAAAAAACAATGAACGAAAAACTCAGCCCTAATGTACGAAACTGATCCTAAAACCCTAATGTACACGTTAAACTTTGCCAGTTTCTTTGATCTAACATTTAATATCTCGTGAAATTCAGGGCCAGAATGTGTGCACTCGTTACAGCCGATATGGAATTTGTAAATTTGGACCAGCTTGTAAGTATGACCACCCGATAAACCTACCGTCCCCAACTATGCCTGGATGTTATCAACAATCTTCTCACACAAACTCGGCTAGTATTGAGGAGGCTGGAAGTGGAGCACCTAGTGATGCAACAATTTAATAGCTTTGAGGATTAAAACATTTTCTATCAAGGATCTTATGGTTTTGAGCATGTATACCATCCATATTTTGTGATTTTCATCTAAAACATGATTAATTATTTAACTTCACTGGTTATGCCTGATGTGGCACAAGCTTTTTGCAGAATAGCTATATATATTAAGACATATATCACCTCAGCAGTTGTAGATTATCTTTTGGTTCCGGTTCGTTATCTCTCTCGGATTAGTATTGGATTATAGTTGTGCTGGTGTGAAATTTTTGTGAATATGTATTTTCTTGTTTATGTATTATGGTTGCCAATGAAATGTTGAACTTTAGTTATGACAAAAGAACTGCTCAACTAATGGTCAAATTTGTAGCCTGTTAAGAGATTTTTGGAAAAATCAGGTGGGTTTGTTTCAAGTAAACTAAACAAGTTATACATGACTTATTGAACACGGAATGAGTATCATCCTTGTTATAATTATTAATGAAATATATGATTTTTTTTTACGCATCCATTTCAATTCCTACAGACAAATTATTAAAACTGTTGAATTTAAGTCCTGTGAGTACAAAGTCGGATGATAAAGGGTCGTAGGAAAATTTGATATGTTAGGGTACCGGTTCAAATTTGTAACTTCCACTTCTTTGTGCTTTGTGTGAGTTTAACCTATAGGTTCTTTAAAATAAAAAATAAATAAAAACTATTGAATTTAATGTATGGTTTTCTACAAGCTCTAACATGATTGAAAAATGTCACGACAAAAATTAAGACCCATAACCAATATTTGATCGACCGTATTAGTAATAGCATGCTTTACACAAGACACAACAATTAGGTATCGTATGGGGCACCCGTACTCAAATCCTCGCAGCCATATTTCTTTTACTTAAGCTTAAAGCACTGTACCTATAGTCAACCACAAAACCACCAAGTCAATAGCTAAATTTCTGGAATAAATAAAGCACACGCAAAAGAGGGATCTTAAACCTCCAAACTTCCTTGAAGCACTGATATCAAACTGATATATGTTCAACATTTGAGAATGACTCTCATTATGGAACAAATGGTATAAGGAGTAGGTATCATCTTTATTTCTCAAAATGATTAGAGTTTTATTATCATTGTCATGGATATATGAAAGTCTAATTTTGCCATAAGTTCTTAAAATGTGTCTTTATAAATCTTAAACTGCAGAGATAAAGTCTTTCATTCTCTTTACCAAAAAAATAAATGTCTTTCATTTTCTTTTGAAAAATGGAGAGAATTTCTACTTTGGTATAAGACCAATATCCCAGGAGTTTGATATCCCTAGGTACTCTTGGTAGGTTTTAAAATGTATAATAGGCTAATCACCCAACTGAAAACTGCAGTTTGTCAAGCAAGGTATATACCTCAGTTTTCCAGTAGGGGTGGCTATGAATTTGGATCAATTTGATACCTCTGACATAAAATATATTCTGTTGGTTATTGGTTTAATTTATTTTTCAGCTTTTCAAATTCAATGTTAGATTCAAGTACAGATTGAGAAAAATACAATCGAATAAACATAACAAAGAATGGTGACAAAAGATAAAAATATAAACAAGTACAGAGATTCAACTAAATTTTCTTAGTCAGTCCAGACCATATTGATACCATGAACTTGAATAGCCAAGATCCTACGAGTGTTATGTATGCATAGATACCATGTTCCTCTTATTTCAAGTAATAAACATGCATATGTTAACTTAGGGTCCGTTTGATTCGAGAGTTTTGAAGGGGAGGGGAGGGAATATTTTTAATTTGATGTGTTTGGTTCAATTTTTAGAAGGGAATGGGAGGATAGGGGATCTCTTTAAAATTTTATTACATTATAGCCAAAATTATCCTTAGATTAATTTAAAATCTCAATATTATCCTTGTAACAACTTTTATTATTAGGAAAAACTTAGGTACAATTCCTTAGGTGATTTTCGTATGGTTCTTAACTAAATTCACCATGATTTCCTTAAATCCTTAATTTTCTCAAAGTTTGTTATATCCAAAAAAATTTGTATTTTTAGTTAAGAACCATACGAAAAACACCTAAAGAATTGTACCTAAGTTTTGTCCTTATTATTATTAGGTTATACTATCTTGTAACAACTTTTATTATTAAGTTATATTATCCTTGTAACAATTTTTATTATTATTATTAGGTTATATTACCGTTGTAACAACTTTTATTTTCATGTTATCTATCACTCTTATTTGTTATATGTAAAAACAAACATCATCGTATATTTAATTAAGTTTAAGGGTAAAACAGTAAATTAATTTTAAAATCCCTCCCCTCCTCATGTGAACCAAACACATTTTTAATTAAAATCTCTCATGTCCCGTCCCCTTCTGTCCCCTTCCCTCCCCTCCCCTCCCCTCCCCTCCCCTCCGTTGAACCAAACAGACTGTCTAACCTAATTGGTTTTAAAGGTACAATGTTTGGATGTTCCTCTTATTTCAAGCAATAATCGGTAACAGGCATTAAAAGGTGAAGTAACACCAATAGAAAGTTAATTTGTTTTTCTATGGGCTACAATATTTTTGGCATGAAGTTGCTCATCCGTTTAGTCGTGACTAATCTTCGTCGAAGTTCTCCATTTTGAATTGAATTCTTTCCATATGCTAGAGTCATGGATCAAACCATTTACCATTTAAAGAGACCTAAATCTCCACTTGAACCAATTGATTGTTGGGAACAACACTAAAAAGATTTAAATCATCTCCTATGGAGGAACTTGCATCATAAGAACAAATTATTATTTTTATCACATTGAAGTATGATGAAATGGTCTATTCATGTATGAAATAACTGTTTTAAAGAACAAGTCTTACATAATCTGCAAAATGTAAAATTCATTTGGGGGAACCAATTCAATTGAGTTCTACTATTACAGATTATATTAGTAGAATTCTATTTTTTTGAAGGGATATTAGTAGAATTCTTAAATTGTTTGTAACATTTTAAACATACAAAAAAAAAAAAGTTTAGATAACAAATTGGATTCTTGCTTTAGAGATGCTTGAACGCGTAAGGACCTGTCACACTTTGATACATGTAATCGATATAACAAATTATTCTTTCACAAATGTGATTTCAAAGTTTGATCATTTTTCCTCTCAAAAAAAAAAGTTTGATTATTTTTAATTAGTTCTAGCTGTGTTGAAATTTCAATTCGATTAAAAGGGAATAAATTGCTTTTACATAAATTGTGTCCAAAAGAAACTGAACTTAAATATTATAAGCAAGATCTCACTTGGCTATCCCAATGATGATTTTGTTAAAGTAAAAAACATCTAAAAATATAATGTTTCGATTTAAACTCATAATTATATATTTAATAAAAAAACATAAAATTACCCTCTTAAAAAAACAAATATAATTACAAAATCAAAATTAATACAAAACCAAATTTAAAACATCATCGGCTGTTGCTTCAATACATCATAAAGTTTGAGATTCAAGATGATTTATTTTTAGATTCAAGATGAAATTTATGTCCATTGTATTGAATACAAAAAATCACAAAATTTGAGATTCAAGATGATTTATTTTTTTAGATTCAAGATGATTATAATTAAATAAGTTTAGGCAACATTTGTATAAAAAATTTATGTTAAATATAGATGCACAAAAGTCGTATTGAATCGAGGTATGACTCGCATGTATCACTATCGTTGCAGGTAACCATGACCACAATATAATCAAGACAAAATACAAAATGGCGGAACTGAACTGCTAAGCCATGCGAAACCAACATACCCATTTAAAAAAAGAATCTTTGCTTCTCTTTTACATTAAATGTACAAGCAAGTTAGCACTATACTACAAAAAAATATACATCTCATTTACAAGAGGGAGATTTATGTCTCAACGTTAGCTTTGTTTCCAGAAAGGATGAGGGAGATTTCAAGACCACGGCTGAAGGCTTGATTAAATAGAAGACGAGACTGGAAAGTGGAAATGAACGGAAACCATGATAAAAATGCTATTGGTGAAAAAATAATCATACCCATTCCAGCATCATACATTCTAGCAAACTCACGGACAGATTCCCAGAGGCCAAGACTCTTCATAATACCCTTCCATGTAATTGCCAACTGCAAAAGAGTACAAAATCATATAAAATGATCCAAGTGGTAATTTCAAGTGCCAGTATTGATACTCAATAAAAAAAGAGTTGGTTTTACATAAACCAACTCTATTAAGACAAATGGCAGAAACAGTACAATGATTCTACATATACTCGTTGAGAGTCCCACGTTGAAAGAGATATGGTCTAAAGAGTGTCTATCAACCAACTCGATAACGCACGTGGAGTCCTAGGTGTGGGGGGATGTTTTGAGAGTCTCGTATCAGATGAGATATGACTTGAAAATATGTTTATAAGGGAGAGGCCTTCCTCACTTCACGAACCGGTTTTGTCGGGTTGAGTTAAGCCCAATCCAAATATTAAAGAGTATGTATAATTGAAGATTAACTTATTGTCTTTTTATTTAGACATCTAGAAAACAAATCATTATAGCCATAGCATTTTTATTCTCTACTAAGTTAACTGGGAAGATATGATAATACCATCACTTAGATAATTAACCGGGAAGATATGATAATATCATCCCTTAGAGCAACATACTTTATCAAAAGGCTCTAGAAATAATGTATTGCCGAAGGAAATTTCTATGGTTCATGCTTATTTTCCTTGACAAATGGACTGGTATATAATGCAAGACAATTCTCAATTAGACCGTGATTCAGAGGTTCCAAATAAACTACGAAATTGCTTGCTGATAATTATTTGCTATGCGCTACATGCTGTCTGACATGATCTCCAGATGAATTCAAATCGAGAAAACCCGTACAAAAATAAACGAAATCTCAAACTTACAGATAATATTCCCCATCCAGTAGGGATAAAAGCAAGGATGCTTGCGAAAAGGTCAGGTATTGAAAGTTGTGTAAAAGCAACAACAAGACATACAGCTGCAACAAGGCCTATAGATACAACTCCCTGTAAAAATCTTAATACAAGCTGAAAATCGGCCGATTTTTTTGGGCTGTAAGTAAAGATCTGCAAAGCAAAGAAATATCATAAACCTAAGGAACGGGTGGTTTCAAAAAGCTTAAAGGGGAAAAATAATTAAGATAGCTGATTAGGAAGTAAATAAATGGAAAAAATGCTTTACATAAAAGAGAAAATACAAAAAAAAATATAAAAAATTATCAGGAAAAATTCAAACCTTAAATATCAAGACAAATCCAACCAATACAACCCACGAGTATCCATATATCTACAAAACAGAAAATAGTCAGAACCTATAAAAAGAATTGAGTATTTACTGTGTTAATGAAATATTAAAGAAACCCCAAGCCATTAAACACGGGTATGATGTACACCCTCCGGTCATTATTATAAGCAAAAGTTAACATTTTAGATTCGTTTATTAAATGATGTATATGGTCTATGATAAAGATCATATACATCATTAATTGAATGAATCTAAAATATAGATTTTTGTTTATAATAGTGACCGGAGGGTGTAAAATTTACAGAGCCAAAGCAGTAATTTTGTATTATGTTTTTTTGTTAGGACTGTGTACATGATAAGTATCAAATACATAGAGGGAGACGAAATGTTTACCGCAAGTGATGTATCATCTCCGGTAAGATGTAGCTTATACACAACACCATATTGAAACAAGAAGAACCTTGCACTCAAAATCGTCTCAAAGATACGACCCCTCAAAGTTTGGATATGCATCTACAGAAAGAGTAATTGTCATTAGATACTAATAGAGGAAGCATCAATATGAAGGCTATAGATGTTGATTGGGTTATTAGTATTTAGTTTTTGTTATTTATAAAATGTTTGTGACTATATCCATCAAAAAAAGAATGCACCGTTTCTTGGATATGTTTCGTAAGCACCTCTGTAACCAAGATAAAAGTATATGAGCTCAAGTATATGTTGGGTTCACACCTATAGTTATAAAAAGTCAAAGACTAAACTGGTCCATGTTGTTGAAGTTATGAGATTTTTAGATTGAATATTATTGATAAAAACCAAGTGATCGGGGCTCAAGTGGTTAATGAGCTCCACCAAAGGACGAATTCTTGGCCAGAATTTACTTACCTCCAGGCCAAACTCTGGATCACTAGGGCCCCTTCCCCAAGGAACCGGATGGTTAACAGCAAAAAAGAGCAATGATGTATCTTGACCAGATAAATACAAACAATCAAGTGAAACATTAATGTTACCTGTTCTTCCAGCCACCAAGACTCCCAACTATTTTCTCCTTTCACTCCTACTCCTCCTTTGTAAAGGAGCCAACTTGTCCAATCATCAAAATCTTCCACAGTCCTGTGTAAGAATTCATCATAAACGTACACACTTGCTCACATAAAATAAGTTATAATGAATTCATCATCTCTCAAAACAATGAAAAATGGATCAAATTTGCTAATGGATTGAAAACCAAATGTCAAGGCAATGGCCAAACTAGTGTCCCCTGCTGTCCATTTATTTTAATACCCATAAATAAACTCACTCATAGCCTACATTGTTCTAAAATATTGAATCACAATAGATAAAAAAATTAATGTTATCTTATTATTAAGTATATTTATGTGTGACTGAACAACTATAATTACCGTATTTACATTATTTATAGCACCAAGTAATAAAAAAACACCAAGCAACTTACTTTTGCCACTCGAAACCGGAAGGGTTGAAAATGTATGGAGCAAAAAGCCAAGAAATGACAAGGAACCAACTGCTAAGAGTTAGCAAAACATATGTCACAGCACCTCCCTGTGCAAATCCATACGCAATGTAAACTATAAGAAGCAGGGCGACTTCAAGCCTGTTGCATTACACAGATATAATATCATCAATGTAACTGGATTTCTTTCAACATTAGCCAAAACAAAAATAAAAGAAATTATAAATAAACTATAAATTTGACTCACGCTTTGACGAAGTGGCTTCGAGAATATAGTCTAGTAATTTTCAGCAAATTTTATGTGACGGACAACGAACCCTCTACCAGTTGCTCGGTACTATGGTGAAACGTCAAACATATTAAAGTTTTTTTTAGCAGAACATAATAATAATAAATAATAATAATAATAATAATAATAATAATAATAATAATAACAGACATACTTTGGCACCTCCGTGGAGAACAGTACGCCCAAAATAATGAGTTTTAGTTCCCAAAGAGAATGTGAAGAAGACAGAACACAACTGAAGTTGCATTGTGATGAAACTGAAAACAGCCTGCAAACATTTTTACAGAATATAGACAATATTTAAGGCCACAAAGAACAGAATATCTAGGTTGAAGATATAGGATTGGGATTAAGGAGGAAAGAAAAAAGGAAGGATGGATGAAAGTTCGAAACTGAATATAATTGATACATGTAAGGAAAATTTTAAAATTCAGGATATGGGTACGGATAGATATATTAAACAATTTTATGTCTAAAAAAAAGCTAATATAGATCCAGAACTGATTTATTTTTATTTTTTTTATGAATAAGGAATGGATTTTTTTGGTTTTAACTGCAAAAGTAATCCCATCTAGCACAAGAACCATTGTGGCACAGTGGTACTGTATTTCCATTTTACTCCATGATACTAAGCTGTAAACCACAATTGAGTTCTTTTTTTTTTTGTTGCATTTTTTAGACTTCTTTATTATAAGCGCAATTTTTAGACATTTAAATTGTTATTGGTTTGGAGAAAGCAACGAATGAACTTATTAAACAAGCCCAGGACGCAGCTTATTAGACAACCCGAACCTTAAGTCCCCCATAAACAATATTAACAACGTACAAAAAAGCTAGCTACCGCTTGTCAATTTTTTCTTCCTGGCCGCGTTTTCTTCTTCCATCATCTTTGTTTTTTTCCTTCTGTCTCGTCTTTCTCTCCACGATTTCTTCATTTATTCTTCTTGTGCGCCTTCGTCCTTCCCGTAGCATTGCATTATTCTTCTCTCACCATCTTCTTTGTCAAGTTTTTTTTTTTTAATGACGTGCTTACTGTGTTATGGTTTTGATGTTTGGCTGGCATTCTAGCCATGTTCAAACATATTTAGGAATAGTGAAGCCATGTCAAAACTGTATCCGATATTTTTTTTGGAAAAAAAAAAAAGAAAATAAATAATGAATACAGATAGGATATGTATTTGGACATATCATATGCATAGCCGTATCAAATATGGGCCAAATAGAGATACTTTAGCATTTTTTAACTACACAGGCTTCCTGGGTAGGTAATAATGTTTTGCAACACCTTAACATTTAATATTCTTATTTTTATCTATACCTATATATAAAGAGAATACTTAGTTTTAGTGTAATACTTTTTCTTCTAAGCACACCCTTCATTTAAACTATTGTATTTACAAATTTTATTCTTTTAATAATATTATTTAAATCTTTTAATTAAAGAAACCAGTTAAATCCCGTTACTATATGAACAATCCCACTATAATAGTAACAATATCGGGCACTGTAAAAGGGAGCTTATTTTGATCTTAATTGCCAAAATTATTTGACTGTGGTATATGCCTGAAAAGTTATAACCAAATGCAGTAAAATAGATATAAAATTAAGCACAATAGAAAGGTGAACAGACGGGCACGTTAGTGTCCGTCTTTCTGCTAGTATTAATACTAATAAAACTAAACCAATTAAAGTGAGAAACCAATCAAGATTCGGAGATTATTAAAAAAAAAAAAAAGTTCTCTGACAACATAGACTAACCTTCAGCAATCCTAACTCAAGTATAAAACCCATTATCATTGGTACTGCAGTAAAAACACCAATCTGCACCAAAAATTGTGCATTCAAGGCTGCATCCAGTGCTGTGTTACCCAACAGTTTTGCCTTTTCTGAGACAGCTTCATCAAGACCAGAAAACGCCTGAGAGAAAGCACATCATCAAAAAAATGGTACCAAGATCGTGAAAGTCCAAAGAATATGGATTTGGAAATATCTGAATTTTTCAACAAAAATATTTTCCTTCAGAAAAAAACTAGTCACCTAACTATCACGTTTCATGAAACTGACAATGTGACTCAATGAGAAATGTCCCATATTTGCAATAAGACCCCTATCATACAAGCCAGTGCATGCTTAAAGTAATACATGTTAAAAATCTTGAGCATTACTTATCAAGGGAGAAACGGATATTAATAACACTCTCCAATGTAGTTTCAATTCATCTTCCTAAAGTTCTAGTTGAGGGCTGAACAAAGAAATGTTGGAAAAGGAAAGAATAACTACAACAAATAGGAAGATATTAAACAATAGTCCACTCAGAGTCAAAAAAAAGGGGTGAAACATAGCCAGATAATCAAACAAAACTTAACAATTTACCAGATATGCTCTTCCATATAGGAATATATATACAGTGAGGACTGTCATCTGCATTGTAAGAAATAAGAAAAGGTCAATGGACGACTAAAAACGGTCAACATCACCACGTTTTCCAAGAAAGAAATGAGAGCTTAAGAACTATACCATGGTACAAACATAATAACCAACAGTTGTGAAGTAGAAAGAAAGCATTCTAAAGAAATCAAACAGTTGTCCAAGCCTGTAAATATCCCTGCTAAGCACTTGCTCTCCATTACCACCTGCTACTTTCCCTTCAAAGAGGGCAATCTGGTTTAAACCAACATCCCTTCCTTTTCCAACCTAAAGAAAGTAAAAGCAATTAACAACTGGAAAAATTACATGGAGCTTAAACAAGAAAGTATCCACTGTGTACTTGTATATTCAACCTGAATGTATTCATGGTGTGTGACGTTTCCAAGCCGCAACGTAGAGTTGAAGCCTGCACAGTGTATTTATTTCTCAATTTCACAGGATTAATCATATAGAACAAAAACATGTAGATGGAAATACTAAAAAGAGATCATAAAAAATTGCACAATCATGGTCCTAGACAGATGGCGAGAATAGACAAGCCCCGATCATAGTGAATTTTATAGTACAAATTTTAGACGATGTGGTTTATAAAATGTATCTCCTGAAAATAGTATAATGATCAATCATTTTCTATCTTACACCACATTATTGTCAGAAAGGCTTAACTAAGAACTATTTGAAAGCTGTACTAACTGCTGCCAGCTAAGCACTGGAGATTAATACTCTTTAGTTACACTATTTATTCTGCTGTACAACTACCCAGCAAGAAAATATCCATAAATAAATATGGATTACAGAGACGATTCTTTACTCACCAGCATATATATCTTCACTAATATTAATAACACGTGAAGCTTTACTAATCCCTCCGCGAGTTATGTGAAATATTCTGTCAAATACATCTGGGTGCCCATAGTGCATGCGAACTCTGCAAGATTTTTTCCCAACAAACAAAATGTCGGTAAGTATGACAATCTAAATTAATAAAACTCTAATTAGCATTGTCTGCAAGAGTATAAAATTAAAAACGGATCAAGTTTCAAGATTAAGTAACACACGATTAAGTTCAAGATAAAGTTAATTAACTAATGCCACTTAACATACAAATTAAGAAATTCAATTAAAATCCGTATATTCAATTATCTATTATTAAACTCTCTCTCTCAATCTCTCTCTCTCTCTCTCTCTCTCTCTCTCTCTCTCTCTCTCTCTCTCTCTCTCTCTCTCTCTCTCTCTCTCTCTCTCTCTCGATAATTAAGTGCATTTATTCACGTGAGAATAAGGGTACAATTGACAAAATATTAATTAATGTTGTCTTGAATTTCTAAAACAAAAAATAAATAGTAATGCAAATTTTCTTACAGAACAGTCATCAAAGATTTAAAATGAACCTCTTGTGTGATTTATTTTATAATTCAAGATACCTAAAGCAGTATGATAAAATGCTGCAGGACATGTGTATGTTTGAGCACCTCAACCAAACTGTATTCTCTCTTCTCTTGTTCATCTATAAATATTTTCATGTATCATGCATCTAGATCTGGGGTCTATATGTAACAGATATTATAGTTGCTAGAAAGCTACAGACTCCATTTGAAAGTCATAATTTTGTTGTCTTTTTTTTTTTTTTGGGTTTCCCATATGTTCCCTCCACTGGAGGGAATTCTATTTGAGGCATGTTAGGCACTAAATATGGATACTTGTTCCATTCGGGATTTGAACCGTGGTTCTCCACTTTGTGGGAGCGTAGCCCCTTCCGCTAGACCCAATCCCTGTTGGTATATTAGTGTTATCTTTACTTATGTCGGCTTTGAATAGTCAAATATAAATTGGATTTCTGAAAATAAATCAAACACGTAGTGAATGTGTTTGAGGCTTGCCGATATAGCTTTTTCACACCAAGTGTAATCAGCACATACGTCAATTGACACAAAAATATTCAACCATGAAACATGTTTACTGATAGACCAGCACCATCCTAAGATTAGAGGGTGTAGTAAAAATAATAAAATATATAAATTGATGACTTAACCAATCACTTCTATTATTGTCTAAATGTACACACCATCAGCACTGAACACAACTTACTTCAGAGGATTTGCTAAAACGCGTTGGGCTAAGGTTACAAAGCTAGTTTCTTGATTGGACATGAACCAAGCCAAGGATGAGACACTGCAGAAGTATCAGCATGCAATACGTAAGCGAATGAGGGGGAGCTAAAACCCAATAGTGTAACTTCATTTATTGAATTTATAAATGGTGAATGCCATACCTTCCCGTAAAAACATGTTCCCTCACTCCAAGAATGCTTGGAGGGCGAAGGCCGTGATCCGCATGAAACTCCTCAAGAAGATTTCTCATTTTCATTGCCTCCTCGAGATAATTGTCCTGGAAAACAAAATGTATCCAATAAATATGTCTAGTAAAACTGTTTCCAGTTACTATTTCATTTACAAATATATTTGATGGAATACGAAATATTTATTATCCTTTAAATATCATTAGTCCTGAACACCTAACATAGGCTAGTGAACCAAATATTATCCAAGATCAGTAAGTAAATGCCTGAGAAACTGCATTTACTAGAGATATGGCCAAGTAGTCCTTCAGAGGGTTGTAAGATTCTCATTTCTAAAAGATAACAAAGCCTTCCCTAGATCTGTTATTGGGCCACCCGTATTTGTCCTTGCTTCAGTTTCAAACGTATGACGTGAGGACTGTGTTTTGAGATGCCACATTGATGAGATATATGACCAAAGTAGTCTTTATAAGGCTTAAATAAATCTCGTCTCTTCAGATAGCTTTTAGGATTGAGTTAGGACTCAACTAAATCCTAAGAGTATACAACGGGAGAAGTAATATTTGCATATAAAAGCAAAAATAGAGAATTTGGGTGAAGTACAATAAGATATAATCTGCTAAAGTGCGTGACTGCAACATATAATGTCAAAGTGACTAAAACATCTATTTTGGTCTGAATAAATAGAAGTACTGGATTCAAATAAAAGTAGTAAATAGAAGTACTAGATTCAAATAAAAGTAGTTGTGAAAAGGTTTCAACTTTTAATTATCCATGGGCACCTCATAATTTAATAACTTGTTCAACATCATGATTGCATAAAGCTTGAAAATGAAAAAACATAACCAGATCTTACATGGTTAATTAAGATTTTGAAATTTACGGTGGAAACCCCAGCTATCACAAGATGCAACAGTGCAATATTAAAACAGAAAAAGAGAGAAGGCATGGCAAAACATATTCATAACATGACAGACTAGGATTGAGAAAACCTTCTTTTCCTTCATTGATAATTCTTTTTCTAGAATTTGGGTATGGGGCCTAACACAACCCCCCAAAACCAACTTGTACAGTGGGGACTACCCAAGTCTTATAAGCACTACCTGGCCATATATCTAGTCATGTGTGTCTCTCAACACACTCCTCGAGCTCAGGACTCAATATATGAAGAGTGGAATGATGCTGGTGGAGTAACAGGGATCTCAACACCACCCCTCAAGCACAGGACTGAACATTTGGAGCGTGGACAAATGCGGGCTCAATAACAAAGATCTTGACCTTAAAACAGATCCAGGATAAGCTTTGATGCCATCTTAAAATTTGGACATATTGCTAACTCAAACCCCCAAAAAACATGTTATAGGGGGAGGAGTGAGGACTATCCAAGCCTTTTAAGCACTACATAGGCCACATCTCTACTCAATGTGGAACTCTAATAATAGTTTTAATATGTTCATTGTTGCAGTACTATATAGGGATGTCAATGCGGGCCAGCCGGCCCTGTTTAGATTCATCCCGCTAAAAACGGTGTGGGGCAGGCCAACTTGAGGAGGTGGGCTAAAATACACACCCCGCCTCGCCAAAAGGCGGGTTGGCCCATCTAACAGACAAATTTAAAAAAATAATAACTGTGACAATTGTTTCTGAAAAAATATCCTACTGTTATAAAAACAACAAATCTGAAAATATATCCGCCATCATAAATTCAACAATATTAATTAAATCTCAATAATTCCACCAACATAACTCAGTTTATGACAAACACAACAAAATCATTTTATTCCAATTCTAATCCCACTTGAGGAAAAAATTCTTTTTTTTGTGAAGGAGCCAAATTAGCCCACCGAAATTGGCACCGAGGAGCATTGAACCTAAGACCTTGCGAGGAGCACACTCCAAGGTCTCAAGCCACCACCACTACTAATACAAATAAGTCTCCTCCAAAGATATTGACAACTGAGTCCCCTCCAAAGAAAGACTAGAGAAAGAAATTCACAATTATGATAGGAATTTCTTGTCATCTTTTTTCTTTTAAATAGATCAATTACAGTTGGTATTCTTTTGTACTTAATTGAGTTAGAATTTCTAGCAAAGAATGAAACCCTACCTTCTTAGTTATTTAAATGAAACACCTAGATAACTACGAACTACTAAAGTTGAGTCACTTGTTATCGACTACTGGTACAATAAAAGTATAGAAATAATTTTTAATGAACCCACGAGCCAGCCCACCCAACCCCGCCAAGGCCTGCTTGTTGACGGGTTAAACGGGGATGGGCCAACTAGAGGGTCAGCCCGCCAAAAAGGCGGGTTAAACCGGCCGGCTCAACGCATTGGACCCGTTTTGTCACCCCTGGTTTTACACACACACAACTTAAAGAAAGAGAATTCATGAATGGAAATGGAAACATAATTTGATTCTTGATTGCAATTTATAATTAGTAATATTTAAGAGGTCTGCTAGTTAACTAACTACTGACAATTAATAAATTAACAATTAACCGTTAGCAAACTCTGGTTATCATACTGCAATAACCAGTACTCTACAAGACATACCGCAATTTCACCATTTTGATATTAAAAAATCTACAAATGAAAATACATAAATGTTGAAGAGAAAGAATGAGCAAATATCCATGAGACAATGTCCTGACCTGATTCATATCAATAGTTTGAAGTGCATCACCACGGGTGAATATTATCGCATGATTTTGGTTCTCAGGCTTTCCTTCACCAAGCTTTGGATCCCCAGGAAGTTTGATAGAATATATTTCCTTTTGTGCAAGAAAAGCATAAAGATCACGTCAAGGAAAAGAACACAACATTTAAGGGAAAAAAGTGTAATTGATCAACAATATTTTAATGACAACTTAGTAATCCTAAAAGCAAGAATATAATGTCCCAAAATAGCACCATGATTTCTATTTCAATAATGATTTACAAAGCATCCAATCCAAGAACAAAAGATAGCATTGCAACTTAAAATATAAAGCAAGATGAAATAAAGAGTTTAGGAATTATAAGACATTTGCTACACATATGCTAATATCAAGAAATAAATTAATAAAATACTTACATAACTTAGACTAAAAAAAGGAATCAAGTCATCAAGGCCCAAGAGGCCAGCAAACAATCAACAATAAATCTCTTTGAATAAAAAAAGTTTTATTAAGATAATGTATCCTAATCAAAGTAACTAAAGGAGGAGAAAAAGTGAACACAAATATTATTAAAAAAAAGGATGCATATCAGTGAGTTAAAGGTAAAAGCCCTATAAATAATCATGTGTAGTATGCCAAAGAGAGGTTATAAACAACAAACAATAATTGTTCTACACTGACTACTTCTTTCATAGTTTCCTTGTACAAATGTTTAGAAACAGAAAACATGACAAAAATAAGGTCACAATTTGGTAATGAAGCGTGAAAACAAAACAAACGCAAACCGAAAATGATTTCTCAATCAAAACAGGCCCTAAAGTATCTTAAATTATAACAAAAGTGCATAGATACAAAGCGTGGTAAAAATTCTTTTATCTAGGATGTAAACTAACTTCAGTAATCTCAAAGGAAATCATTGTGTAGGATCATTCAAGTGTTTTCTTTTTGCAACAAGCCAGGATCATTCAAGTGTTAAACGAGTTCATGTATGTTTTGGTTTTGTAGTGTCTGTTGAATAGGATATTGCCGAGCTTATGTACTTTCTCTTGTATATATCTCTGTTGTCAATAGCGGCCGCTACCGGCGCTATCGCGGCGCGGAGCGGCCAAATTAGCCATAACGCTATGCAGCGCTCCGGAGCGTCGCGTTTGGGTGGAGCAGAGCGGGTGGAATCGAGTCAAAGCGGGCGCATTTTGCTCCATGTGTAAAATCTCATCGTACAACAACAAAAAATCTCATCCCTGTTCTCTGTTCTCTCTTCATCATCCTTTTTTACCGTCAAAATGAAGAAGGGGAAGAAGTGAAAAGACTGAGTAGAGATTGGGAATAAAAACGATGAAGATGATTGTTAGGATTCAAACTTTTTGGGTTGGCCGCGCCGCGCCGCATTTCCGCATTGACAACAGAGGTATATATAGGATTCAAACTACTGTTATGTACTCTGTTAGGGGTAGTTAGCAGTCAGTTACTGAGTCTCAGGACTTCTGTATATACTATAACTTGGAGTTAATGAACTTAAAGCTCATAAGAACAATTGCACAATTCAGGGACCCTTTTGTTTCTCTCTTTCATTTTCTCTCGAATAATTGCACAATTCAGGGACACTCGTTTCTCTCTTTCATTTTCTCTCAATATCAAAAGTTTACACGACGGTGCGTCTGACATCGTTTCAGGCCTAATCTTCCTTTGTTAGACTTTTCATTCCTCTTTTGGTTCCGGATCTTTTCAAGCCACGGTTACACGCGTTCGGACGCATTTTTAACTAACAGTTCCAAAGCACCGTCTGTGGTCTTTTGCATACTGATTATGGTTGTTTTTAAATCTTAAGGACAGCCATCCACCTCCAAACCTCATCATAAGTGTGAGCATTATCATCATTGTATGACATACTATTGATCGATATTGGAAAGTGCATGGTTGTCCTACACATCAGTCCACTGATCCTCCCCAAGCCCCCAGGCTTCTCTGGCTACTGATTTTCTACTGTGGGTAGAGTATCGTCAGCTTCTCCGTATCTGCTATTTTGATTGTACAAACTGGTAATTCTTTTGCTTGCATATCTCAGTCAGCTTCCCGTAACCCATGGGTTCTCAATTTTGGTGTGACTCAACACATAACTGTAATACGTCTCTTTTCTCCTCTCGCACTACATCCGGTTACTTACCTAGTACAAGTCTAAGCCAATGGTTCCGAAACACAGCCCCAAGGGATTGGATCTATCCAAATCCTTCCATATCTGTGAGTTGCATTTGTCGTTTATGTGCATGGATATTCTTTAATTTAATTTCTGCTCTAAGTTATTCTTTGTTTGGTTTGTTATTCAGAGTCTATGCTAGCGGGCAACTCTGTTAGAGTTAGTTACAACAAGGGATGTGCCTTAACCCCTTAGGAAGTGTAGGATTAGAATCCTATATATACTGTTGTACTCTTTTCTGTTACAGTTGAGGAAAATCAATTCACAGAATATTCATAGAATGAAACTTCAGATCTCTCTCATATTCTAAAAAAAACGCAGACAAATTCATCAAATTTTAGGCATAAAAGTAGTTACCAATAGTATTAATATGCTAATCTTATAAATGGGAAAAAAAATCAGTGCATCATCCAAGACAAATGAGGAGTTGCACAAGTTCAACAAATATTTTAAAGCACAAACCACGACCTATGAAGCACGGACACTCCTCGGATTAGGGGTGTCCCGGTGTCGGACACACGTCGGACACCGACACGACACCTATGATTACACTGAAATATGTCATTTTCTCATTATTATCCGGGTCGGTGTCCATGTCGGTGTCTGTGCTTCATAGACCATGACGCAAACATATAACATAAAAAACACACAGAAACGCCACTAGCAAGTGAATGCATAATAATGAGTGAAAAATGGCATTAGTAGAAGCTTTTTTCCACCTGATCCTTTCCGTTTATATCGGCTTTAACAAGCTTTGAGTAAAACATCCGTGGGGTGGTTGAATCAGTTGTACTTTCATCAACATGAATAAAAGCAACTCGGAGACCCTCATTCCTGATAACAAAGACAAAAATTTGATGTAAGTTAGAATATTTTTAAAAAATCAAACAATAACAAAGAAATTATGCTCTCTAAAAGCAGATAAAACCATGAAATAAAATTTAATTGAGATAATTCAGCAATAGCGGCTTCACTTATAATATGTATCAGAGTCACATTTTGTAATCTAAAATGCCACGGATGAGATGGCTTCAACACCCTCTCAAGTTATAACAGAATTTACATAAATTTTTTAAAACAAAGTAACAACCACAATGTTTGCAGTGAACACCACGGGATGGATACTGATAGGAAATGATTTCCTCAAAAAAAGTTTATCGAATGCGCTTCACTATGAAAGGTTATTGAATGAGGTTTTAGATTCCCAATAGAACTACAACTGACTATGCAACGGTTTTGGACAACTCTGTCACAATTATGGCACATGCAAAAATATCACAATAGAAAAGATACAGCAAAACATGCAATACACTAACAAATACAAACCAGAAAAAGAAGATAGATGCCCTGAAATTTCAAATATGCAATTGATATTTTGACATTAGGTGGCATATAAAGCACACTACAAACATTAGGAAAGTAGTTATTAGAGTGAAAAGTAGAGAGAGGAGAGAGAAAAAGTTATTGTGTTGGTTTGTAGAAAAGTGAATTGTTACATTGATAAGAAGTAGCACCAGTTTATATATACTGTGTGCTTATCTTCAGTTAGTTACACATAGCTGGCAAGTGCTAGAATATAGAAAACAGAATACAACTATACAAGTGAAAGCTTATAGAACTAATGTCTATTCTCACAGTAGTAATGTCTGACTATCACACATTCTAGGCTACTATCACACAGATGCCCATATAAATTACATAATCATAATGTCATTCTTGAAACTAAAAGTGCTTGGGAAAATAAGAGCACATGATTATGATACCTCTGCAACAACAAAGCAATATCAGCAGCTTCTGGTGCCTTTCGCTGCTTTTGTTGACCATAAATTTGGCATGACACAACATAAGTAAACTTCAAATCTGCTTGTGCTCGTGATTCACGTGATGATTCAAAACCTTGACTTGAAATGAAGTTGTTCCGAGAATAATTGTCCACTATTGATACAGCGGATGTCAGCAAATATACATACCAAGCTTAAATGGAACGATAAAAACAGAGAACACAGTGCAGCACAAAACGTTTTTATTTAACTACCTCCCACTGATCTGCTCTCCATATAGCTTTGCAGCATCAAAGCTCTCCTGTAATACATCATACCACGCACTGCAAATTCAAAGAGGAAGGAATTGAAGAAACATCAGCACAGTGTTCAGGGAAGAAACCAAAACTACTGGAAATACACTATTTACGCAACAACTCATGTCAACTGGAAACATAAACTCAGACAAATACGATTTGCCAAGAATTTATAACCTGTTCTAGCCAGAGTCTGCCCTCGATAAGACACCCAAAAACGAAGTTCCAAAGAGTCACTAGAATTTTCTTGAAGTTCTGCATCCTCAGTAGACGAACGCCTCCCGATTCTTTCAAGAAAGTTGTCCCATTCATCTGCAAAATACAATTGTTCAATTTCAACCCCAAAATAGCAAGGATCGTCAGAACAAAATCCATTCCATAGCGAAGATTAGCAAACAGCTATAGCTTTTCACACAGTTCCATCTTGACAGATGAAGTAGCAAGACAAATTTATTTCCCCTCTTGCTTTTATTTTACTTTTTTTTTGCTCTAAAATTGGCTAATGGGGAAAGGGAACACAATAGGGTAAAAAATGATGTCTCAAGACATAACGATTAATGGATAAAAAATTTAAGAGCCAAAAGTAAATACAACAAGGACAGAAACAGTCTGCATTCAGTCAACATCTGAGAAATATAACATTGTATTAGTGTTCTTCTGAGAGAAGAGAGCAAAGTTCAATTCTGTGACGAATGAAATGATTGTATTGTTGATTCTTTCAGTGATAGAGTACAATATTTATATAATGCTTACAAAAAATTAGAGGAAATTCAACTAACACTAACTCTAAACATTGACATTTTTATTCGCAAAGGGGAATCAAAGAGAAAAGAAACAATACCTGGAAATATCTTTTGAAGATAGAATAGAGTAGAAATTCCATCTTCATTCTCCTTTTGCAATTCAGATGTACTATAAAGCACAGTTTCACTATAGTATGGAGTGAAAACACTATAACAAATAAAACACAAGTGACAGATGTTAATATTTAGATTATATATATATATATAGAGAGAGAGAGAGAGATAGAGAGAGAGAGAGAGAGAGAGAGAGAGAATTAACACAATAAAGTATATGCATATGCACTCATATACCTGAATGGCAATGTTTCACTGACAGGTTTTGCTGAAGGCATATCCATAAATAATGAATTTGTGAAAAACTCGAGTCTTCTCCTGGCTTCTAGATTTTTTGGAACATTAGCAGCAGAGTCCTTTACAGTAAGCAGAAGATGCAACCGCTTCACAAGCTCTTTCTACAACAAACATGAACAATTATTTTATATATATAAACACTAAAAATAAGGACGACTTGTATAAAAATATAAGCCACTTACAATTTCAGGATCATTAGGCCATTGTATCCTAGAAAAAAGGCGGCCCTCTTCCCTAGCCCTTGCCAAAACGTTCCATGTATCAAGATTCTCCCTGGAAATAAAAAGAAATAAAAAAATGAATGAAGAATATTACGAAAAAATAGTAGTCTATAAAACGGTCAAGTAATTTCACGTATGCAACCATGTACCTTAAATCTGAGGACACCAGGTCATGAGTAACAACATCATACAGCTCATAAACAGCTTTTGCAGCACCTTTTACAAGTGCAGGATCATTTCGAGTCTGACACTAAGGAGTGAGGTGTGGTTAATATATCATTCGTACCAAATATTAGAGAAGGAATTCCCTAATGTTTCTACATTATTTATCAAGTTATTTCTATGTTAATAGTGGAGTATTTCTAAACCTTGATTATAAGATAAAGAAAACTACAAAAAAAAAAAGATAGAAATCAGAGAAAACATGAAACAGTATATATAAAATCATATTTCATAATACAAAATAGTCAACAGAAGAATTACCAGGAGTCCAGTCAATGCCGTAAGTCTAGACAAAACAAGTGGAAGCTTCTTGAGAGACAAGGTTATAACAAGTGAACCCTCTAATATACTGTTATTGATCTCTTTAAAAATTCTATCCACCCTGTCAAAGAGAATATTCACAATCTTTCATCAAGCATGCATCTGTCACTGAACCAAAATTAATGCAATGACTGATGAAATGAGCAAAACACTTTAATTTAACATTCAAAACAGATAACTGAAAGTTCCATTAAGATAATTGAAAACACCTCAATAAACAGGATTAGATCACAACACATCATTGAATCAGAGGTGTATTATTTTAACACAAAATCAGACAACGAAATTCAACAACAATTTGAATGGTTAATGCTATTCAAAAAACATTGTTAATTAGGTTTAGTACATGGTTAATGAATAAAGCAAGGTGTCAAAACTCATCATTCACATAATACAATTAACCACAATTTGAATGTTATTAGCCAAGACTTTCATGTGTATATTTGAACACATTATGGTTAATAAATATCATCTATATTGAAAACCTGAAAACCATGTATAATTCAACATACCTTCAATGGTTCTAATAAATATCATGAATATTTATTTGAACACCTGAATATCTTGGTTAACAACGCTCAAAATCATAGATAATTATGTTGAGTGAATGGTTAATGAGTTGTGGCACGTTTTTATAATCATTAACCATCTATCGAATGTAATTAACCACACATTTGAACAGTGTTAACTATTCAAATTGTTATCGGTCTTTGTTGTCCAATTTGTTTGTAAAATATATTTTATGTTAAACATATATGCAAAAGTGTAAGTAGAATTAAATTAAAGCACATAAATACATTTTTGAAACCAAAAGCATAGAAGAAACGTAACAAGAGAAAACACATGTCTTGGTCAAAAAAAGGAGAAAAACTTGTCACTATAAAATTCCCATTGAATTTCTATGAGTACTAGGCTCGGTGACAGGAGTTTAATTAGTGTTTCTCTTATGTAGCGGTTTGGTTCGGTTTAGTTTGGTTGGTAAGATAAAAAGCGCAAACCAAACCAAACCATGTGGTTGAGTCAAAAAATGATCCGAATACATCCGAACCAAATGCGGTTTTCGGTTTGGGTTGGTTCGATTTGCGGTTTTTAAATTGGGTTGGTTTGGTTTTGAACACCCCAGGCTCTGACAACATGTTTGGGTTATATTTTCTTATCGTCTAACTACTCTCAATAGCTTTAAAATCTACAATCAGTAAAGCCCTTGACATTCCTTAGCATTGTTGATGGGTTTAATGAATAGATACCCTTTGTTTAACTCAAAAAATGAAACACAGAGGTATACAAGATAGAGCAGTAAAATTTATACCAAAGTCTTCCTTCCCTATCATCAACTAAGGAATATAATATTTTTTCGATACTGCAGTAGCACTCCTTTACTGCATAAGCCATATATTCATCCCTACAGATCCTGCTCCACAGATCTGCCTGTGTATCTTTGCAGTCCAAAGCCAAATCTACCGCCAACAGGATCTGAAAAAGAAAGATATCAAGTCAGAAAGCATATGGAGTCCCAGAAAACTAAAGCAAACTCTTTAAAATCCATTCCAAGTTATTCATATAGCACAGCAGTTCCACCTTACTGCTTAGAAGAAACAAAGGCCATTGAACTAATCTCAGACTTCCTGCATTGCTAGGAATCGAAAGTAGGTCCATTTCCCTGTAATGGTAAAAAAATAAACAAATAAACATTTAATAAAAAGCTATGACGGGCAACACAGGACTTTAAAACCCAAAAAGACAACAAATCATTATTTTACATTTCCTTACAGCAAAAGAAATATTAACAGACAGAAAAAGAAATGTATAGTTAAAGGAGGATAGAGCATCCTTCAACATTGAGTAAATGAAAGAAAAAATATTCAAGAGGTCAAAATATGTAAAGCCTGATACAAAAATATACAGCATAATCCACCAAGTCACTTTGCATAAGTTTTTGTTGCACACAGAAGTTTTGTTGACTCCTTCACAACATGAGAAAAGAAACAGAAAAGGAATTGGTTGAATAATGCAAAGCCTTCCAGTTTCAGTGCACAAGATTTTTGAAACATCATCAACCAGCAAGTTTCCTTCTACTAACCTATTGCTAATAAAATCTTCCTCACGCAGGCTTTTGATTATCTCATTCCAAAATGGAGCAAACATGGCAGCATATGCTTTTTTCATATCCTGAGAATCCTGTACCAGAATAAATACATTCATTTACCCATACTGCATGCGACATATTCCACGCAAAAGAATGGTACATGAATAAGACGACAATAATGGCAAACACAGCATATTTCCACTAGGTGAGGTAGGCAAATAACTTCAAAATGCCATATTATCAATCGCATAACTTTGACGTGTACACAAGCAAAGATTTAAGTTCCACTGACACCAGCAATTAAAATTGACATAGACACACTTTCAATAACTATTGTAAATATGAAATTTAAACAAAATCCACACTTTGAGTTCAGTAAACGCATTACTCGCTTCAAATTCGACTGTACAATTTTATTTGACTCACAGACTATTTGAAATTTAAATGTCAGTTTTATCACACATGTGTGTTTCACAATGACACTAACTAATACCCCTAGTTAAGATTTCCTACACTCAAAGTCAGCCTCCTTTCCAGTACAAACTTCTGCAAGAGGTTTCTATATGACGGTATAAATCAACAAATTTTCAACCAAGAATAAATGTTTTTATTTTCTTTATGCTGATCACCTTGCTCAACAAAAACGAATAAATGTGAAGAAAATATTATCATAATGTAGAATTGCACAGACCTACAGGATCTGAACCAACTAAAACAATTGGTAATAAGAACCAAATAAGTTCAACTTGCTCAAACATATTCAATGGCATATGAAGGACCTTCGATTAGTAGGGGAAAATTACTTAACTTCAATTAATTATTGTCAAGGAAATTAATAATTAATAATTATTTTACATATGAAAACTAAAACATAAATATTAAAATCATTTATTTTAAAATAATAGATAAAAAGTATTACATATCACTCATGTATATAAATAGTTGTTTAAACCATCATCAATGAAGAGAAATATTCACATTCAAGTAGTTGTATCACGTTGTTATATTCATTAATCATCCACTAAACGTAATTATCCACATATTTGAACAGCGTTAACCACCAAAAATGTTGTCGGGTTTTGTTGTCAAATGTGTATGTCAAAATATCATTTCTGATTTCATATAATAGTAAGTCTAAAATGCACAACTTAAGGTTGATTGCGGCATCACAATTATACCGATATCCCAAAAAAAAGGACGATTTCACACGCCGCTTATTATGTGTGAGCTTGAATTATCAACACACAATTCAAAAGTCTTATCCTACTGTCACTTAAGTTACCTTCTGAAGAGACAAAGAAGTTAATTAGACTTGCAAAAGCTACTAACTGTAACCATGGCCTTGGGCAGTGAGTGTGTGTCAAGAGGCATGAGATAGAGGGTTGGGACTTGTACGATGGGTGCAAAGTCTCATATTTAGTGGGTAAAAATACAATAAAAAAGAGTAGTGTGTGGAAATTTTGAAATTTGAGAGGCTGCATTGGTGTATGTGCCCCCGTGTAACACACGTGAGTCCAACCCATGACATAACCCTCCCTCGCAGTACCAGTAACAACAACAGTCATAACGATATTAATGATGATAATGATGATCACCTCAGTTGATTGTCCATTGTCCGGATTGGGAATCCTGAAAGAGCACAAACAAAATCGAATTTATCATGAAAAATACATAAGATAAAAACCTAAAAGTGAACTTCAAATAAATCAAACAATAAGACAATTCATCGTATATGGTCACAAAAAAATAAAAAGGGTGTAAAAAATTTACAAAAAAATACCAGCCATAGGGTATTAATCATTTACGTAAATGGATAGCAGAGTATAATAAATTGGAGAAATAAACACAGCGATAATTTGGGGGAAAAATTAGAAAACAAAATAATTATTGTTTTACTCGAAAACACGAAACGGCCGACATGTTAATTATTTTTTTTAAATTCTAAAATCATAGTCGTTTGGAAACGGATGGAGTATTCACCAAACCAAAAAGTTTTGGCTCGAAATATTTTGCAACCAGACTGCATTAAGAAAATATCATATCCTTTTTGTACCAACTTAAATGATGTCCCACCAAGCCATATAATATAAAAATTAAGAATCTACAGAAAAGTAAAATAAGTACGGCTTGCCGTATAGAAATATATCAGTTAAAACAGCTATATCCTAAACAACCCACCTTTTTGCTTGCGGAGAGACCAAATTTTTGACAAATGCCCCTGGGAAACTCTCAAAACGTTTATGCACCATTTCAATTGAACGTATCTGTTGGAAATTATTAACAAGAAGCAATTCATACACGAAATGAGACAACCATGGAAAAAACAGATCAGACACAGTAACAAGGATTTCTTCAAGAAAATAAATGCGGAATTTTATACTAGCTCCCTAAACAGAGGCAGACCTCTAGAACTCTCAAAACATAAAGGGGGGGGAAAGCCTTAGTTTTATATTTTCCCTCTACCATAGCTAATGCATGATTTTGGTCCAAGAAAAAAAATAACCCTCTTTTTAAAATATTACGCTCATGTCCCTTTGTTTTATCTTATTTAAAACTACCAAATTCTTATTTTCTAAGCAAAACGTAAACAAATTGAATTGATTAAATCATTTTAATTTTTAAACCTTCTTTCAAAACTCATCTAATAAAATATTGAATTTCACTCAAAAGTACAAAGAACAAAGTTTGACAATTTCAATGAAGGACAGCACAAGAACCAAAATTTAGCTACCCAAATCATTTTTATCCTACTTAAAAAATATATTCTCTCTCTTACCACCCTCTCCTCTTTGTCGTACTTTATCAGCCATTTTTTTTATTTTTAAGCCCTCCTTTTTAGGACTTATCAAACTCAAATACTTTTCTTTTGATTAACAATTGAAAGAAATGAAGAAACAGAGAACAAAGTCCAAAAGGTTACCACATTGGAACCAAAATACCTCGCCTAGACGAGCCCGTGCACCAATTACACCACCGACGATTGCTGACATGACAGTGTACCAAATGTGGAGATCCATGAGATAAATCTGTAGAATGTACAGGCATTAGAAAAGATTGCCAAGTATAGCTGAAAACAAGAAGAAAATTATTACCAAAACAATTATAGTTGCTAGCAGTGTGCTTAGTGTACTGTATTTTATAATTGTGAACTGTTTATTGTAAATAAAGGTATGTTTACAAGGTATAAAATATATGTAAAATTATATTGCGTGCTAATAGATTGCAACAGTAATAACAAATATGATGGATGTAAATGTTGATATATTGGATTATATTTAATATGGTAATAAGGCTAGCTTCTTACAAAGGGAATAGTACTAAGATGGATGGAGATTAACTCCTTACAAGATGATAAATGGAAAATACTAATATTCCCATAAGAGAATATCCCTACTGATAGCAAGAAGGTCTCTTACTATTCAACCCCCAAGTTCTACCTCAGTACCAGCATGCCTCACATCATTCATGAGATCGTCCTTTATTCCCTCATTCCTCATGTGCTCACTGATTTCCTCAATCTTCTCCTCCACTCCCTGTCTGCCACGTAAGCAATTAGTTATTTCTCCCCATTCCACTACAGCCTCGTTATTCTTCCCTTCTATCCTTCCTAATTGTTTCCCACGTGCAGTTTCTCCTTCCTCCCTTTTTCCCTTTCTGCCCCTTCTCTTATACACACGTGTCAGAGACCTATCACGTGCATTTAACATAAGTGTTGAAATATATATTAGTTCCTTTTATTATTATTCTATTTTATGGTTGTTTATTTTTCATCATGTCACTCCTTAAATTAAGGAGTTGATTAGTTGTATTCTCTCCTATAAAAGAGCACCATTCTCATTGAAATAAACAACTCTCAAGTTATAGAGTAATTTCTACAATAAGAATGAATGATGTTTAACTCAGCAACTGTTCTATTCTCCACAACCCAACATATTATAGTAAATGCCAATTACATATAATATCACGTGCACTGCAGAGATAATACTTCGCCTTCCGTTGAAACTTGGAAGTATTACAGCTACTGAGAGCTCCGTGTCATATCCTCCAATTTATTGATTTTCCAGATTTCAACATATGCAAGTGTTTCATTCTCCACAACGAAATATTTTGCAGTAGCTCATTGCTTTAAAGATAATAGACTCCCTCTTAGGCAATATGTGCATGGGTGGGCTAGACAATAAATACACGGTAAGGAGTATGACGAAATGAAGGATAATCCAAAACTTAAGAGGAATGAAGTTTAAGGAGAACAAAATGGTGACCTATCGTTCGACTTAATTCAAGACAATCGTTATGGGGTTGTTTTGTAACTAACTCCTCCAATTTTTCTCTACTCTTTTTTTATATATCTAATAATATTTGCTTGCTTTCAACTGTGTGGTGCAGACAAATGCTGATTACCACTAACTAGCTTTTAGTTCACTGTATTCCACCGTAAACATTAACAAGAAAATTGCATGAATACATGACCAAACAACGGTTTTCTAAAATTAATGAGAAAAAAGTGGAATTGTAGAATACTCACAGCCACAACAGGAGCCCACAAGCTAACTATAGTGAAGGCATTGTTATTATCTGCAAAACCCAAATCCTAATATCAGCAACAAAGTAAACACAACTTCATATTGTATTCACACTATGAAGTAGAGAGGGGGGGGGAGAGGAGAGAAAGAGAGAGAGCCTAGGACTAAGAAAAATAGGTGCAATTGCACTTTAGGTCCCCTTATTTTATCACTCACATAAACAGTCCCCCTTTACTAAAATCAAACTTTTTGGGCCCTGATTTTCATATTTGTTGCAATTTGGAACCCAGCCCAGATTTTGTCCTTAAATAGGTGATTTTTCGCCATGAAAGTGGTGATCTGTTGCCCCCAATGTTGAATTTGAAAAGAACAAATCCCTTTTGGGACAAAAATTCACTTTTTGGCACCAAAAATTACTACTTTTGGCGCAAAAAATATGAATTGGGACCAAAATTGCAACAAATGTGAAAATCGAGGGGCCAAAAAGTTCGACTTTAAAAAAAGGGGACTATTTTCATGAGTTGATAAAACATGGGGACCAAAAGTGCAATTAACCCCAAAAAAATATTTATCTTTGAGACATATAAGCATCAAATATATAAGAACCACATAATTTGCGAATTGTTGGAAAGTTTCTCACATGTGGTTAAGGGGCTGCGTGTTTTCAGTAAATAATTAGGATGACAAGTATTGTTTTTCACATTTCCTAGTTTCCTTTGATAAAATGTAAATAGAGTAACAATATGTCATATAGCATCTGATAATTATGATGATTAAGGTAACAGTATGCCTTTCAAGATACAAAATATAATTCCACTGGGTAGTATAAATAAATGGAATTCATTCAACGTCTCCAATTTTCATTATTTCCTTCATTGTTTGGCATGGTATCAGGAAAAATGGTAGAATATACATGGGGCTTAAAAATTGAACCATCAAACAAACATTAAATAATAACAGTGTATGCTTACTCTTTGAGATGAAATCATGCCAGGAGTACGTCAAAGATGGAAGACCCCTTATGATATTGGTAGGTTGAACAAGAGGTTTTATCTGCAATATTAGAAATCAGGAATTAGGAACAAAATAACCTGTGATTTCAAAATCTTTACGTACTATATCTATATGGTACTATAGATCAACAAATGTACACGCACAGAAAAAGAGATAAAAAGCAACTACTTGCCTGAAGAAAGTATGCAAAAGTAAATTTGCAAGCAAGTACAATCAACCAATAGACCACATACCTGCAGAAAACAACAACAAAAATATGAAAATGAAAAATGAAAAACCCATGTCACAGAGTAGCACTGCTGACAACAGGGCAAATATAACCAATAAGGAAACAAACCAACATGGATCATCAGCATTGCAAATAGTGACAATTAAACCATGCACAATTGACATGCCTCAAGGATGGTAGTTTACAAATGCAAGTTGAAATAAACATTGCCACAAGAATTTTTTTTTTCTTCAAGATAAACAGAGTGAAACGATGATGGCAGTTCATAAGTTTTCTCTTTTTAGGAAAATTGTATAAAGCCTTGTTGCACTTTTGAACGTTAACTTCATTCAATCAATCACTGATTCAGTCAGTCATTAAACTCCACCATTTTTTTTATAAAAAGGTTATTATCATGCAAAAAAGCATCATTATAGAGAAAAGTTTCTCGACTATTTTGTGGGGGAGCTCAAAAGATATTATTGATAAAGATATTACTGTTAATGTGGGGGACCTCAATAACAATAAATCAATCCTAACATTTTTATCCGTATTAAATCTAAACCATCAATTTGTACTTATTTTATTTTGGAAATTATATAGTCTAAATGTAAAACTTGTTATACTAAAAAGACAAAGTAAATGAAATAAATAAGAACCTGAGACAGTTTGAAGTTTGTGGTTTTTCTTTTTTATCATTTCAACGTAAGAATAAAAAACAATAATATCAATTTTAAGTTAAAAACATGAACCAATGGTTTAAATTATATACGAATAAAATATTAAGATCTGTTTCCCAATAGTGAGTTAGCTCTAAACTAACATAAAGGCTTATGATAACAATAACTAAAGTTCAGAGAAAAACTGAAACAAAATTAAACTTGAAGGTGACTGCAAAAGACATTATGTTCAAAAAGTGGCTCTGTACAATTTCCCCTTCTAATGCAGTCGTTCCAGGTTATGTTCAAAAAGTGGCTCTGTACAATTTCCCCTTCTAATGCAGTCGTTCCAGGATAAATGGTTTAAGTTCAAACCAGAAAAAAAAAAATATAAGTGAATAGGTGTCTCATCCTATATTGAATGAAAGATTTACTTTTCTGCACACAACCCACCTGCAGTAGTCACTCATTTTCTCATAAAGACCACGTCCAACATAGTACCGTTCCTGAATTATTTCATTGAGAAAGCAACTGAGTCATAACATACAAAAATAACCTGAAAATAGTCTTGTCAGGTATAATTAGAAAGAAAAAAATAACTCACTTGATATATCCACTTGAAAAACTGAAAGAATGATTGATCAGACATATCAGAAAGTTTATGACAAGCTGGAAGTTTGAGCAGCAACGCAAAGAATAGGCGTATAGCTGCATAAACGCCCAGTACAAGTAGGTAAATCCGGAAATAGAATGAATTGTCAGAGTTATTATTATGCCTCTCCTGTAAAACCTTCCTGCAATTGTAGCATAAATACTGTTAATACTCAGGTAGTTAAGATGCAATCCTAATTGCCAGTGTTGTCAAAATTGGCAGATTTGCCAACCTAGGAGCTGAGGTAGGGCATGAAACAGCCTTAATGACCCAGATGGCCTGCCTGCCACAAAGTAGTTTTGATCCTTGGCCACATCAGGGTGATGTGGCTCCTTTGGTCAGTGGTCACGTTATGCTTTTCGGCCAATTTATTTAAAATGCTCAGTGGCCATCTGGTATTGATGTAATGTGCAATTTCAGCCCACTATACCTCATAAACTTAATGACCAGACAATCCAAGAAGAAACCCTGAGAATATGATCTGAATTTAACAGTCATACATAACTTGCAGTCTAGAAGCTAAACGCCTTTATCCTGTAATTTCATGCCATACTAATATTCTCGACTGAAGCTACTAATTTTCCCATTATATGACTTTATTTTCTACCATTTCCCATTGTGTGTCTCAGTTGGTCTGTTATATATTTATTGTACCATGTTTTTTAGGATTGCCAGTTTGATTTACTTGACATTGTCAAAGAACTGTTAAGGCATAATTTGTATCAAATCCATATATTGGTTGTGATTAATCATCATATGAAATTATGAATCATTATAATTATTTTTAAATCCTTCCAAAAAAACAATTTAAAACATCTGCATCACCTCATTGATGTGAATGCATCGCTTTACCACATCAATTTGATAAGGACCACGTCAACCCACTTTTAAGTTTAACTCACGACAACACTGTTAATTACCTAACAAATAGCCAAGGGAAAATAAGAAACTCACACGTAAACATATGTTACAAATGCAGAAGTCAAGCCACCCCAAAAAAACCTTATCACTAGCCTTGACACGGCCATGCCCCTTGCAGTTGTGTATGACCCAAATGTGAGCAACACATCCAAGCAACCTATTCATCATAAAAATAGTATTTTGAGGATTACTTGCAATTCACTAAAACAAAAACAGCAGAAAACAGAAATATCTTACTCTTTATGAAATTCATGATTGCAAATGATGGCCCAATGCTAAGTACTGTTTTAAAAGTGTCCAGGTTAATACGTCCCTTGTTGAAAGCAATAATTGTCAAAGCCTGTGAGAAGCAGGAGTACACATACTTTATGCAAGAATTCATCACTAATTACAGTTCAGACTTCAGTGTAAATTGATGGATGAAAAAGGGAACCTGAAACATTAATGCCAAGAAGATCCAGAGACGGTGGAAACTTCGATATAAGTGAAGAAATGTTCTATGCTCAACAAAACTGCTTTTACCAGTCTGCCAATCACATGTTCAAAATACAAGCAAGAAAAATTAATTGAATAATCATTTCTGATCAAGTAAAACAACAGTCACCATAAGCTCAACCCATAAATCGCCTTCGGGCAAACTACTCAGACTCTCGAAATACAATGTTATTACCATAAAAATCTTCAAACGAAGTGTTTCAATTCAATCAATCCATCAATGCCAATTTTTATAAGAATATATATTCTCCAAAACAAAATTGACCAGCAAGCCAAACATCAATTAAAATAAAATAAAAAATTGGTGATAAGCCTTCCATAAACTACCGGTATTACAAGCTAAGGGAAGAATCTTCCGTCACCAAGTACAGAAAAAGAAAGAAAAAAAAATGCTCTTTAGTAAAAATGGGGACAGAACTCGATGACCCTGTTTCAAGGGTGTCGATCCTTTCCAGTTACTTGACAGTTTCAGTTGGAAAAAAGACTGATAAATCAAATGAAATTAAATAAAATTAATTTAAAATACATTTTATTTCATCTGTTGTTCTCTCTCCAACTGCAACAGTTCAGTAATGAAGAGGAATTCATTTAAAATACATAACTGAAGAAAAAACTATGACCCTTTTTTAGAAATGGGAGTTTGAATACGAGATTAAGGCTATGTTTGGTTTCGCGTTTCTGCCAGTCAAACGCACGTTCCAACCCTTTTGACGTGGTTTTATCTTGTACAGATCTTGTTTGGCTTTCAACTCTGAAATCGATTCTCTCTTCACAAAGCGATTCTAGCAGAAGCTAGGAATCGGAGCTTTTGCGTTGAACCCAAAATCGATTCAACCTTTTTTGTGGTTGAGATTTACAAGATTTGTTTTATTCCTTCATTGCCCTTTTCTTGTTGGTTGATGTTTACTGTAAACACCATTTACAACATTCATTGTATTGCTTCTTTGTTCCGACCCCTCTGTCTCGTCTACACCTTGTTGTATTTTTGTCTTTCGTTTCTGGCGCAGCTTCCACATTTCAACAGTATCAGATCTCAAGGTTAGGGATGAAGGAGGATTTGGGCTCCAAAAGGCAAAAACCCATTCATTTTCTCTTTTATTATACAAACCGGCCCAGCTAACATAAATAATAAAAACTGAATGTTGGTAAAAAACTAAAAAGGTAATTGTTTTATTTTTGACGGGAGGCATGGTTTCAAAATCAAATAAAATATACATTTTTTTAGGGGATAAAAAAATTATAAATAATATATATCAATACCCATTTTGGTAATTATGCACTCAAAATCAATTTTGATTCAAATTATCCAAACAACACGACTTTATAAGAATCACTTTCACATTGATGTATCCAAACATAAATCAATTCACATTTAAATCACTTTTAACTAAAATCAATTCTATCAAAATCAATTCTATCATAATCAATTTTCTCCACCGCTGAACCAAACACACGCTAAATGTGAAAATTGCAGGCAGTGGTATTTTTTTATAGAAATTGCCGGGTAGTATGATGATGTGGTAAAGGGAAGTAAAATTACCCATCGATTAACAAAACAAACGGCAATCATAATACAGACAAATTAATTTTAAATTACTTAAATCTTGAATACGGGACGAAAAAAAACTCAAAATGGTCCATTCAAAAAAACATCCATCTTTGGAAGGAAAACAACTACAAAATTATCGAATACAACCTACTATACTCAATCACGATGGCTTCAGAAATAACAGCGCAAGTGTAAGAAAAAGAATTGTATTAACGCCATATTCGTATAGAAAAAATGTCAAAATAACAACATAAAATTTATAAAATGAGAAAGAAAGCATCAGAACTAACCCTTTTCGATTTTTTTGGCTTACGTAAGAACGGCGATTCAGTCCTCATTGGCCAGCCTAATTCAAAACAAGCAGGCGACCTACACATAAACGCAAATTAGAATGGAAAATTGCCTACTAGTAAAAAATGTTACATGTCATGACAGCTGCTAACCAAAAGTATTCATTGAAGTCATCATAATTCCTCCATGCTGAATGTGCAGCTTTTCCATTTTTATAATGAGCTTCCTGCATTTTTTAGGGGTCAGGGGAGCACGTAAGCATGTGTGTACATTGAAAGAAAACCAAAAGTGTGTACATTTTCTGAATGTACTTGAATTGAATAGCACTCAACAACATGCTTGCTTAATTTATATACATGGCATCTACAGTGATACTGTGATAGTAAATGAAAGATGCAATTTACAAGGTGCATTTAAGCTGGCACTACTTCCTAAGATATATTGAACTTGTTATACTTGCTATACAATGAATTTAAACTATTTGGGAAGTGGGGCATTAAAGAGGTCTAGGAAAGTGAAACATTAATTAGTGTTTTGTTTCCACTCCCCCTCAAGCTGGTGAATAGGTATTCTCCATTCCCAGCTTGGATACTATTCCTTTAAATGTTTGGCTGCACAATCCTTTAGTGAGAATGTCTGCAAGTTGCCCTTGTGAAGTTACGTACGGAGTACAAATCAAACCGGAGGCAAGCTTTTCTTTGATAAAATGCCTATCCACCTCAATGTGTTTTGTTCGATCATGTTGAACGGGATTATGAGCTATGCTGATTGCTGACATATTATCACAGTAGAGCTTCATAGGTCCATCCCATTTTATCTTCAAATCTTCTAAAATAATTTTGAGCCAAAGTAATTCACAAATACCCTGTGCCATAGCTCGAAACTCAGCTTCAGCACTAGAACGAGCACCCACATTCTGCTTTTTACTCCACCAAGTTACTAAATTTCCTCCAACAAAGGTACAATATCCAGTAGTGGACCTCCTGTCAATAATTGACCTCGCATAGTCAGCATCAGTATAAGCCTCAATTATTGCACTTCCATTCCTTTTATATAAAATTCCTCTTCCTGGAGTTCCGTTGAGGTACTGCAAAATTCTTTAAGTTGCCTGTAAATGAACTTCTCTTGGGTTATGCATAAATTGACTGACCAAACTGACAGCGAATGCAATGTCTGGTCTTGTGTGAGACAGATAGATCAATTTTCCAACCAATCGTTGATACATCTCTTTATCCACTGCTGCACATTCATCTGCATTTCCCAATTTCACACTCAAATCTATTGGAGTGCTTTCAGGTTTACAAGCTAACTTTCTCGTCTCCCTGAGCAAATCAGTGATATATTTTTGTGGGGTTGATTTAGGCCCAACCCAATTGAATCAAGCTCAATTTTCTATCTTTGGTTCCTTCAGAGGTACCATTACCATGTGTCTTCATCATCACTTGAGTCTCCACCGCCTTCGAGAACCGGTATGGCATCGCCTATGAGCGACAGTTTGATCCACGTGCTTCAGCTCTTGTTCCAAGTGTTTCCACCTCTCCTCCAGCTCCACCTGCGTCTGCTGATTTGCCTATTGTCATCCGCAAAGGTGAATGTTCAACCCTTAACCCCAATCATATTTATAATTTTTTGTCATAACATTGTTTATCTCCCCCCCCCCCCCAATTGAGCTTTTGTGTCTGCATTTTCATCTATTTCATAAGACTGTTCAGGAAAGCATTATCTCATCCAGGGTGGAGACAAGCCATAATTGAAGAGATATACTTCGGAACTTGTTCCACTTCCTTCTGGGAATTCCGTCGTTGGTTTCAGATAGGTGTTTGAAGTTAACATGGGCCCTGATGGATAGGTAGATCGATTGAAAGCTCATCAAGTGGCAAAGAGGTATACTTGAGTCCATGGTCGTGATTATAGTGAAAATTATTCTCCAGTTGGGTGGGATGATGTCATATGTTCGACTATGTTTGGCTACAGCTGCCATATTAAGCGTTGGCCGCTATTTCAGTTGGATTTGGATATCAAAAATGCATTCTAACATGGTGACTGGGAGGAGATTTGTAAGGAGCAACCTCCTCCTGAATTTGTTGGTTAAGGGGGTGTAATATAGTATATCTAAAATGCATATGTTTTTCTATGGCTAGAAACAATCACATTGGGCATGGTTTAGAAGATTTAGCGAAGTCTTGCAGCAATTTGGAATGATTCGTTTCAAGGAAGACGCTCCATTTTTACTAAATGTGTGTCATCAGATAAATATATCTACTTGGTGATTTATGTGATGACATTCTGATGGCTATGAGGGTATCGAGCCATTTAAAGACCACCTATTTCATAACTTTCAGACTAATGACTTGGGTCCTCTTCGATATTTTCATGGGATTGAGGTAGCCCAATCAAAGTTCGGTAATCCTATCTCTAAAAGGAAGTATGCTCTCGATATTTTTGGAGGAGACAAGCCTTATAGATTGCAAACCAATCAACATTTCAATGGGTCCTAATGAAAGCTTCTTCCTAATCAGGGGACCTCTATCCTAATCCAGACAGATACAAAAGACTTGTGGGAAAATTGAATTATCTCACTATGACTAGACCGTACATATCCTTTACCATTCAGTGTAGCAAGTCAGTTCCTCAATTCCCTTTGCGATAGCCATTGGAACGCAGATGTTTGAATTCAGATGTTGATTCAAAGGGTCGCCTGGAAAAGGGCTTGCCTTTACTGATAAAGGCAACACTGATATAATTGGGTATTAAGGTGTTGATTGGGCAAGAGATGTGTGTGATAGGCAGGCTAGTCGGGCTTTTGCGTATTGTATCATAACCATGTGGTGCCCTATAATTTTTTAAATTTAGCTGTTTTCCTCAATTAAAAATATCATAAAGCTGTCTGTTCCATGTCACATACATGCTTTCTTGAGCAAGAGTATGCTTTTTAGGATGTATCTTCTATTTGCTAATATGGGTTTTCAGGTCTCATAATGTTACAGTGCAACTAATTTAGTTAACCAATTTTACCACTATATATATAGATGAAGTACACTCGTAGTACTCAGATTGTTAACAATCTCGTAAACCTTGTCGTTGTATTTATACTCAATTCTTAGAAAGGTGTCATTTAAGAGGTAAGTGATATTCTTTGTTGAATGCTTGTAAACCTTCTCTCCGGATGTATCTTCAATTCTTAGAAAAGGTGTCATTCACAAGGTAAGTAGTTTTTTTAAAGAAGGTATGAAGTACTCTTTTCTGAACTAACATTATCAATACTAATTCGATTATAATCAATAATATTTCTAACTTAAGTTATATTCATATATAGATTCATATTTTAAACAATCATTAATTATATAATTAAATTGAAGTCAATATCACATTCCTAAAACTCAACTCAAGTCAAATTTATTATCGAAATAGATTATTGATTGCTACGACTTACAATACAATGCACTAGTAGCAACACCTATTTATACTACCGATCAGGGTGACAGGGTCAAGTACTAATATAGTATTATAGTATAACTATTAAAAACCCAATCTCATCAATCTACTAAAATTATGAAAAGACTCTTAAACCTAAGATTTTCACAGCCACTGGATCCAGTAATCGTTTTGTTTTAGCCCCTAACTTAACTAGGTGTTGCTTCAGGTTGTGGCATTTTACCCATCACAAAAGGTGAATAAGTATGTGACTGATGTGAATGCTTTCAGAAACAGAGCAATACGCACTCATACAAACAAAAAAAAAAAGGGAAACCAATTAAAAGAATATACATGCATAACAAAAATTAAGTATATGACTGCATTGTACTGAGGATCAATAAAGCAACTCACATCCGCTAGCGTTTCATATATAGGACAAATTACTTTCTCAAGGAACTTTGCAGAACCATCTTCAGTTAAGCAGCTTGCTGCGGCTTCAGCTTCTCCACGATCCAAAATAGCATCCAGTTCTTTTGCCATCTAAATAACCCAATAAGAGAGGAAATTTTAGCATTCTTTAAAAGTGACTTGAAACAACTAATTCTTGCAGGGTGGGTTCAAGCAGGGGTGAGGGCCACTCTCCCTCAACTTTTTATGGAAAAAACTATATAAAAAGTGACCTAATGTTTACAGAACCTTTATCCATAATACTATGATGACTGGATCCAACCCAGACTATAAGCTTCATACGCGTCAAATATTTAATATTATGAAAAAGGGACATAACCTAAGTAACATTCAAAGTACAAAACCACATGGTACTTTCTTTGTTCTATCAACTGAAAAAGAAAGTAACAAATTTTTTTAAAAAAAATTCAGTTACAATTTTTGTGTCTGACATTTTGAATTTAAGGTATACAAACAGCTACAAGATACCAGCAAAAGGTATTTGAAAGTTAAAATAAAATCTGACCAGAACAATCCAAATATTAAGATGCAAGTTAATCTTCAAAACAGGCAGGTTAATATTAAGATGTTTTCCTTATGTGAGAGTATTGGTACCCTAAGCAATTAGAGGCTAATACTTTTCCATGCTCAATACTTAAGTGAAATATAAAAATCTATAGTCATTTTATATTTGTTCCAATTGAATCACACAGGTGACTAAATTCCGGCTACTAATCGCTAAGGCTGTTTTAAACCCCCATTCAAACAGAGGGAACAGGAGTTATCTCTGTATACTTAAGGCAAGACAACCATTTTATGAAAGGAAAAAAAGTGTATCTCTGGAGTCTGGACCATTTTGATTTATAGCGTTTCGGAAAGCAAAATTGGATAATCTAAACACACAAAGCCTCCCCCCACCAAACAAAAAATGAATTGAATCCCTCTAAAATGGTACGTGTAGAATAAATAATAAGGCATAAAAGTTAATCTCAATTATTTGAAGAAACAACGCTAAAAAAGGCAAACATAACCCAAAAGTCAAAGAGCACCATAAAAGACTTACGTGGTGAAATATATAGCAAATGCACTCAGGGAGAAATCGGACATTTGCAGCTTCACCCCAAATAAGAAAATACAAAGAAACCAAAATAAGCTTCCTATCACGGTTAATTGCCTCGAAACTGCAGGGAACAAAAACTCTATCAAGCAAAGTAGCAAACTCAGAGAAAACTAGTTCAAAGCAAGAGACGGTTCAAGTAATGACCTATTCCATGCAACACGAATTCGCAGATATCTGCACCACTTGATATAGTTATCTAGCACCTTCTTGAAAACTTCATTGATTGTTTTCTCATCAATTTTCTGTATATTCCATCAGACATAAAGAGAAAAGCAACAAAATTAATTTTCTTTCAAAAAGCATAAATCAAGTGGGATATGTAATATGTGGTTCAAGTGGTCAACATTGTAACAGGTAACAACTTAGCCACAGGCAGGTAAGGCACAGAGGGCAATTCAGTTGGAATATGATAAAAAGAAAAGATACAGAGGAATGGAAGTAATAACAATTCAGTTCAGGAAACTTTGAGACGAAGTTAACCCGTAAAAGAGCTAGCTTACTGGCAGTCATTGTCCGATTTTTCCTGTTCTTTATCATTTCTCTCTGTGTTTTCTAGGTTAAATTCCCATTTTCTGCTAGAGAAAAGGAGGTTCCTACCAGTCTTTGATATAAAATATAATTTTTAAGTTGCTGCATTCATGTACTGATCACATGTATAGTTAGGTTAGCTGTGTTAAAAAAAAATAACATTCTACAAACCCGTTTTCACTCTTAACACAAACAAAAGTGGGCTTTTAAAGAAGAGCTCAAAGGGTGAACAAACCTCTTGCATGTAACAAACACCAACCAAATGGGCGACAAATTTTAACACTTTTTAGTAATTTCCAACTTCAGAGTAAAACTAAAACTCTTCTATGCATCATAAAACAAACAATTTAAATGTATGAAGCTCTCTGATCCTATCAACAAATTTAACCTTCTCTTCAGAAAACAAAATAGCTATAAGCAAGCATAACACTAGTCGTGCACTCTTGCTCATACATTGAAAATCAAATCCGTACACAAACAATCAAAGGAATCAAAGAATACAAAGATGCAGAAAATTTGCAAATCTATTTAAGATGTACAACATTGAAGAACAAAATTCTATCCTTAGAAAGCCAATTTCTAGATCACTACTTTCTACTTGAACAAAAAAATGGCATTGAACTCTTATATAATTTCACGCATAAGTTTTAAAACAACCCTCACAGAAAACCAGAAAGTATGATATCAACATATATTCAAAATAACTGAATATTCTGTGAAGACAGAAAATCAAGCAACATAGCACACTTACAAACTTGAAAGATAAACAGCAGATCATGAAACTGCAATTAATTAGAAACTTAAAACTGACTCACCGGATCAGCTTCAGCAGGCATGCCAAGTCGCGACTGTGTATTTGCTATTATCAGAACAACATTTTCACGCTGGTTCCTTACATTATCTTTCTGCATAAAAGAAAACTTAAGATTACCAATGACAGATATTAAACATGGTTGGAACCAAAACATCTACACCTATAAGACTCATACTTCAAGGATAATCTTATTTATTCATTAATTATAACTATAAAACGTCCATGATAAAATCTAATGTACCATTAAACATAATTAATGAGGGCGATTAACCGCAGAATTGGCAGGAAAAAAACGGTCTTACTTCACCTAGAGATTTGTATGATCTAAATTTGATCCATACTCTGGGTTTATCGGTATTGGAACTGTGTCAGTGGCGATCAGAAAGAAATGCAGTTGGTTCATGGTGACCAGAACTTGGTACAATAACAACGAAACAGTGTTTGATTCAGGAAAATGTTAGGGTTCAGCCAGGCCATGAGTATGGATCAATCAGAAGTTCTTATTACCGCAGTGAAGAAATAGAGATAGAGGGGATTTTGTATCTGAATGAGAAATTGTATTCACGGCTTTAGTTTTTACAGAAGTAACTGTAGTCATACCATGGCTTGCTAAGCAAGCTTTCAAAATTTAAAATGTAATACACACACACACACACACATACATACATACATACATACATACATACACACACACACACACACACACATGTGTGTGTGTAGGGTCATGCTAACTTGTGCCCTAGGGCACATGTTAAGGAACCTAAAGTAGAAATATTTTCTAAAGTTTTGTGCATTCAATTTATTACAAATTCAAAAATTAAATTCAATGCACACATTCCAACAAAAAGTTACTATATTTTGATTCATTAACTTGTGCCTTAAGGGCACAAGTTAGCTTTTCCCATATATGTATCCTAATAGTAAGATAGGTCTGTTATACTAAACATCAAACCAAAAAGAACCTTAAAACCTTCCTTGATGTGCAGATTACAAGATACATGATAGAAGTATAACTAGGGGAACTAGAAAAAAGGGGAGAAAATCTCCATCATAATGGTAACAAAGCAATTATAATAAGAACTACAAGGGATACTTAAAAAATGGGTGGACCTAAAATCTGTCCATTCCTAAAAATCAGAAAATTGTGAAAACTAGAAATGTAAGTCTGAAAATAGATGCTCTTTATCAATGGAGAAGAATTTGACATCATTGAAGCAGGTGGAAGTTGTTGTTTTAGTGATACAAAATGCCCTAGCATTGTTCCTTGTTAGTAGTAAATGGTGACATATTGTTAATATTTGGAACCACATATCAATCTTGATAATAAAAATGAGAGATGAACCCAGCAGGAACCTATGAAGAGAGGTTTAATTACCACCGGATTAGCCATGGTATACAGCAACAATGGAAAAATTTATAACCATTACAAACCTGGAAACCAAACACGAATTCCAAAAGATCAAACATGTCTGCATCCCGTTTTCCAGATACTTTAAATCCAGCAGGAAGTCTAGGGAATTGTTCAGTATATCTGATTGAAGAAATTGCCCCTTTAACCTGAGATTATGAATAAACCTCACAAGTCAAAGAAACTACCATGCATAGCACGTAAATCCACGATGACATTACAGAAATCATGCAAACAAACATAAATGGGTGTTTCAATGTCTGTAACTTCACCTTTTAAGTGATTATCAAAAACAAAAACATATCAAAAAAAGGTCACTGAAAAAGAAAGAGGGGGGAGGAGATACCACAAGTATTCTGAAGGATTCAACTTACTTCTGGGAAAATTCTGATAGGATTGGTTAATGATGGCGCTTCTAGCGGAACAATATTGTAAGGCGTCAATTCTCCGGATAACGTCGCACTTGACTTTTTTAGTTTTCTCAACTGAGAAAACATATAAGACAGATGAAAAGTTATTTGTCAAATCAGTTTGTTAAAGCAACTATTATTAGAAGTTTGCCGAGATCATGTAATAAAACTTTCAAGAGTCGAATAACAACAACAGATAGTCAAAAGAATTTTTATTTCTCAATGTCAACTGCTAACCCGAAAAACTGAAAGTGACTAAAAATTTCGAAACACATACCAATTCATTATCAATAATAAATTTAATTGTTAAAGTTTAAAACACTATCTTGAACAATTGAAAACCGGACTGCAGACTATGAATAATCAGCAAAGTTAATTTGCTTAATGATAAACATCTTAAAATTATGTAAAGGAGTACCTCCTCCATTATGAGACCACCAACTCCACTGGGATCTGCATCCTTGCTAAGTGCCTCCATGACCTCCACTAAGGCACGTAGCGTGGAAATTATCTTTTTCATTTCTGAAGATCGGAGTTCTAACCTAGAAGAACAAATCAATAAACAAAAAAATTAGACCATAGTAAAGCATAATCGAGAAAATATTCCAATGGTTATATTCAACATAAAATGGAAATATAAATGAGACAGTCTTTCTTCATTTTTAAGACAACAAACAATGATTTCACTACCTTGCACATCATGATAGCATATTAACATTAACATATATAACGTACGGAAAGTAAATGGACAGTTCATCTTCCAGCTTCGGAAGCACATATCAGTATTAGCTTATCATTTTGCAAATAAACATATGCTTATGTGTTGCACCTTCAATGCGGTGATTTATTAGTCACAAGAAACTTACTACGTTGTAATTACCTGTGCGAAAAATGAAAGGCTAAAAGCTGACCTCATATCAACTTTAGCGACCAAGGAGGAAAAAGAATATTTCAAGAACTTATTAAGGAAGCTATCAAGCAAAGGCTTTCATATTTATTTTCACTTTGTGATAGATTTGGATCAAAATACACAGACCAAACATTGAATTTTCATGAACATACAAAAGCATATCCTACGAAACAAATTGATAATTTAACCATACAGAAAAATAATTCAGAGTCGTAATTTAAAATATGCATCAACATTTTAGTCACAGATAAAAGAATAAATAACCTCTTAGAATTTGGGTTTGGACCTAACTCAACTACAAAAGCTAAATCAAACTGTGAGGTTTGCTCGAGTCGAGGCTAATAAAGATTGCTTTGGCCATATCTCTAGTTTGTGTGGGATCTGGACACAATCCTCACATCCGGAACTAGAATTCACGAGCATGGGCAAATGTTATCTTAATCAAATAATAACAACGCATCATCATGCCTGGGACGCAACATTTTAGTTTGTATCTTTACTGGTGGGCAAAAAAACACATTTATCATTGGTTATAATATCATCCAAGGTTTGAGTCTAAGTCGTCCCCAACAAACTGGCTTAAATGGTGAGGATTTTCTACCCTTTATACGCTCTTTTTTAGTCCATTTCTCTAGTAGGATCACAACAACCTTCTAATTTCACTGAAGAAAAAAATTACGTCATTGGAAAGTTTAATTAGCTAAAAATTCATAAGTTGGACATACTCTCCCAGTGTAGAGCTAAAAGTTCCAGACTCTTGCAATCTCTGTTCTTCTCTCTGAATGTCATCAACTCTATGTTGTCGCTTGTACCGTTGATAAAACTCCCACAGGTTTTCAATATCACGGTTGCGATCAATTCGAACCCCTCCCTCTTTAGCAAGTTTTTGCTATAGAATACAGTTAAATGAAAATCGTTAGCAGGTGAGCTGTTAAGCCCTTAAAATTCACATGAAAGGAAGAAAAAAAAATCACGGAAAAGATTTCCTAAACCTTTAGCAATGTAATCCTAAAAACTCGCTACAATTACCTTAATAACAGACATTAAACCGGTTTTGAACTGAAGAACTCCTCTACCATCACTTTTGGGGTCGAGATTTTGAGCCATACTATATGCCTGCTCACACACTGAAGGTCGAAAGTATAAGGTCGTATTCATACAAATAGAACAAACAAACACTATGAACTTATTCACAGTTAACACATACTCCATGTATTATATAAGCATGCAATCAAATTATGATACCTTGAGATTTCTAGGGCATAAATTTAGTTATGAGTAATATCTATAGCAATTTAAATACACAAATCGAACAAAAATTTCAAACGCATATCACTGCAACACTATCTAGATCTAATATTCAAAAACAACTTCATCAACTACTGCATTTCTAACGGAAAGTTAAATTTCAGAAATGAATTATGAATTCAAAGCTTACGGATCCTGGCAACGTTGGGATCCTCCGATTGAATATCATCCGCCGCTTGTAGAATCAAATCAACGTTCGTTGTTTGCGCGAGCGACGGCGGAACAGCGCCGGCGATTCCGCTGGCGTGTCTAGCATGTCCTTGACCGGCATTTCTCAGCTGCTCCCTTTTCAGCGTCGCGCGAACGAGCTTCTCCCAGTTATCGCGCGGCGGAGGCCGAACCATGGCGCCGAAACGAATCGGGAGACCTAGAAGCGCGTGGTTTTCACGAAGACGGTTAGAGTTTTGATGCGATGTGCGCGATGAGTGTGAGTGCGGTTTGAATTAGAAGAAAAAGTTTTTCGTTGCTAGAGTCTGATAGAGTACTTAAGGAGTAAGATTCTCTAAAGAAGAAACGCGGATCGATGGTAATGCCAAAGGTAGCAGATTGTAGTTGTGTTTTTTGCTAGTTTTTTTCTTTCGCTTTTGCCTTTGTCCTTTTTAGACAACAAAATTAAAAGAAAATGGAAAGATGGAATTGAAGTGAACTATACTGCAGTTATCTCTTTTGAACACGATCGGCTGTTTTTTTATTTTTATTTTTCATCTTTGAAATAATAAATGTGATATAGGAATTAAATTGAGATTTTTTGTTTACCTAAACTTTTTAACTTTGATGTTATCTTTTAATTTCTTTTTGTGAAAAATTATATAGATAGTTTTTTATTTAAAAATAATATATCAATTCTATAGAGAGAGCATGATGATTTTATGTATAAAAGGAAAAAAGAAGAGTGATGCCATATGTCGCGAGACATATGCTCACGAATGTTTCACGAAATGCTGTTTGACAATTATCATATGCCTTTCTTTCAAATTTAAGTTATAATATTCATTTCCTAAAGATATCATAAAATAATAGAACCACCACCGGTCACAAATATCATCTCATATTATTCTAAACTTGACCCAAGTACTCCATCAGGATTAGTCAGAGCTGAGGCACTTGATGCTTTATTTCAAAAATGGACAGGTGTTAAAACACACACAACAATGAATGTTGAAGAAGAGGTAGAAGTTGGTGTGAAGAATTGTTGAAGAAAAAAGAGAGATAAAAGAAAAAATATCAATGGGAGGAAAAAACACGTAAAAGGGAAAGATAGGAAAACGCAACTGACCGTGCAATATTTAGAAACATACGTTTGCGATGTTTTCGGGATAATAATGTTCGTGATATTTAGCATTTTCCAAAAAGAAAGTGTTTAACACAATCGAACGAGAAATAAAAAAGAAAAAAAGATATGGTTGTTTTTTAATCAAAAATATAACGTGTGCAGTTTTTCTTTAGTTGGAAATTGTTTAAAATAATATTAAAATAAAATAAATGTTAAATTTGAACAATATTTTTTATTAAATTTTGATTAAAATTATATGCATAGATAATGGATATTTTGCATTTTCATAATATAACAAGATATATTTATTTTTTCAATGATATCGACAGATATAACAAAAATGATATAAATTTGTATCTTTCTGAACGATGTCAATAGAATAACATTATTATAGTCAAATTTGTTTAATAGTATAATTGAAAGTGAAAACGTCAGCCTAAAACCATGTATTCTATATGCACGAGGCAATGGTTGCTAATATTGATGTATGGATGATCAAACCACCTACACAATAACAAAATAAAGAGAAATTTGTACCAGTTGACAATCTTGGTATGTTAGCAAAATGAAAATGAATATAAAGATTAATGTGAAAATAAGAACATGCACACGGGTATATAAGATCATGCTCATACTACAGTCGTACACACTAATACATAATGGCCTTGAAGCGGAAAATGAGCAATCATTTTTCATTTTCTATGGCACGTGAAATCAATGAAAAAATAGTAACCGGTGGTAAAGAAACATTGAGAAATGAGCAATTACCAAATATTATATATTTTCCCACTTCAGTACTTATGTTAAAGCGTTAATATTGTTTAATAGTAAGTGTTATTTGTAAGTTTTATAAATCTGAAGTAGACCCTACAAGTTGTTTTAAGGATCACTTTAAAACTATAATAATTGTAACCTAAAAACCTTCGATGGTCATTGTGATCAAATAAACAAATTTTGAGTCACGAAATTAGTCATAACTATTTTGTTAAGATATCGCAAGACTACGGAAACAATTACCAACCAATGAAATATAATGAATTTGAAATACCTAATCGTCTGTTAATTACTGATTTTATCAAAGTAATGTTGTGTTTTATTGATTCCAAGTTTATGTCATGCATACCCCTTTTTTTACTTCTCTGATACAATCGAATTGCTAATTCGAAATTAAACAATCCCTATGAAAATGAATTTTATATTATTACTTGATAATAATTTAGCACGCTTGTTAACCTATCCATCGTATAGATATTGCACAACCATTCAACCCACAAAAGATTGCAATGTGAAATATAACCGTCAAGTCTATATTTAAAGTTTAAAATTCTTTACTTTAACTAAAAACTAAGTTTTTAGTTAAATGTAAGAATGAAATTCATACGGCGATTTAAAACGTGAAGAGAATCATTTGTATTTCTGTCAAGTTTTCTACACACAATCGAGTGTCAAAATCGTAGCAATGATTTATGCAGAATAACTTTTAGTTTGCATCGCAACGGTACCGATGATTTATGGACAATTAAATGTGCCATAGAGTTTTTTGTTTGTTTGAAAGAAATATGTCATATAGTTGTTAAACCATCGATTTTATATCAACTTTTACAAAATTTCACAATTTGTATTTGAAAGAAGAAAAAAAACACAAATGCATAAAAAGAACAAGTCAATTTACATATTTCTTGTTGTAACTTATATATAGGTTTTTGAGTATTTTATCTTTTAATTCGTAATCAAAACAAATAAGTAACCATTTTTTCCACATTCAAGAGAATTAAATTTAAGTTTCAATGACATAGAGATCAACATAATCTAATACCTATACAAAAGCTTATACCAAATTTAATGCAACAATAATAACTTTTTTGGTTTCATATAGACAATATCATTAGGTAACTTTCCTTCAAAAAATTAAAAAATATCAATATGCAATTTGAAACATGCATATAGATTTCAATTTTTAACCAAATGTACCAAATAAAAGTATAATAAAGTATATCTTTTCTATTTTATTATGTTTAACTTTCAAGTTAATCAAACAATTATTCATTTAGTTATGGTCAAAACAAGATGATTATGTCAATCACATCACTCGTCTTCAATTGGAACTCGTGAGTAATATTTTTCGCTCAATAATTAACCAAATCAGATGACTTTAGTGCTTGTTTGAAGAGTCTTTTGTCTAGGTTCCACAAAAATAAGAATAAACATTATAACATCGATAGAAGCAATGCGTGAAATATAAAATAACATGCATTACTGGACCATGGACATATTTACTACATTTCATCTTTCAGTTTTTTTAGCCTTATTAATCATTTATAAAATTCACAAATAACACTCATTCAAAATTATATTTGATAAAGTGAAATTGTTATAATCCCTAAAAATAACATGCTACCGCTATTTAATATTAGGCTAAAATATTAAAAAGGTCCCTGCAAATATGCCTCATTTGGCTTTTGGTCCTTGTAAAAAAAAATTTGATTTTCGTCCTTGCAAAATATTTTGTTTTTTAAAATAGTCCCTGGGCCCATTGAAGCTGGGCATAAGTGAAAAAAAAGGTCCCTGCAAATATGTCTCATTTGGCTTTTGGTCCTTGTAAAAAAAATAATTTTGTTTTTCGTCCTTGCAAAATATTTTGTTTATTAATTTTCAACTGCCACATAAGCTACCAATGGGCCCAGGGACTATTTTAAAAAACAAAATATTTTGCAAGGACGAAAATAATAAAAAAAAATTACAAGGACCAAAAGCCAAATGAGACATATTTGCAGGGACCTTTTTAATATTTTAGCCTTAATATTATTGACATTGACAAGTTTACAGTGTTGAAATCACACTCTAGTTTTAATCTTCCAATTCAATAAAGTTTCTTCAGTTTGATCGTTCATAGTTGGCATAACTAATGAACATTAAAAGCATTACCACTAAGATTCAATTCATATAATATAAGTATATATATTGAAATATGTTAATTTACTCTAACAAGTATTTAAATTACTTAGTTTATTTTAAAATAAATAATACGAAACTTACATTTCTCATTCAAACACCGAGTTGAGTATAAAAAACAAACTAATCGCCGTTCTTTTTCACTATAAACCTAAGTTTATGTGAATTTTTACTAATCCATCAAAGCTTTTGTCTAGACACCACAGACATTGTGTATAGTCATTATCGTAAAAATAAAACTGCATACTAATTGTACCAACACTAATTAAATCAATACGCTAATTTTATTGGCACTAATTAAATGATAAAGGAAAATGTCGATCACCAAAAAAGTTGTTGCGAGAGATGGAGTCGGTCCCAACCCATTTCTCGATCAGATTGTCAATATTTACTGCATTGGTTACGAGAAAAACAGTGACATTGGTCAACAATTTTGGAACACAGAGGATCGTGACTTTAAGCCCGTGTAAACTGAAGAGTTCTTTAGGCGACAATTTTATAGCAGAGTTACAGCCTAGCAAAGGTCTCTTTGAGTTTCTTTTGGTGCATGATGTTGATATTTTGAGCCCTCTTGTTCAAAAGTTGTTGGAATATTTTGATCTAGGATACAACACTTTCGAGATAAATGGTCACAAAATGGGAATCACATGGCAAAATGTGTTCTTCCTATGTCACTTGCCTAACAATGGCAAGCCAATGATAATTGATCTTTGTCCAAGTGACATTGCCTTCTAAAAGGTGTTCGGAGAGGATCCCCTTGAAGGAAAGGGACATGTCAATGCGACTTTTCTAACAAGAATTGCATACGATATTGACCGCTCTCTGGAGCAGTGAAAGTTCGCAACTCTCTTGGTAATAATCTGAAGTGTTATCATACCATCGCCGGAAGGCAATCAGATTTCCACCTCTTTTGTTGAGCTTTTGGAGAATTTAAATGGTGTGTCAGATTATGCGTGGGGTTGCGCTTCTTGCTTTCCTCTTTAATGGAATAGAGAAGTTTTTGCTTCGTAAGAAAAAATTCTTGGACGAAAACTTATGGTTAATCTTGGTAAGTAACTTTATTGTTTTGAACTATTTGTTTGACATGTTTGTTTACAACTTTTTTATATACATATTTATTAAGGCGTTCTTCTTTGTTTGGATTCCAAAACTGTGGAAAGCTGTTGGAGTCAATAACCTAACAGAGTCAGACACAGACTCACCTCGTCCTCTTTGGGTCATCAAAAACCTCAGCAAAATATCCCAAACCCATAAAGCGAATTATGAGAAGGTGGACAAGCTTCTGAAGAATCTTGCTGATGAGGTGAGATCTTCAAAATGATATTACAAAGAGAATAGGAAAACTAATACAAGGTTGGATAATTTAATAGTTTATTTAAATCATCATGGAAATCAAAGGATGTTAAAACAAAATATTTAGCAATGTCTTTTTGTTAAGACCGATCCACTGAGCTCTTCAACTCTTTGCAAAACTCAATATATATTACCCCAAATTGTTACCTATATTTGATACTTCATAACATTTGTGGTTGTTGCTGATTTTTATGTTGACGTGTTCTCCGTTCATTACAACACTGAACTTTGTTCATATTGTTCATATTTATTCACTATTGAGTAGTGAAGTAAGTTGTGGTAACTTTTCATAAGGTTTCGACTTTCAAAATCGGAAAAGAAACTGTCATTGGAGCATTATCTAAAGGTGGCATGCTCGTGCGAATTCAGGAAAGTGCTTGTCCCCAGTTCTCTCCTGATTTTGCTTAAGGTGACGAGGGTAAACCTTCGTAGTGAACAAAAGTCACTCAATCCAATCTAAAGCACCAAAACAAACCAAATGCACTAGAAATACATATATCTCATCCAACTAACAACACAACTCGTTCACTGTTTAGAAATGCTATGATACAACGGGAAAAAAAACAAATAAGCTTTACTCACACTAACAATCCAACAACAGTAGAAAAAGACAACAACTAAGCAGAAAACCACACCAAAAAATAGCCACACAACAACACCGAAGGTGTCACACTCATGCAAATTGAGGAAGGTGTTCGTCTCCAGTGCTCTCTTGATTTGGCTTATGGTGATGAGGGAAAACCTCTTTGGGGTATACTGCCCAACTCAAAAGTTAAATTTTTATTATGGATACATTTTATTGGAGATGCTTAAGTCATATCTACGGTGGTTGAGTTGTTGAACTTAAATAGTAAATCAAATCCACTAATCTCAAACTCTCAATTATTAATATTTGATAGTGTTTTACAATAAAAAAATATTGACACTAATTAAATAAATAAAAATCAAATAGATTACAGTAGTATTGAAACCTTATAAACTAAATTGAAAATTGTTTTCATCGTCACCTTTCATCTTTAATGGTTCTAACAATTTGGTTTGTATAATTAAAACAAATGTTTTATCAAAGAAATATATAATATAACAATGAAAAATGGCAGTTCATAAATTAACATTTCACAGACAGCATGCATTTCATATATTTAATCACAAATCATATACATGTAAAACACATCAACATACCATAATCAAATTGATAGCATACAAATCCTCCACCGGGCAAACACATTCACTCAACATGTCATATTCACACACACACACAATAACACAAAAGCTTTCTTGATAACGCGCTGCCTCTATTTAGCATTCCTTACAGTGTACAACTCTACAACTTTTAAGCATCTACATCAGAAATGACTCTAACTCTTTGAGTTAAATATCTCAACAAATACAATAACTTAGGTAAACATCGTCTCTAAAGCTTTCTACCTATTCTGGATGAAATCCTGACAACGCTCAAAATATGATCAACTTTAATATTTTCAATAACTCAAATAAAAAAATTTCAACGCCACACATTCGTTTCAAAATCCTTCGAAACACTTAATGTTCTTTAATGACCTTCAAGTTGACAAAAACATCACTAAATAAACTCTTTTTCTTTAGAATCACCAAAAAAAATATTTTCTAAGATAATTGAAGTCTTTCAAGAGACCTTAAAGAGATCAAAACAACTAATAAAATATTTTTCATGTTTAGAATAATTTTTAAAATATGTTCCATTTTGAAACATCTTTTCAAAACCATCCAAAAGCTAAGTTAAAATTATTCTGACGAATTTTGACGTAGTCTCCTTTATATTTATATCATATATCAAAGTCTCCGACTCGGTCAACCTAATACAAATTTACAAACAAGATAATTTTGCAACTTAGCAGTTTAGATATTTAAAATTTGAACTTTGTCGGTGTCATTTGTCACTTTCTAACTCAGTCATAAATTATTTTCTTAAATTTATTTGTCGTCGGAATGGCGTGATCATAAGTCCATTTCGAGCGTCACGACGAGGCGAATCCAACAATCAACTAATTTTCGCAGTTCAACGATTTTAAAACGATGAACATACCCCTACACGATTCATTCATTTTGTTCGGAAAAAAATTTCAAAAATAAAAATCTACTAGTTTAATCAACTCATTTAATTGTCCAAGGCATAAATATAATATAAAACTCACATTTCGACACTTTTTTCAAAAACATTAAAATTTTAAAACTATCTAATTGTAAATTTTATTGCGGATCTACACTCAACCAGACTCACACAACAACATTTATACAGAACACTAGTCACAAAAATCAAAATACAACACTTTTACTTTTAAAATACTCAAACACGCAACTTTAAGAGGGAAAAGAGGAAGAAAATAACTCTCTAACGCCGGTTATTCGCGCAGGGAAAGGTAGGAAACATCGAGGTCTCGTTTTGATCTCTCGTTTAAGGGATTCTGACGATGAATTAAAAAGTTACGATGCAAGAGGCAACAATAGGTGGAGGTACGTGGAAATGAGGGAAAGAGAAGTGATATAAAGTTTTTGAAAATGAATTAATTTGAAGTTTGAATTTAAAGCTACAACAACCGTTCTATAATAAGGACCTAAAATCAGTTACATCAATAATATTAAGATTGTTTTCTTGTTCAATCAGACAATGAGTTTGAGTTTAACTTGGTTTCTATATCTCAATTTATTCTAATTACATACGAAAGATGTCATGAGAATAATTATTAGTTGTAAGGTGAATGGACGATATGCATAAAGATGGTACAAAACATGTAACAAACAATAATATGTTTGTCTTTCTACATTTATCTAAATGTTCGTTTGCATAATGCAATTACCGTGTCCTAAAGGAAAAGTAAATCTTCAACATAAAATTACATAAATTTAACAAGTAGTTTGTTGGACAATTTACACATGACATAATACCAGTAAATAATAAAATGACGACTAATTAACATGATCTTATATAATATAACGATATAATTAAATAAGTCATACTTCATATAATAAACAATAATATATTTGTCTTTCTACACTTATCTAAATGTTCTTTTGCCAATTGTGGTTACCATGTCCTAACAGAGATGAAAACTTCAACATAAAATTACATAAATTTAACAAATAGCTTGTTGGACAATTTACACATGACGTAACACCAGTAAAGAATAAAAGAATAAATAATTCACAAAATTTTATATAGTCTAACAATGTAATTAAATAAATCATATTAGTAATATCCACTGTTGATTGATATAACGACCCTTCTGTCGTTCGGTTGTGGAATGCTCAGCAACATTTCTGTAATTGTCTTGAATTGAGCTCCTTTCCTATGACTAACATTAAGTTTTAGTTTGTTGATTTTTTATTCCCTTAATTTCAGATCAATACTCTGCCCCCCAGTTCCCTGTTAAATTGTTAAACCCGTATCAATTATCATATTTCGGGTTTTCAAACCAATTCCATAAATTAGGGTTCCAACTATTTTATTTGAAGAAATTGACTAGGAGGAGATTTTTTTTGTGTGAAATTCTTTAAGAGACAACTATCTCCCTCTTACTAACAATAAGTCATGTTGATTATTGCTTCCCTTAATTTCATATCAATACCTTGCCCCTCAGCTACCTGTTAAATTATTGAATTCAGATCAATTATCATATTCCGGGTTTTCAAACCAATTCCAGGAGTTAGGGTTCCAACCATTTTATTTGGAGAAATTAAGTATGGGGAGACTTTTTTTTGTGAAATTCTTCAAGAGACAATTATCTTAGCTACTATCTTAAAAGATGTTTAAATAGTAAATAACTATATTGTGTCAGTAGCATTTAGTTACGATTATCTTATTAATACGATGAAGATTTTTCAATTGAATTTTCCCCTGAGACAATGGACAACAACTAAATTTTTACACGAGATCGGATGTTTGAAAATGTCTAACCATCATTTACATTTTATAAAATAGGTATTTGGCATGTTGCTTTGTAACATTGATGTTTTACGTTGGGTCTGTGCAGTGAAACTGGATAGTTAGGAAAAAAATGTTACCAGAGCTTGTGTTGTTGCTGAAAATCGTATTGGTGAGAAAGATGAAATTATTTTTATCTATTTACCTGTGTTATTATTCTTACGAAAATATAGCAACAATCCTGCAAAATGAGAAAGAAAAGGTGGATATTATAAAAACGAAGATAAAAAAAATGAAGGTGAGAGGAAGAATAAAGCGTTTGAAATGAGGTATGAAAATGTATTTCAAAAGATAAAAGATATAACAATTTGAAATTATGAGGAGAGGGAAAATCTTTTTGAATTTGAATTTAGTGTATTTTGATAAAGTATTGATTGACAAGTTGTATCCAACATTAGGAAGTAAAAAACGAGCAACTACTGGTAGAAAATGATTATTAAAGGCAAAAATTCGGTTATATTCATGAAATTTTGATTTGTACAATGTCCAACTATGTAACAATATACATCACTCTGGTTAGATGATGTCATTTAGTTACAAAAACTAATATCTTGACTCGATTTAACCTTAAATAAGTGATGTGTCAGTTTTTAAATATGTTTATCTCTTCTCTTATGATGATTAACTCGTATTCGGTCCAACTCTTCCCCTTCGATCATCCTTAAGAATAATTAGAGATTTAAGACTGATCAAGAAGAGGAATCAAAAGTGCACAAATAAAAATTAGGACAAACTTAAAAGTAAAAAATTTATCACTTAAATAATTGATTTTATTTGTCTTGTTTTGATACTATTTCTTCTCCATGACAGGAATAAAGACAACTTGATTTGTTTCCTATCAACCTGCTATATGTCAAGGCTTCTACATGCTCTTAGATCACATGAAGTGTTTGCAAGTGTAAATTTTGGTGATTCGTTCAATGAATATTGCATGAAGGTTATTTAGGGAGTTATGGGTAAAGTTCAATGGAAGGGAAAACCAATACAATACAACTTCTTTGTTTGTGAAGCCATAGACCATAGGAAGGGAAAACCAATGGAAATTTTCAAGGTAGACTTGGAAGCACGGTGGTGTGATTGTGGGAAATTTACGGTTTTACATATGTCTTGTTCACATATCATAGTCGCGTCTTCTAGCTTTCGTCATGGCATGCACAAAAGCGATAGTGTATACGTCGTCTACAACACAAGGTTTGAAGTATTTAATGACACGAGTTATTGACCCCTGTATGAAGGTCTGTCTAGCCATGCGAGCGAAGACTAGAGAGAGGTCAACCAAACAATTGAAGGTGAGAAAAACAAACACACAAGAAGGGGGGGTTGAATTGTGTGACTCTAAAACTTGTTATCTTTTTCTTTCCAAAATTTAAGTCAAGTTCAGAAGCTGATATGAATCAGTTCTGAACTGCTATCAGAAGTTATGCAGCGGATTCAATGAAGAAAAGATAAGAGTAAAGAGAAGACACATCAAATTATACAGGTTCCTTCTCAATGTGAGAAGTAGTCCTGTCCCCTTGTACCCAACAAGAGAGTTCACTATAATCTGAAGATTACACAATGTGCTCAACCACTAAGGAAGAGACTTCCAGTTGCTCAATCACAAAGAAAGAGACTTCTATGCTCAACCACTAAGGAAGAGGCTTCCAATGCTCAAGTCACTAAGACAAGAGACTTCCCAATGCTCAAGTCACAAAGACAAGAGACTTCTGACTCAGACCACAAAGGAATGAGGTTACAATTGCTTAGTATTCAGACTAAGACTTTGGGGACCAAACTGGTTTACAAAAGAATTAGTTTGGGATGAACACTTGATCAAATATCAGAGGTGTTCTCTAAATACAACACAGGTTAAGACTCTTAACCTTTAGAAATTCTAAGTTACAAAGACTGAAGAATTTCTAAAAGATTTGAACTATGACAGTTTTTACACAGAAAACAGGGCAGAGTTTCAGTAATGCGTTTCAAAGAGTCTTCAACATTTTCTTCTTCAAATCTTCCTCCTTTTATAGACAAAAAAATAGAGTTGTTGAAGATTTGCTGGAAATCAGGAATTTAGTCGTTGCAATTGGACTAGGTTGCTGCAAATGTGTGCTGCACTTTATCTGTCAGAACAGGGCAGGTGCCATTTTTGAATTGGCCTACCTTAAAAACTGGAGAATGTTTGGGTCAGGGAGACAACTGTTCCATTGAGTTGTTCTGACACATCCAGGCATTAAATGCGCACAGTACTGGTCTAAAATCCATGCCATATCAGCTTCAGAAGCTTCTCAGTGAACAGTGATCAGAAGCTGCTTCAGTTGTACGGATCAGAAGCTGGTCTTCAGGAGTTGACTGTTGCGTTGACTCTATCAGAAGCACCAATTCTTCAGAAGCTGTACTTCAGGAGCATGACCACTTCAGAGGCTTCACTTCAGGAGCACTTCTTCAGGACCAGTTTCTTCTTAGCCTTGCAACCTTGCTTCTTGGCTTTCCTTCTTGCTCTCTAGCTTGTTCTTCATAACCATTATCAATTAATACTTATTAAGCATGTGGTTCTGAAACACTTGAACAAAGCATTAGCAAATAACCAATTTTCTCTTTAATACCTTGTTATCATCAAAACCATAAAGAGAGATATGTTCTCACATAATGTTTCAACAATCTCCCCCTTTATACATAAGAGAGTTGTTAAACACATTTTGTTCCAACAATCTCCCCCTTTTTGATGATGACAAACATAAGTATTAAAACAGAAAATTGTTGTTAACTTAATTAACAAGTTAACTGCAGGGTGAGGTTTGTAAGCTCCCCTTGAGTTTGATCCAAGTTAGTTAAGTTCAGTTGAAAACACAAATGTGAAAATTTCAGAATTGTTGTTAAGTTTTATTAACAATCTGACTTCATGAGAGGTTTGTAAGCTCCCCCTAGGTCTGACAGTCCTCAAGGTTAGGTTTGTAAGCTCTCCTTGATTCTTATCCATGTTAATTAGACTTAACTTAAAACAATATGGTGAAATTTACACTCAGAATTCAAAATGACTTGTTGACTTCAGGTTCTGAGGTTTGTAAGCTCTCCCCCTAAGTCTGATAATCCACAGGATGAGTTTTGTAAGCTCCCTGAGTCTTATCCAAGTTATTTTAAATTCTATTTACTCACTAAGAGTAATATATATCTCACAGAATATATCAGAGCCAGAAATTCACTTCAGAGGCTAAGAATTAAAAAGCAGTTCTCATAAGTTAAATACAGTCAGAATTGTATCAGAGCTAGTCAGAAATATATCAGAGCTTAACTTAGCTTAACTGATCAGTATCAGAGCTAGCTTAACAATTGTATCAGAACTTAATCCTAACAATTGTATCAGAGTTTTAATAGGCTTGGCTTCTGACAATATCAGAGCTTAACTTAGCTTAACTGATCAGTATCAGAGCTAGCTTAACAATTGTATCAGAACTTAATCCTAACAATTGTATCAGAGTTTTAATAGGCTTGGCTTCTGACAATTTTAACTTATTTGAGCTCAGGTGCTTTAATACTTGTTTTACTTTTCTCCCCCTTTTATCATCAACAAAAAGTGCAACATTTTCCCTTTAAGACAGAAAAATTTCTCCCCCTTTGTTAAGAGAGTTTGAAAATATCTGAATCAGAGCAGAAAAGGATTTGAAAAGAGTTTGAAAGGATTTCAAAAGGATTCAGAATTTGGGAGGGGTTGAACTAACCAAGATTGTGAGATATTTGTGCAATCATATGAATGACCAAGTAGCAAGGACAATCATCAGAGCCTACTTGATTTTCAATTAGTATATGACTTGCAATAAAAATAGAATGCTGTTCAGAAGCAGAAAAAGTTTGGAGCTTCTAATCAGGTCATTCTTTGTTCAGACATTACTTGTTCAGTACAAACTGGTTCAGCATCAGAGCAAGACAACCAGTTGTGTTCAGTATCAGAGCAAAACTTCTCAAGAAGTGTTCAGTATCAGAGCAATTCTGAGTTTGTTTCTAAAGAAATATATCAGAATCTGATACCAATTGAGGATTTATCTCAGAGTCTGATACCAGCTAAAAGGTTTTAATTCAGAGTCTGATACCAAATAAAAACATTTCTAAAGACTGATACCAAGATGAAAAGAGTTCTTGAAACTGAACATGTCTGAAACACTTTGGGCTTTTAAAATGTGTCTGTGCTAAACATTTTGAAAATAAACTGATACCAACTTTGAAAATTGTTTGTCAAGCAATTTTAACAATGAGTATCAGAGCATAAAAACACATTTTTACTTGATGACTTTGGGAGGATTAGAGTATAAACTTTCAAAGCTTTAATCATCATTGCCCATAGCTATACTTATCAGATTCTGACCAACATCAGATTTTTATCAGATTCAGAAGTCAGAAAATCCAGGTTCTGATCCTTCAGACTCTGAAGTTTTTCAGGCTTAACTTTAGTCAAACTCTCAGAAGGTGAGTGTTTGATAAGTCTTAGCTTATGATAAACTCAGAATCAAGGAATACATTCAGATTCAAGCACATTTTTCATGAGACAAAATGCATGTTCAGATTCTTTTTAATAAAATTGAATCTTTCTTCTGTTAGGGGTTTTGTGAATATATCAGCCCATTGATGATCAGTATCAATGAATTGAATATCCAAAACACCCTTCTGAACATAATCTCTTATAAAATGATGTTTTATTTCTATGTGCTTGGCTCTAGAATGCAGAATTGGATTTTTAGACAGACATATAGCAGCAGTATTATCACAATAAATTGGAATATTATCTGCATGAATCTGATAATCCTCTAATTGATGTTTCATCCAGAGCAGTTGTGTGCTACAACTTGCAGCTGAGATGTATTCTGCTTCTGCTGTTGACAAAGCAATGGTTGCTTGTCTCTTGCTAGTGGATTTTCTTTCAATCCTGTCCCCAGCATAGTCAGCATCACAGAATCCAACTAGCTTATAATTTAGAGATTTCTTATACAGAAGTCCCAAATTAGTTGTTCCTTTCAGATACCTGAAGATTCTCTTGACAGCAGTCATATGAGATTCTCTAGGATCTGATTGGAATCTAGCACACAGACATACACTAAATAAAATATCTGGCCTAGAAGCAGTTAAGTATAGGAGAGAACCTATCATACCTCTGTACAGCTTCTGATCTACCTTAGTGTCATTGTCCTCTTTGCTTAAGGTGCAGGTGGGATGCATTGGTGTTGTCATCAGCTTGCAATCATCCAACTGAAACTTCTTCAGAAGCTCCTTGGTGTATTTGGACTGATGAACATAAACACCCTCTTTGCATTGGTTGATTTGAATTCCCAGGAAGAATTTCAGCTCACCCATCATGCTCATTTCAAATTCATCCTGCATTAACTTAGAAAATTCCTTGCAAAGGGAGGCATTAGTAGAACCAAATATGATATCATCAACATAGATTTGTACAATTAAGATTTCTTTCTTAACAGTTTTTCTAAAGAGTGTATTGTCAACTTGACCTCTTACAAAATCATTTTTAATTAAGAAATTGCTTAGCCTTTCATACCAAGCTCTGGGAGCTTGTTTCAGACCATACAAGGATTTCTTAAGTTTAAAAACATGATTTGGATATTTTACATCTTCAAAACCAGGAGGTTGTTTGACATATACTTCTTCAGAAATTACACCATTTAAGAAGGCACTCTTAACATCCATTTGATATAAGATGATATCATGATTAATAGCATAAGAAAGAAGTAACCTGATTGCTTCCAGTCTTGCAACTGGAGCAAATGTCTCAGTGTAGTCAATTCCTTCTTGCTGGCTGTACCCTTGAGCTACTAATCTAGCCTTGTTTCTGATCACTTCTCCTTGTTCATTGAGCTTGTTCCTGAACACCCATTTTGTTCCAATGATGTTCTTCTGATCAGGTCTTGCCACAAGATCCCATACATCATTCCTTTGGAACTGGTTCAGCTCTTCTTGCATTGCTATAATCCAACCATCATCAGCAAGTGCTTCATCAGTAGTTGTGGGTTCAATCATGGAGAGCAGGCCAAGCATGGACTCATTCTGAGTGAATGCTGATCTTGTCTTCCTTGGACTGTTCTTGTTTCCAATGATTAACTCCTCAGGATGTGAAGACTTGTACTTGAATGAGGTTCTGGCTGGATTAACTTCTGAAGGGCCACCAGGGATTTGTTCAGAACCGTGCTGTTCTTGATTAGCATCAGGAGTAGTGTCATTGCTGGAGAGTTTCTCAGAGTCTTCATTGTTTTCAGCTTCTGAACCTTCATCAGAACCTGAACTGGGTTCAGCTTCTGAAGGCTCTTCTGAGATTCTGACATCTGCAAAACTCTCAACCAGCTCTGGTATTTCACTACCAGGCTTCTTATCATCAAACCTAATGTGTATAGCTTCTTCAACAACATGTGTTTCAGAATTATACACTCTGTATGCCTTGGATCTCTCTGAGTATCCTAAAAAGGTACCCTTTTGAGCCTTGACATCAAATTTCTTTAGGTAGACCTTATTGTTTAGTATGTAACATGTACAACCAAACTGATGAAAATAAGAAATACTTGGTTTTCTTCCTTTAAATAATTCATATGAAGTTTTATTCAGAATGGGTCTGATATAGATCCTGTTCTGAATATAACATGGTGTGTTTACAGCTTCTGCCCAAAAGTACTTAGCAATTTTTGATTCATGGATCATGGTTCTGGCCATCTCTTGTAAAGACCTGTTCTTTCTCTCTACAACTCCATTTTGTTGTGGAGTTCTAGGAGATGAGAACTCATGGAAAATTCCATGATCTTCACAAAAGTTTTCAAAAGGTTCATTTTCAAATTCACCACCATGATCACTTCTGATTTTCAAAATTTTCAAATTAGTTTCTGTTTGTACTTGTTTGCAGAATTTGAAAAACACATCATATGTTTCATTTTTGGTTCTGAGGAATTTAACCCAAGTCCACCTACTATAATCATCAACAATAACAAGTCCATACTTCTTCCCATTGATTGAAGCAGTTCCGACAGGACCAAATAAATCAATGTGAAGGAGTTCTAGAGGTTTTGAGGTGGAAACAATGTTCTTTGGTTTAAAAGAAGTTTTAGAAAACTTTCCAATTTGGCATGCACTGCATAGTGCATCTGAGTGATAATCAATTTGGGGCAAGCCTCTGACCAGCTGTAACTTGCTAAGCTTGGAGATGAGTCTCCAGTTAGCATGTCCCAGCCTTTTGTGCCAGACCCATTTCTCATCACTCACAGACAGAAGGCAAACTACCTTCTGCTGAACCAATTCAGAAAAATTAATTTTGTAAACATTGTTTTTCCTGCTGCCTCTGAACACTACAGATTTGTCTTTGTTACTGATTACAGTGCAAGTGTTCTTATTAAACAGGACTTCATAATTACTATCACATAATTGACTTATGCTAAGTAAATTATGTCTAAGTCCATCTACCAGCCAAACATTATCAATGTAAAGGGAAGAATTACCTATCTTACCAGTACCAATGATCTTTCCTTTCTGACTTCCTCCAAATCCCACAGTTCCTCCCTCTTTCAGAGTTAGGGTTTGGAACATAGACTTGTCCCCTGTCATATGATGCGAGCATCCACTGTCCAGGTACCAGGACCTTTCCTTTTCTTTGGATGACAAGCATATCTGCAATTGAAATAATTTCAGACTTAGGTACCCAGATTTTCATGGGTTCTTTGGGGTTAGTCTTGAAAGGTTTTGGCTTCTTGTGTCTGAAGTTATGGTATTCAGACTTGTTCTGATACTTTGGATATGAATCCTTGTATTTAGAATAAGTCTGAGTTTCAGAACCTGAGTGCTTCAGAACCTGAGTTCTCAAAGGTTTGGACTCAGACTTCTTCAGAACTTGAGACTTGGAGGTCTTTGGTTCTGATTTGTTCAGAGTCTGACCTTTTGAGTACTTTGATTCTGATCTCTTCAGAATCCTGACTTTGTTTACTTCAGGCACAAGGCAAGCTTCAGTTTTGCCTTTCTTAAAACAGTTTGAAGCAGAAAACTGATTGGTTTGCTTTGGCTTGCTTTGCCTAACATTCTGAGATTGAAAATGTTTTACATTGACTGGTTTAACAGATTTTGAAATTTTAATAAACCCAGTCTTAGAAAAATTTGAATCAGATTTATTCAGATTCTGAGACTTACTAGTTTCAGGTTCTGAACACTTCAGATTCTGAACAGGTTTAAGTTCAGAGTCTGATTTCCTCTTACTCTTAGGCTTAGGACCTTTTGGCTTAGATTTAGGCAAGGTTTTATCAGTTGCCTTCATCTTACCCTTAGGCTCAGAAGCTTCAGAGTCTGAGTTGTTCAGAACTTCTGACTTAGTCTCAGATTCTGATACTTTCAATTTCTCATAACTATCAGAAGCAGGCACAAAACAAATACCATTGCCTTTTAAAATTTTTTCAGAACATGAAGGTGAGTTTAAATCATTTGAAGGTTTGAATAAATCATAGCCAATGCCTTCACCTTTGTTTCTGATCATATTATACATCATGGAGGCAATTTTTGTTCTATTGAATCCAGTTAACATGAAATCCTGAAGAGCTATTTCCTGATCATTAGGAATCTCTTCAGATTTCTTATGAGCCTCTTTTCTGAGTTCCTCAACTTCCTCATCATATTCAAAAATTTGATTCTAAAGTTTAAGGTTCTCCTCAGACAGCAAGTTTGTTTGATTTTTCAAAGATTTAATTTCTTTTAACTTGCTTTTGAGATGACTCATAAGATCATTAACTGTTTCAATTAAATCAGATCTAGAGAGTTCAGAATATACCTCATCTTCTTCATCAGAATCTGAACATGATTCTGCATCAGAAGATGCAATTGCCATCAGGGCCAGGTTTGCTTCTTCCTCATCAGATTCTGATTCATTGTCCAGATCATCCCATGTAGCCATGAGACTCTTCTTAAGCTTATTTCTGAAATTGCTGGACTTTGAGCTGGACTTCTTTGCTTTTTCCTTTGATTTTTCCTTCTGAAGATCAGGACAATCAGCAATGAAGTGCCCAGGCTTTTTGCAATTGTAGCAGCTTTCCTTCTGGATATCCCTCTTTGAATTTGAACCAGATCCTCTGAAGTTACTGCTTCTGTTAGAGAACTTTTTCTTTCTGTTCATCAGATACTGAAGTCTTTTAGAAATCATTGCAAGCTCATCAGCATCTGAATCTTCATCAGAATTTCCCTCAGGAAACTCTTCTTCAGATTCAATTGCTTTCAAAGCTTTAGCAGGTTTTCTTTTAGACTTCAGAGCCAATGTTTTTGGTTCTCTAACAGGCTCATCCTCATTGAGTCCCAGTTCATGCACTTTGAGGGAGCTTATAAGATCCTCAATACTTAAAGTATTCAAATCCTTAGCTTCCTCAATGGCAGTCACTTTTGGTCTCCATTTGGATGGCAGACTTCTAAGAATTTTATTCACATGATCAGCTGTGGTATAACTCTTCTTCAGAATCTGAAGTCCAGAAACCAGAGTCTGAAATCTTGAGAACATAGTCTCAATATTTTCATCCTCTTTCATTCTGAACAATTCATATTGTTGAACAAGTATGTTTGCCTTTGCTTCTCTAACCTTCTGATTACCTTCATAGTTAGAGCAGAGGGATGTGAATATTGCCTTTGCAGTGGACTTGTCACTCAGCTTCTGATACTCAGTGTGAGGCAAGGAGTCCACAATGATACCTCTGACATGATGATGCTTCCTATAGATCTTTCTTTCAGCATCACTCAGAGATCTTCTGTTGACAGCAACACCTTCTTCATCTACAGGTATTGAGATTCCATCTTCAATAATGTCCCATAGAGTATCATCAATCCCAATAATGTGACTATACATTTTGCCCTTCCACCAAGAGAATTTTTCTGGGTCACCAGTAAACATAGGAGGTTTATTGTGTGACCTAGACTTCTTTTCTTCAGTACTATAGTCATATTGAACATTTCTTTGATTTCTGGGAGATGGTGGATTTCTGGGAGAGGGTGGAGGTGAATCACTTGTTGAGGCCATGTTTTTCTCAGGATCCTACTGACACACTGTTAAGTGTTAATATCAGAACTGGAGCTCTGATACCAACTGAAGGTGAGAAAAACAAACACACAAGAAGGGGGGTTGAATTGTGTGACTCTAAAACTTGTTATCTTTTTCTTTCCAAAATTTAAGTCAAGTTCAGAAGCTGATATGAATCAGTTCTGAACTGCTATCAGAAGTTATGCAGCGGATTCAATGAAGAAAAGATAAGAGTAAAGAGAAGACACAGCAAATTATACAGGTTCCTTCTCAATGTGAGAAGTAGTCCTGTCCCCTTGTACCCAACAAGAGAGTTCACTATAATCTGAAGATTACACAATGTGCTCAACCACTAAGGAAGAGACTTCCAGTTGCTCAATCACAAAGAAAGAGACTTCTATGCTCAACCACTAAGGAAGAGGCTTCCAATGCTCAAGTCACTAAGACAAGAGACTTCCCAATGCTCAAGTCACAAAGACAAGAGACTTCTGACTCAGACCACAAAGGAATGAGGTTACAATTGCTTAGTATTCAGACTAAGACTTTGGGGACCAAACTGGTTTACAAAAGAATTAGTTTGGGATGAACACTTGATCAAATATCAGAGGTGTTCTCTAAATACAACACAGGTTAAGACTCTTAACCTTTAGAAATTCTAAGTTACAAAGACTGAAGAATTTCTAAAAGATTTGAACTATGACAGTTTTTACACAGAAAACAGGGCAGAGTTTCAGTAATGCGTTTCAAAGAGTCTTCAACATTTTCTTCTTCAAATCTTCCTCCTTTTATAGACAAAAAAATAGAGCTGTTGAAGATTTGCTGGAAATCAGGAATTTAGCCGTTGCAATTGGACTAGGTTGCTGCAAATGTGTGCTGCACTTTATCTGTCAGAACAGGGCAGGTGCCATTTTTGAATTGGCCCACCTTAAAAACTGGAGAATGTTTGGGTCAGGGAGACAACTGTTCCATTGAGTTGTTCTGACACATCCAGGCATTAAATGCGCACAGTACTGGTCTAAAATCCATGCCATATCAGCTTCAGAAGCTTCTCAGTGAACAGTGATCAGAAGCTGCTTCAGTTGTACGGATCAGAAGCTGGTCTTCAGGAGTTGACTGTTGCGTTGACTCTATCAGAAGCACCAATTCTTCAGAAGCTGTACTTCAGGAGCATGACCACTTCAGAGGCTTCACTTCAGGAGCACTTCTTCAGGACCAGTTTCTTCTTAGCCTTGCAACCTTGCTTCTTGGCTTTCCTTCTTGCTCTCTAGCTTGTTCTTCATAACCATTATCAATTAATACTTATTAAGCATGTGGTTCTGAAACACTTGAACAAAGCATTAGCAAATAACCAATTTTCTCTTTAATACCTTGTTATCATCAAAACCATAAAGAGAGATATGTTCTCACATAATGTTTCAACAATCTCCCCCTTTATACATAAGAGAGTTGTTAAACACATTTTGTTCCAACAACAATATCGACATTAGGGCTTAGAGGTGAGCAAATTTGCATGACCCGCCCACAAACCGAATAACCCGTTGACAATATTAGTGTTGCATGCGATTTTAAATGGGTCTCGGGTGCTCCATGTGTGGAAATACAGTATGAAATGGGTTTGGGAGGATGGGCCCGGTTTGAAAAATTTCATTAAACGGTGGCCGAACCCGCCCGCTGTAAACATTATTTACAAAGATCGGCTCATATATGTCAAGTATTTGTATTGTCCAATCAACTTTTTCAACGCTGTCCTATTTTGTCTGTTGTGGGAGCAAGTGTCATACTACAAAGCCATGATACAAGCAACCCATCAAGTCATGTTCTCTCTCATGCCTTTGTTTAATAATGTAAATTAATTAATTCTTTAATGTATTGTAATACATTGAATAAAAGCAGAGACACAAGATTGCAACCATAAACACAAATTAAATACAAAAAATAAAAATTCATTTCAACAAAAATATATATTAATATTTCATGTGAATATGTCCCAGTATTTTTTTTCGACCAAAAATCCTACAAAACAAATAGCCCACTTCGCCCATTTATTTAGATTTGCATTCTAAAATTTATCCACTAAACAGTATAAGGGCAAAATGAATTCACTATATCTAACTAGTAAAAGACCCGTGCATTCGCACGGGTCGGATAACATTGTGTAATTATATAAAAAATAATTATATTAAAAATACTTTGAAATGTTCAATTATATTAAATGAAAATTATTAACATTAATGAATTATTTGTCTTAAATATATTTTTTTTATATGTAAAATTTCGTTAAATATTTGCACCGCATCTCTTGCGAATTTTATTTGTTTATATATGCGGAAGAAATTTTTTATAAAGTGATATCAAAAAGTTGATATGATCGATAAAACTTTGCAAACTCGTGGATATTTCAAAATATCAACATCAATGTAGTGTTTCTATTAAGTATTTTATTTTATATGAAAAACATTGTTAAATAATTGCACTGCGTCCGTCACATATTTTTTGTGTTTAAATATACAAAAGAAATTTTTGTTGTACCGATATGATAAAATTTTAAAATCACGATTATTTTTGAAATTCTGGCACAGTAAAGTCCTGATGCTGAACGTAATGATCCAACACAGGAACAATGTTGTAAAACAGAGTGCAAAGTTTCAACGTTGATTTATGAGAAAAACACGCAAAACAAAAACAGACAGAAAGTAAAAGGCACAAGATGTTTGTTAACCCAGTTCGGTGACAAACACACCTACATCTGGAGGCTACCAAGCCAGGAAGGAAATCCACTATAATAGTTTCAATTCGAAGTCCTGTGTGAACAACCTCCGGTTCCCGCCTTCTCACTTAATCACTACTCGTGGTATTTCTACCTAGGAACTCCTAGATATGAGACCCCTCTCACTTCCCCTCAAACAATCACTGCCCCGGTGATCTTAGACTCAAACAACAATCAAAGACGGAGACACACTCCAAACATACAAAAGTCACTCTTGCTTAAAAGCTTCAAGTGATCTACAATTACAACTCAATAAACACAGTTCTAAACTTGCATCAAGGTGACACAAGAAAGGCTCACAATTAACATACTCAAAACCTAAGACTACTCTTTCAATGATAGCTTTGGTTGAGTTGATTTCTTCAATAGTGGCGTCCTCTATTTATAGCCTTCAGCAGCAACAAATATTTGAACCAAATATTCTTCAAGGATATATTTCTAAAATTCTTCTTTAGAAGTATATTTCAAAATAAAATCTTTCTTCACATATTTGTATCAATTATTCTTTTCAGAAATATATTGAAACAAATATTCTTCAGAAATATATTTTCCAAAGATCTCTTTGAAAATATATTCACAAATAAAAATATCCAATCTTCAAAATATATCTCACGAAAATATTTTCCTTCTAGAAACACACGCAGCTTGGAGAACAAGTAACAAGAAAGAATTCTTCAATTAAATCTTCAAAAGATCAGGTGAGATAATAAACAGCTCCAAGGCGCGAAAACAGGAGTACATAAAAATGCTTCTAAAGGTACTTCTGAAGAAGTGCTTCTAAAGGTCTGCGTCTGAAGTTATGCGTCTGAAGGTTCAGCGTATGAAGTTCAGCTTCTGAAGGTTCAGCGTCTGAAGTTCAGCTTCTGAAGGTTCAGCGTCTGAAGGTTCAACTTCTGAAGGATCAGCTTCTGAAGGTTCAACTTCTGAGGATCAGCTTTTGAAGACGCAGCTTCTGAGGTTCTGCTTCTGAAGACTCAGCTTTTGAGATTCTGCTTCTGAAGACGTACATCTTGCTTGTATATTTGATTTTAACAAAAATGAAGCCAACAACCAAATATCCAACAATCTCCCCCTTTGGCAAATTTTTGGCTAAAATCAATCTGAGATCAAAGAGATATCACAAGGCAAATTCTTCTGAACTTAAGTATGCAACAATCATAAGTACGCAACCAACCATGAAGAACTTAAACGTAGCAACCAAATATCAACAGAGTTAGCAGCGGCAAATAAACAAAATCTGACTGCGTTTCCACACATACACTCCCCCTGAAACATGTCATTCAGGAACAAACGAAGCACTCCCCCTGAGACTCCCCCTGAAACACTTATACTTATCTCCCCCTTTTTAGCCAAACAATTTCAATAAAACAACCATGCATTCACTAGGAGTAGAAAGAACAAAAACAACAATAGCATCTATTCTGAGGTTATAAGCATCCAATATAGACCATCACATCACAAACAAGTACATCACAACAAAGACATTCACAAAAGAACAAACACTTCATAGCAAACCACTCAGACACACGTAGCAATAGTAACCACATTTGAACATAATACCTCTGAGCATTAACATATTTGAACCTCAAAATTGCAACACACATCAGGTTGATCAGGTTGAGGATTCTCAGGAAACTCAACCATATCAAAATCAGTTTGGGGAATCTCAGAACTGGTTTCAACAACAGAGTATTTTCAGCAGTCTTCAAAATGCCAATGATTTCCCTGGTTTCTCGTGCAACTCTAGTTATAGTAAATAGAAAGAATTTGTTTGTACGTTTCAACACCTGTAATTGCTATAGATTCTCATATAAGCAACTACTTGCCCAGTCTGCATCACAACACCATTGATCAATATCAACACCATTATCCTCTTTGATTATCTTCACATGTGTTGCATCAGATGTTCTCTTATGTCTTGCATTCATAAGAGCAAAATTCTTCATCCTACTCTTGTCAATTTCACCTTTGTTGTACCCATGAGATACTAAGAGAGCCTTTTTCCTAGTTACATTACCCCCTTCAACAGACTTATTCTTATAGATCCATTTAGTACCAAAGCCATTCACACCTTCAGGTCTAGAAACCAATTTACAACCTTCATACTTCTTCAACTGACCAAGTTCCTCTTGCATAGAATTTGTCAAGAACTCACCAGTCAAGGCTTCTTTAATGTTCTTTGGTTTGAATTTAGAATCAAAAAAAGAATTGGAACTCACATCTCTGGATCTGTTGGTAATTTCTTCATTCAGATTCTCTATGATCAGATCCTTAGGATGATTATTTTGAATTCTGATTGATGACCCTTTGCTGGCTTGTGCCTCACCTGAATCTGATTCAATGTTGGACTCAATGTCTGGGACATTATCTTAAGCATCAACTTGTTGAAATGATATACCATCAGTTCCTTTTTCAACTGTTGAATCATCAACAACAACATTTATGGATTCCATCATAATATTATTTCTGGAATTAAATACTCTGTAGGCTTTACTGTTGATGGAGTAACCAAGAAATATTCCTTCAGAAGAATAAAATTCAGAGAACTTAGCTTTTTCAAATTCCTTGCCATGATTTAAATGACCAAGTTTCTGGTGCCACAGTCTGACTTCTTCTTCTGAACTTTTGAGACATGTGGATAAGCTTGCTTTTTCTTGAGACATCCATAAGTAACAATTGTCCTTTGATCTATTGCCCCTCATTAGTACTTCACTTTTCCCATTAGTTACCAGACATTCAGTCTTGTTGAAGTTTACTTTCATCCCTTGATCACACAGCTGACTTTTGCTAATCAAATTTGAAGTTAACCCTTTTACTAATAACACATTGTCTAATTTTGGTAATCCATTACTGATCAAGTCTCCAATTCCAAGAATTTCTCCTCTAGCTCCATCACCAAAAGTCACATAGCTACTGGAGTATGGTTTTAAATTAACTAAGTACTTCTTGACACCGGTCATGTGTCTGGAGCATCCACTGTTAAAATACCAATCTCCCCTGGAGGAGGCTCTTAAAGATGTATGAGCGATGAGGCCAACATTATCACATTTGGGTCTCCATTCCTTCTTGACATTGATTTTGTTTACAATGGGTTCCACTTTTCTTTGTTGAAAGTACTTGGGGTATCCATACAGCTTGAAACAGAATGACTTTATGTGCCCCTTTCTACCACAGTAATGACATATCCAATGACGAGATGCCCTCCTGCTCTTAGATCCCTGAGGTTTGTTCTGATGTTCCAACTTAGGTTTGCTCATCATTGGATCATATGTTCCAACAACTGCAATGAACCTTTTAGCTGGATTTTGTTGTTTGTTGTTCAAGGTCCCATAATCAAACCCTATTCCTTTTGGTTTCCCTTGGTTCTGACTCTCCAATATCTCTTCTAGCATATCAGTACCAGTGTTCATCATTCTGACTTGCTTCTTCATATGTTCAAGTTGAGAGTTCAGTTGGGTTACCTCATCATTGAGATCAGAAATTTTTGCTAAATGGTCACTTCTTTCAGCATGCAGTTGGCTGATAGTCTTATTCTGATTCACTAGTAACTTGCAAACTTCCTCACTCCTAGTATACAAATCTTTGTAAGAGTTATCCAGTTCTTCATAAGACAATTCTTCATCACTGGATTCAGTATCAGATGGTGCTTCAGAACCTGATGGTGCTTCTGAAGCCTTAACTTCATTATCAGACATGCATCTACCAGTTAAAGCAGTGACATGCTTAGCAGACTTATTCTCCACTTCTCCTTCTGAGTCATCTTTATCAGACCAAGAAACAACCAAGCTTTTCTTCTGTCTCTTGAGGTATGTGGCACATTATGTTCTAATGTGACCATATCCTTCACATTCATGACACTGAACTCCCTTGGATTGATTGCTCTTCTCATCAGTTCTCGTTTTCTTCAAAATATTTTGTTGCTTACTGATGTCAAACGACATGTTCTTGACATTAGGTCTTGGCTTTCTGTCCAACCTCTTCAAAACTTTATTGAATTGCCTAAGCACAATTACATCTGAGATGCTTTCTTCAGTATCTATTTCACATTGAACAACTTCCTCATTAGTGTTGGATATGAAAGTTATGCTTTTATTCATCTTCACAGTTCTATCATTGATAGCTCCTCCTTCCTTTGAGTTGTCCATATGACCAGAATTGATTTAACCCTGGAGCTCACCCAAAAACAGAACAGGGTGCCTGCTCTGATGCCAGTTGAAATTCTGGCACAGTAAAGTCCTGATGCTGAACGTAATGATCCAACACAAGAACAATGTTGTAAAACAGAGTGCAAAGTTTCAATGTTGATTTATGAGAAAAACACGCAAAACAAAAACAGACAGAAGTAAAAGGCACAAGATGTTTGTTAACCCAGTTCGGTGACAAACACACCTACATCTGGAGGCTATCAAGCCAGGAAGGAAATCCACTATAATAGTATCAATTCGAAGTCCTATGTGAACAACCTTCGGTTCACCGCCTTCTCACTTAATCACTACTCGTGGTATTTCTACCTAGGAACTCCTAGATATGAGACCCCTCTCACTTCCCCTCAAACAATCACTTCCCCAGTGATCTTAGACTCAAATAACAATCAAAGACGGAGACACACTCCAAACACACAAAAGTCACTCTTGCTTAAAAGCTTCAAGTGATCTATAATTACAACTCAATAAACACAGTCCTAAGCTTGCATCAAGGTGACACAAGAAAGACTCACAATTAACAGACTCAAAACCTAAGAATACTCTTTCAATGATAGCTTTGGTTGAGTTGATTTCTTCAATAGTGGCGTCCTCTATTTATAGCCTTCAGCAACAACAAATATTTGAACCAAATATTCTTCAAGGATATATTTCTAAAATTCTTCTTTAGAAATATATTTCAAAATAAAATCTTTCTTCACATATTTGTATCAATTATTCTTTTTAGAAATATATTGAAACAAATATTTTTCAGAAATATATTTTCCAAAGATCTCTTTGAAAATATATTCACAAATAAAAACATCCAATCTTCAAAATATATCTCACGAAAATATCTTCCTTCTAGAAACACACGCAGTTTGGAGAACAAGTAACATGAAAGAATTCTTCAATTAAATCTTCAAAAGATCAGGTGAGATAATAAACAGCTCCAAGGCGCGAAAACATGAGTACAGAAAAATGCTTCTGAAGGTACTTCTGAAGGTTCAGCGTCTGAAGTTCACCTTCTGAAGGTTCAGCGTCTGAAGGTTCAAATTCTGAAGGTTCAGCTTCTGAGGATCAGCTTCGGAAGACGCAGCTTCTGAGGTTCTGCTTCTGAAGACTCAGCTTCTGAGATTCTGCTTCTGAAGACGTGCATCTTGCTTGTATATTTGATTTTAACAAAAATGAAACCAACAACCAAATATTCAACAATTTTCAAAACATCAATATTAATGTAGTGTTTTATTAAATTTTATATGCAAAATCCTGTTAAATACTTGTAGCGTACTCCTTGGGAAATTTACATGCTTATATTCGAGGAGGCAAATTTATATATATCGGTATGAGAAAGTAGATATGATAAATTTTTGAAAACTCGTGACTTTTTTTAAAATATCAATATTAATTTAGTGCTTCTATTAAAATATTTATTTATTTTATATTAAAAATACAGTTAAATATTTGCGTCGCGCTCGTTGAGTATTTCTTGTGTTTAAATATGTGGAACAACATTTTTATGTACTGATATGATAAAGTTGATAGAATAAAATTCTTGAAAATTGACGACTATTTTAAAATGTCAAAATTTTTCTTTTTGTCAAGTAGCTTACTAACTAGAAATTCATCTTCTTATCAAAATATCAATATTTATATAGTGTTTTATTTTTACATGCTTATATTTGAGGAGACAGTTTTTTATGTATCTATATGAAAATGTAGATATTATAAAATTTTGAAAACCCGTGATTTTTTTCTTCAAAATATCAACATTAATGCTGTGTCAATATTCTTGACGAAAAAAATGTAGTGTTTCTATTAAAATATTTTTTTATTTTATATACAAAACATCGTTAAATATTTACGGTTCGTTGTGGATTTTGTGTTTAAACCCACAAAAGTAAATTTATATGTTCTGATGTTTTTAGTAACTATTTACATTTCGCTTCGAAGTCAATATAATAAAATTTAGAAAATTCACGACTATTTTCAAAATATCAACATTAATATAATGTTTTTATTAAATGTATTTTTATTTTATATGTAATACTACGTTAAATATTTGTACAGCACTCGTTGCAGATTTTACCTGCTTATTTTTGTGAAAACAAATTTTTATGTATCGATATGAGAAAGTCAATATGATAAAATTTTAAAAACTCATGACTATTTTCAAAATATCATCATTAATGTTGCATTTGTACTAAACATGCAAAATCACCTTAAATATATGCACCACACTCGTTCAATATTTTATGCGTTTATATTTGCATAAACAAAGTTGATATGATAAAATATAAAAAACTGATAACCATTTTTAAGATATAAACACTAATATATTGTTTTATTAAATATATTTTTATTTTATATGCAAATTAATGAGATTAAGAGTCCGTTTGGTGCGCATGATAGAATATACACATGATATGATAATGGATTGGATAAGTATATGATATGATAATTAGAAGATAAACATTATTCTATCTTTTGTTTGGCGCACACATGATAATAAATAGGATAATATTATTTTATCCTATCATGTGTTTGTCGGACGCTTGATATCCACGTGATAAGATATATATTATTTAAACAAATACATATTATTTTTTTAAAAAAAATATCCTATTTTTACTTGACAAATTAAAAAGAAAAACACTTTTTTTTTTAATAGCGAGACCATGCTTTTCTTCTTCTTCTTCGTTCACGTCGTCTACTGCATCATGACTGCTTCCATAGAACATACCATTAATTTTATCTTTTCCTCTATTTGAATACTTATTAAATCAACCATTCTTTATTTCTAATCAATTGTTAAACTATTTTTAGGGTGAGTGCATGAACTGTGCATTTGTAGAAAATTTCAGATCTCATGAGCATTCTATGGTAGCAAGGCACAACCATGAGGAGCTAGCAACAAAATCTGCCCAATTCCTTGATTTCTCCATCAAAGAACTCTTTAACCCAACAAAGACCTATAACCCCAATGTTCAATTGATTGGTGAAAAACATTTTGGTGAAAGGGAATTTGTGGAACGATTTGAGGGAAATATGTGACTTTTGATTCTGGATCATCACACTTCTTTTGGAACATCAGCGATAGATGTAGAATTTGAAAATATAATTATTGATGATTTGAATATGTTTTTGAAGAATAAAAAGGAAATAGTTTATGAACAGAGGAATACAAGCGAATCGTGAAATGGTTAGATCAATCCTATCAGGTTGCTAACCCACAAAAACCTAAGGATAGAAATAACAAAGAGTGAATAGGGTAGGATTGGTAATATGTTTAATTTATCATATCCTAATGGTGCATCAGACAATGGATTTTATTAGGATAGGATATTGTTATCATATCTCATCTCTCTATTCTGCGCACCAAATGGTCCATAAAAGATTAACCAATGACACATTAGAAAAAAATGGTGAGTTTGAGAGATTAAACAAAGACATGTTAAGAAAAACGATAAACATTAATAGTAGATTAATTACCACGAAAACACATTTGTGGCAATAAGTTATCGGGGATTGAATTGGCTAGAAGTTGAAATCACAAAAAGAAAAAGAACTTGAAGCGGATTGGTAAATTAGCAATTGTGTTTTGTAAACAACATTTCCTTTGTTGCCTAAGCAAACATGCATTGGAAGTGCTTTGACAAATCCAGGAAAAGTGGGTTATGTTGATCTCATTCGTAAGCACGATGACAATTTCTAACTTGGTTTCTTCGAAAGTGTAGGCATCTCTAATATCCTTCATGATGAGATTCAAGCTCTCTGGATTGAAATCAAGTTGTGTTGGGAGGCATGCTATAAAAAACTTATGTGTTACTCTGGTTCTCTTCATGTGGTGCAATTGGTGCCGAAGGACACTCCACATTTCCATCACTATGCAAATATCTTGGAACTCATCTGGAACTATCTTGCTAAGGATTGGATAGTTACTATTCACCATATTATTCGGGAAGGAAATTCATGTGCAGACGTTTGCGCTAAGTTGAGAGCTAATAGTTCAGACCATCTTGTCACAGTCAATGAGTCCCCCCCTTATTTATCATCTGCTTTAACGGGTGATACCTTAAGTGTGTCCTTTCTAAGGACCTAGTTTTTTTTTTTTCCTCTTTTTTGTTTTCTTTTCATTTTCTCTTTTTCTCATGTAACCAAAAAAACATGCATTGGAGTATTTATTATTTATCAAAATAAAGCATTAATGAGTGTATTTTTTTTTCAAGGATCATTAATAATGAGTGTAATGTACATAGACAATTAACTCCACAAAATTAGTGATATCATTAACTTAAGTGAAGATAATTAAGAGATTTTGGTGGTAATTAATTTTTTTTTATTGTAGTAGTAGATAGTAGACGAGCTTTGTAGGAGTAGTACCAAGTTTATTAACAAAAACAATTTAAATATTTCAACGTGACTTTAAATCAAGCACATTTAAAGAATTTCTCCTACTAATTTCATTTTTGTTGAACCCACCGCCCCCATAAATCGACGGGGTTTTGATGAATGACATAAATAGGACCCCAAAATAAAGCATAGACAAAAAAAAAATAGGGAACACATGGAAGGAAGTTAAAAATAGAGAGAAACAATGGAACTCACCTCCACAATTAGAGTTATTCAACATGATCAATTACAATATAGTAGCTCAAATATGTGGATGAAAAGCAAAAAGAAATAAAACAAACATAGGTAGATAAGAAACTACAAATTCAAACAGAGAAAAATAATCATAAATTAGTTTCCTTCATAAATGTAGAACCTTGTCAAACCAAATACACACAATGAAGTTAGAGCAAAATTAAAAAGAAAAAAATGTGAAAAATGAAGTAAAAGAAAGTGGAGAGGAGCGTGAGAGAAAGAAGGAGAAATGAAAAGGGAAAATGGAGGAAGAGGAAGAAATAAGGACCGTGGGAGAGAGAAAGAAGGGGGTGAAAAGGTAAAAATGAAAGATCTTTGTTATTTGAACAATTATTTGTAAGACAATTTTTAAGACAACCATAAATTTACAAAAAAATATAGGTATTGACACGGAGACCAAAACAACAGAGAGAAAGTAAAAACATAGTATGAGTATGAGAGAAAAAATTATCACAAAATGGTTGTACAAATATCATTTCTTAGAATAAAAATAGCAGCTGACATCATCTCATGGAGAATAGAATGCTTGAAAAGAAGCTTGAATTAGCTAATTACTTAAATGTCCCTATAGGAACCTTGTGATTAAATGAGAAGAAGGGCCGATGAGAAAATTACTCTATATATTATTTACTTATAAATATATAGTAGACTACACGTGGCTAGCCTAAAGAGTATAAGGGCGGAACAAGTTTCCATTTCCATCTCATAAGACCATTTCCAACGTCGAGATATCAAACTTGAAAAGGTTGGACTTATTAAGTAACCATAAGGGAGATTTTTTTAGGGTCTAGTGGGCCCATCTATTTTTAATATTAAAAGATTAAAATACAATGATATAAAAATATTGATAGTTGATTAATGTGTCTCATTTAAGAAATTGTGTAAGATGCTGAGTTTGAGAGATTAAGTGCTTATTACGTACTAATATTAAAAAAATTATAAATTAGTAATGTATACATGTGAGATCTATTTAAGAATTAAAAAATGAATGTCTAATTGATTTCATCATCAATAGCTTAACTCAGTTAAAAGAATGAGTGACGAGAGCGAGAGAGGCAGGGCGAGTGAGAGAGGTGGGGGTTCTAGGCTTTACCTAGGACAACCACGTCGGTGCTCCTTATCGCCAGCAGTGAGGTATTCAAGGGGGGGTAGGGTTCCAAGCAGGGTGCCACAAAGGGGCGGTATAGGGGAGAATGGTGCGATGTGAGACGGCGGAGTCGGAAAGCGCGGCGACAGGTTTATCATGGACAGGACAGACAACGGGAGGATTCGAGGTCTGCTGACAGATGGGTTTCTATTTCTAAGCCAGGGCTGTTTAGGGCTAGGGTTCAATCACGCTTCCGAGGTAGACGGATGCAATCACGGTCTAGTGGTACTCATGTGCACTCACGCGGCCGACAATCTTGGCAGCTTGGCTACAATCGGCGCTTTGATTCAGGTGGTTGGAACGGTCATAGGGTGCAATCGGATGCGCCTGATCGTTGAGTTTCTCACGGTTTGGGGAGGGCTGCTGCTGGTACGGCTTTGGTGGAGGGAAGGTGCGATCACGCTGGTGATTTTTCTGGGCTTTCACGCGATCTCGATGCAGATAGCAGGGGGCTGGAGTCTGGTTCTACGTTAAAGCGGTATGTAACATTCTATTTTACGAATATTCCGGATGATGTTTCACATTTTCATTTGAGAAAGGCTTTTGAGGTTTGTGGGATCCTTGAACACGTGTTTTTGGCATGAAGGCGTAATAAGTTTGGGGCTGTTTACGGTTTTGTGAGGTTTTCGAATGTCCGGGCTGTTGATAAACTATTGAAAGTGCTGAACAGAATTTATTTTGGTCATCTGCGGCTTTGGGCTAAGGTGGCGCGATTTGATAGGGCTGTTTCGGCTGCGAGGGAGGTGGATTGTGCTGTGAGGGTGAGGAAGAAGGAGCCCCGGGGTGGTGAGGGAGTCCACAGCGGGTGCTTGGAGAATGCTGTAGGTGGGAAATGCCGGAAGGGTGAGGGAGAAAATAATGTGAATTCGGGGCTTGGGAGTCCTGGGGAGTGTAGGGAGGGGGAGGGGGAAAAAGGAGGGAGTACAGGGCTGTTGCTGGATGGTGGTGGAGGGGAGGCATTGGCAAAGTTGGTGGTTGTTAGAAGGGAGGGTGTGCAGGTTGGGGAAGTGGTGGTTCGGCTCCCTGGGGTGGATAGTAGGGGGCATCCCGTTGGTCCGGTGAACCGGATGGCTAAGGCTTCGGAGAAGGTTAATCAGAAGTTGGTCTGCATGTATCGGTCAGTTGAGGACGATTTGTTATGGGCTAGGAAGGGTGTTGTGGCTACTGTTGTTAACGGAGAAGCTATTCCAGTGATACAAAATAGAGTAGAAGATGCGGGGTTTCCAGAGTTAGTCATTACTCCTTTGGGAGCTGATAAAGTGTTTCTGCATAACAAATCTGCGCCTGATGTTATGTCTATTTTAGAGTCGGCAAATGATTTTTTTCGGCATATTTTCTCTAATGTTGTACACTGGGACAAACAAGCGGTCTCCTTTCAGCGGGGCGCGTGGTTACGTATTTATGGTGTGCCACTTCACGCGTGGAATGAGAATTTTTTCAAACTGTGCACTATGGATTGTGGTCGTTTTTTGCGTTTGGACGGTTATACAGTTGATAAGGAACGTTTTGATTACGCTCGTGTTCTGATAGCAACCGCTTCCTTGGAGGTCGTCAATGTTGTTGATAATTTATTGATTGACGGTATTATGGTCGAGGTGAAGATGGTGGAAGAGTGAGGATTCAACATAGGTGAGGATGCGTGTTTGTTTGAAGCAGACGGTGTTTCCGAGGTAACTCAGTCAGATTTGTTTGAGGTACATGCTGATCCTGATCTTAATAATAATGTTGATGACCTGGTGGAAGACATGATGGATAAAATGGCGGAGGCAGAAAGGTCACCAGAGTCTCGCTTGGAGGCTTCCAAACCTCCTGCATGTTTGGAGAAGGCTGCAGGTTTACAGGGGGAGGCTACGGTTTCTCTTGTGCCCCCGGCTGATCGTGGTTCTGACACTCTGGTGAATTTATGTGGCTCTTCAACTTCTGTTTCGGCTAAATCTTCATGTTCTCTCCCCAATTTATCTCGTGGTAAGCGTACTCTTTCTTGTCCGCCAAACAAGGCTCGTTCTTTTTTATCTGGCCCGTGGAGTATGGATTGGTTGTCTGATCAAAACCTTGGGGATGCGGGGATTGTCTTTTCCTCTAAGAAAAAGTCTAAGAATAAGGTGCAGTTAGATGGTCATAAAGCTCATTATCCTGGTAAACTCAAAAAAAGAAGACACCCGGGTGGTTTTTTGAAACATTCCATTATGAATCTAAAAAAAGTGGCGAGGTTACCGAGCAAGGATCATAATGAGGTATTAAAAATTTTAAAACAGAAGGTGCGGAAGCGGCGTGTTAGAAATGTGGATAATATCTCAGCGGCGTTGGTTTCTCAAAACACATCAGCGAGTTCTTCTTCTTCAGTTTCTGTGAATAATGATTGGCACAACTGGGTGGTTATGCATGGCACTGAGAGAGAGGCCGTGGAGGATGTAAGGGGTATAGGTAAATCTATTGGAGTCCTTTTTGATGGTGACAAGACGAATATGTTTAGTGTGCTTTCGGGGGCAGGGAGAGGGAGGACGATGAAGACATCTGTGCAGGGGAGGGAGGGAGCGGGTGCTCAAGGAGGGGGTAGATAGGGTAGTGGGCAGTTTGGTGCGGGGTGTGTGGGTGGGGGATGCAGATTCTTTCTTGGAATGTTCGGGGGTTGGGAGGGTTGGAGAAGAGAAGAGAGGTTCGGCAGTTGGTGGCGGAGAAACGTCCTTTTGTTCTGTGCCTTCAGGAAACTAAGTTACTGGCTTGTGACAACTTTTTATGTGACTCATTGTGGGGTTCTGCGCCCTACAATTTCTCCTTTCGTCCCTCTATGGGGGCGTCTGGGGGCTTGTTGACTTTATGGGATTCTTCCGAGGTGGAGGTGTGGTCGTCAGTTAGTTTTGATCATGTGTTACTGATTCATGGTAGATTCATTCATTCAAACGAGCTTTTTTTCTTATTCAATGTTTATGCACTGTGTGACGCGGGTTTGAAGCAACAACTGTGGGCCTCCTTGTCTGGTCAGCTTCAATCATTGGTGGGGGAGAAGGTGTGTGTGTGTGTGTGTGGTGACTTCAATGCTGTTCGGCGTCCTGAGGAGCGACGGTCGGTCAGTTCTTACTCCCGTCAGTTGGATCATGTTCCGTTCAACCAGTTTATTGAAGCAAATGCTTTGGTGGATTTACCCTTGTGTGGCCGTAACTTTACTTGGTTTAAGGGTGATGGTCGTTCTATGAGTCGTTTGGACAGGTTTCTTTTATCCGAGGATTGGTGTCTGGTTTGGCCGAATTGTGTTCAGATGGCTTCTATGCGTGACTTATCTGACCATTATCCTCTTTTGTTGACTGTTGATGAGGATAACTGGGGGCCTAGACCGTCTCATATGCTGAAGTGTTGGAGGGATTTGCCTGGTTACAATCAGTTTGTCTCTACCAAATTGAAAATTTTTAGTGCTGAAGGGTGGGGCGACTACATTTTGAAGGAGAAATTAAAGTTCATAAAAGGGGCTCTAAAGGAGTGGCATGCTTCACATACTCGGAATTTATCTGGTAAGATTGCTGATTTGAAAAGTCGTCGTTCATTTTTGGATGGTAAAGGGGAAGATGAAGATTTGTCTGAAACCGAGGAGTATCATAGCATTACTTCGAACATTCTTTCTTTGTCGAGGATGAATACCAGCATTTGTTGGCAGCAGTCTCGTTCTAAGTGGCACCGCGAGGGTGATGCTAACTCCAAGTATTTTCATTCTATTTTGGCCGCAAGACGCCGCCGGAATGCTATTTCGTCTATTATGGTGGAGGGGGTGATGGTTGAGGGTGTCCAACCTATACGTCAATCAGTTTTTTCTCACTTTCAGTCTCATTTTAGGGCGCGGCAAGTGGATAGACCGGGGTTGGAGAATCTTCACTTTCGTCAGTTGTCGGTAGCAGAAGGTGGTGGTTTGATCAAACCTTTTTCCGTGGAGGAAGTCAAAACGGCGGTGTGGGATTGCGACAGCTTCAAAAGTCCCGGCCCTGATGGGATTAATTTTGGTTTCATCAAGGATTTTGGGGAGGACCTGAAGGATGACATTATGCGCTTTATTTTAGAGTTCCATCGGAATGGTAGGCTAACAAAAGGTATCAATAACACTTTTATTGCTCTTATTCCAAAGGTGGACAACCCTCAACATTTGAATGAGTTCCGGCCCATATCTCTCGTGGGGAGCTTATATAAAATCCTTGCTAAATTATTGTCGAATAGATTGAGGTTGGTGATTGGCAGTGTTGTTTCTGAGGCTCAGTCAGCTTTTGTTAAGGATAGGCAGATTCTTGATGGTATTTTGATAGCTAATGAGGTGGTGGATGAAGCTCGCAAGTGTAACAAAGAATTATTGTTATTTAAAGTTGATTTCGAGAAAGCATATGATTCCGTCGAGTGGGGTTACCTAGACTCAGTAATGGGAAAAATGTCTTTTCCTACTCTGTGGAGGAAGTGGATGAAAGCTTGTGTCTGCTCAGCTACAGCGTCTGTGCTCGTCAATGGTAGTCCTACGGACGAATTTACACTTGAACGGGGTCTGCGTCAGGGTGATCCTTTGTCTCCGTTTCTGTTTTTGTTGCGGCAAAGGGTTTAAATGTTCTTATGAAAGCTATGGTTGAGGCGGATCTTTTCACGGGTTATACTGTTGGTTCGGGTAATTCTGCTATTATTTCTCACCTCCAGTTTGCCGATGATACTCTTCTCTTGGGGGTTAAAAGTTGGGCGAATGTGCGTGCATTACGGGCGGTTCTTGTTCTTTTTGAATTGATGTCGGGCCTTAAGGTGAATTTTCAAAAGAGTATGTTGGTTGGGGTTAATGTTCATGACTCTTGGTTGCATGCCACGGCTCTCGCGTTAAATTGTCGTGTGGGGAAAATTCCTTTCTTGTATCTGGGTTTGCCTATAGGTGGTGATCCGCGTCGTCTGGTGTTTTGGGAGCCTGTATTGACTCGAATCCGAGATCGCTTGTCTGGTTGGAGGAGTAGATTCCTTTCGTTTGGTGGTCGTTTGGTGCTCCTAAAGTCTGTCTTGTCCTCTCTGCCTGTCTATGCTCTTTCCTTCTTCAAAGCTCTATCAGGTACCATCTCTTCTCTTGAATCTTTATTGTTAAATTTCTTTTGGGGAGGGAGTGAGGGTCCTAGGAAGCTTTCTTGGATTGCGTGGAATAATATTTGCAAAAGTAAGGAGGATGGCGGTTTGGGGGTGAGGCGGATGAGGGAGTTTAACACTGCTCTGTTAGGGAAGTGGTGTTGGAGGTTGTTGGTGGATAGAGGGGGTTTGTGGTATAGGGTGCTGGTAGCTAGGTATAGTGAGGTGAATGGGAGGTTGGAGGTAGGGGACAAAGTGCTTCCTCATGGTGGCGAGAAGTGGCGAGAATCCGTGACGGAGATGGAGAGGCGGACGGTGGGTGGTTTGCTGGGTGTGTGGTTTGGTCGGTTGGGTGCGGCTCCACGACGTTCTTCTGGACTGATCCGTGGTTGGGAGGGAGGTCGCTATGTGAGAGGTATGGCCACCTTTTTGACTTAGCTACTCATAAGTCCATTTCGGTGGCAGATATGTGTGGCTTAGGGTGGGGTTTGGAGGGAGAGGCGTGGCAGTGGCGTAGGCGGTTGTGGGCGTGGGAGGAGGAGTTGTCAGCGGAGCTTAGGTTGTTATTGCTTGACATCTCTTTGCAGCATAATGTTTCAGACCATTGGAGGTGGAAGCTTGATTCTAATGGGGGCTATTCTGTTCGAGGTGTTTATCAGTTGCTCTCTAAACAGGAGATTCCTACTGTGGATTCTTGGTCGGATCTTGTGTGGCACAGACAGGTACCTTTGAAGGTGTCTATCTTGGCTTGGCGCTTGGTTCAAAACCGCTTGCCATCTAAAGATAACTTGGTGGCTCGTGGTATAATATATATATAGAGGATCAGACTTGTGTAACGGGGTGTGGAGGCTACGAATCAGTTCAGCACTTATTTCTTTCATGTTCGTGTTTTGGCTCTTTGTGGAGTCTTATACGGGGTTGGCTTGGGGTCTACTCGGCTGATCCGCCCATTGTTAGCGATCATCTTATTCAGTTTGTGTCTTCCGCAGGTGGCTTACGTTCTAGACGATCTTTTCTGCAACTTGTGTGGTTATGTACCGTGTGGGTGATTTGGATGGAACAGAATAACCGTCTTTTTAAAAATAAGGAGAGCTCTATCTGCCAACTTTTAGACAAAGTAAAAGTTCATACCTTTTGGTGGGTGCAAACTTGTAATTTAAATGTCCGTAATAACTCACACTTTTGATGGTCGAACCCCTTTGTTTGTATGAGTATTGGCTAACCATCCCTTAGGTGCTTTTCTGAACTGTTGTACTTGCGTTTTTGAGTCCTTGATTGGCACACCTTGTGCTAGTTGAGAGGCTCAGTGTTTAGTAATATATTCCATTTTTGCTTGTTCAAAAAAAAAAAAATGAATGTCTATTGTGGATGCTCTAAGTTATACCGTTATTTAAAAATAAATTTCTCCATTGTGAATGCTCTAAGTTGTACCATTGGATTACTTTTACAATATATAAAATAGTTATTAATTGTGCACTTTGCCAATCAAAATAGTTCTTTACGTTAAAATAATTATTCAATGTTGACAATAATTTTTTTATAGGAATTAATATGATAACAAACAAGTAGGGGTGGAAATAGGTCAGACCATACCAGGCTTTGATAAGCCTGAGCTTGACCTACGAATTTTTTTTTGAAAGCCTAAGCCTAGCCTATGACCTTTCGTAGGCCTATTTTTTTGGCCTAGCCTAACCTATTTAAAAGTCTGGCCTGACCTGAAAGCATATATTTACATATCTACTTCAAATTAAAGTCATTAAATAGTTTATTTTATCTACTTCTAAATATGCCAATTTGGCCTTAAAACCTATTTCACTATAATACCTGTCTATCACTATGAGACCTTAAAAACCTATTTCACTATAAAACCTATTTAAAAAGTCTATTATTTGAGTTTTTTCTTGATTTTATGTTTAATATAAATTATATTTTAATATAAATAAAAAATAAGTTTTAATAATATGCATAAATATGCAGACATATGAGGTTTCGTAGGCTTTTTTGATAGCCTAAGCCTGACCTATTTACTTAAATAAGTTTTTTCAAAAGCCTAAACCTAACATTTTTCACAAACAAGTCAGACCAGACCTAAACAAATCAGGTCGTAGGCCCCTATAGATTGACATGACTTATTCCCAACAAGTAATTGCAATAATTGATGTGATAATAAATAAATGTATTAAGGGACTGATATAACAATACTAACACAACAATCATTTTAACATAATGAATTAATCTATTTTAGAATTTCTAACGTATTAAAAAATTATTGTGATTGTTGGTTACCATCAAAATAATAATTATTCCAAATATTATCTATTTTGCCGTGCTGTCTTATCTGGCCAGACACAAATCTAAACCTTTTGTAAACGTCACAACAGTGATCAGACCAAACAGTGAAGTGAACCTATGCGTCATAGCATAGCAGCCTTTCTGTCATAAAACGTGCAAACCAAGAAACCAATCTCTGTACTCACAACTCCAAACCAAACACAGTACATAAATAAATATGTACGACATATCAACATTTTCATATTCAACATTCTTCATTCTTGTACCAAAAACAGAAACGGTTATATTCAACTTTCTCTAACCTAGGGTTTCCTTTTCATCTTCCACTCAGAACATTGAGAGAGAAGAACAGTGCAATGGGTCGCAATCAACAAGTGTGTAGTTCTTGTACTCACAACTGTAGATTCTTTGATCACTTTCAACGAACATCATCAACCTCGCCCAACTCTTTCTACAGCTTCATGCTTCATCAACGAGATTTCAAAGTTTTGGTACTTCAACATCTTCCTCAATATTTTACTTTCCTTTTCTGTGTCGAGACAAAATGTTAAGAACATGCTTGTTACAGATCTTGCAAAACCTGCAAAGTAAAATCACTGTGGTTCACTGTGATTTTCACAAACCTACCTTGATACCAAACTGTTCACATTGTTTGATTATGTTGCTCTTGCAATTTTTTTTGTCGCTGTGATTAAAGTGAATATTTATTTTCTTAATAAGGTTTTAAATAACGGTCAAGGTCACGGTCACGGTCGCCTATAGGATTTCGTGATTTCGGCTTTTACCGATGTTGCGTTACGGATTGCGGTTGTCGCGGTGTGAATTAATCACAACATTGCACAACTCTTAAATAATGATAGTAACGGAAATAACTTAAACTAGAGATAGATTTGAAGTTCTAAACTAGATAGGGAGATAACATTATGTAATTTATGATCAAATATATACTAAAAATATGATTTTCATCTATCTCAATTGAAAAAATATCCGGATTTTGTGTCTATTGTCATGAACAGCATTTTTTGCCGCCGTAACGGTGTTTTGTCGCGGCTGTAACGGCGTTTCGTCGTGATTTTTGTTCACTCTGTAAAAACGGTGAAAAACGGTAACGTTGGCTACCTATACCTTTTTGTCGCGGCCTTTTTCTCGGTAACGGACCGTTTTTTAAAACTATATATATTAAATTCATTCATTTAATTTTTGCTGTCTGTTTTGTTTCATGTTTGTGAAATGTGAATCTGTTTTTGTCTTTGTATTTATGATGCTGCATATTTTTAACATTTTTTTAAACTGCAGGATCTTCCTTCTAAGTTAAATCCTACTATGTCATTGTTGGTTGATAAGAAAATCAATCTTGAGGATTCATCCTCAACCGGTAAGAGATGGGCTGTAACAGTATCAGAAGTTGATGGTTCTTTTGCTTTTAAGAAAGGATGGGATGATTTCTCATCGGCTCACAAGCTTGAAATTGGAGATTTGCTTGTATTCAACTGCATTAACAAGCATAACTTTGATGTCAAGATCTATGACGAGTCTATGTGTGAAAGGATTGATTTTTCTGAAAAAAGAAATAGGAAAAAGAGAAGTAGATGCAGCAGTGGCTCACTTGATGTGCCAATGCATACGGGGGTTGATATAGGAGGAACACCAAATAGCGTAGAAGTTGTTTCAGGAAATGGCAATGTGGATAGAAGGGTCAAATCTTTGCGCACATTAGAAGACATCTGTTACATAAGAAACCATGTAGATCTAAATGATGCATCTGTTTTTAACAACGATCCTATGTTTGAAGAAGTGTTGGGCTCGGGGGATACCTCATACGCTTCTAAATTTGGATTGTTGGAAAGAAAAGATTTTTGGGGTCAAGTTCAAGATAGCCAATTCACTGAGAGCTTGGGTACCATACTTAACACAATATCTTTGTTTTGTATTGGGATAAGATAAATATTTCTTATCTGGGTTTGTTTCAAATGCTTGTAGGGTTTATTTCTTGTAATACGTGTGATGATTTCCTACAGTTGGTTTTTTATTATTTTTCATTACATTGGCTCATTTTTAGGAAGTGATCAAGCCGCAATATTCAAAGGAAAGCACGTTTCATGTGCATTTGAACCTGAAACTTCTGGAAGAAACGAAGAGGGAGAATCCATTATGTCCAATAAGGAAATTAAAGAGTGCCTGTTTGCTGAAGGCTTAGGTACTTCATTTAACAGAATAGCTTCTTGTTCATTTTGTTAATTATTGCATTACATTGGCTCATTCTTAGGAAGTGATCCGGAGGCCGAAGAGAGGTGCAATAAGACCAGAAATCTCCTAAATCCTCAAATTCACATTGGTGCGTCTTTTCAGTTTATATATATTTATCCACAGAGCCACTTGATTCTCTTGAAGTAATCAATCAACCATTATGATTTCATGCAAAATGAAGGAAGTGCCTATGAAAATGACAGCTTCAATGATAAATTATATGCAGCATATGTTTACTTTTATGCTTCTTGCTACCATTGTTGTGGCTGCATCCATTGGTCCGCAGTTATATTACCAGATTCTGTCTCATGGGTGTATCTGTTCAATTGCAGAGCGGCCAAAGGTTGTCAAGGGAGAGTTGAATCAAGCTAATAACGAGAACAGATCGATTATTTCCAATGGAGAAGTTCAGGAGTGCCAGCTTGCCGCGGGCTTAGGTACTATAATTACAGAATAACAATAGCTTTGATTTTGTTTTGTAAAGGGGTTAGATAAATATTTCACAACTTGGTTTGTTTCACTCACTTGTAGAGCTGCAGGCATCATGGTTTATTTCTTGTAATACGTGTGAAGATTTCCTAAAATTGATATTTTATTATTTTCAATGCATTGGCTCATTTTTAGGAAGTGATCAGGCAGCGATATCCAAAGGAAATCATGACTCTGATGCATTTGAACTTGAAAGTTTTCGAAGAAATAGTTTTCTTGGTGAATCAGGAAAAAGCACATATGACAAGACTTCTACTTTGAAACTTGAAGAAAATAAAAGGGGCAGATCCATCATGTTCAAAAAGAAAATTCAAGAGTGCCAGTTTACTGAAGGCTTCGGTATAACAATTCACAGAATTGCTTCTTGTTCTTTTTGTTGACGACTCAGATAAATTTTGTACAACTTGGTTTGTTTCACACACTAATATAGGGCTCTAGGCTTCTCGGTTTATTTTCTTATAATTTGTTATTATTTCCTACAGAGGCGATATCTGAAGAGTTGCTCAATGAGATGACAAATGATATGGATGCGCGAATGCACATTGGTGAGGCTTTCGAGTTATATATATATATATTTCAGTTTCAGTGGAGCCACTTGATTCCCCCGAAGTAATCAATTAAGTATCATGATTTCAGATGGAATAAATGAAGTGCCTATGAACATGTCTTCCGAAATGCGCAGTGTCAATGATAACTTGAATGCACCAGGTTTTTCCTTTATGTTAATCACTGTCATTGTTTGTGGCTGCTTGCATTTATCTGTATAAGTGTATCGGATAGAATAGCATTGTTTAGCTTGTAATCAGGTTAGTCTTGTATAAGCCAGCTGTTTACAGCTGGCATCTGTGCTGTCCTGTAACTGACAAGTGTCAGTCTGAGATAGGGTAACCTGCTATAGCAGGTACTCACCCAGCTTCTTATATAAAGCTGGTTGTAACAGTATTATTCAATTCAATGAAAGAAAACCAAATTGAGATAAAGTTTGTTACAATATTCTCTCTCTCTGATTCTCCAAATCTAATATGGTAGATTAACCTTTGATCCATGACGACCTCTCCGATTCCCACCCCACCACCTTCGCCGCCACCGACGGCCGCTGCGCCGCCTTCTCCGATGGTTACGCAAGCTGTTCCGCTTCGTTCTCTTGTTGAAGACGATGCTTCGATGCGCTCTAACTTCGTCTTCTCCCTGAAAATTTCTGAGAAGCTCAACGAGAAGAACTTCCTCGTATGGCGTCAACAGGTTGAACCGTACATCAACGCGCACAATCTTGATGATTTTCTTGTTGCGCCGATCGTTCCACCGCGTTTTCTCACTGCGCAAGATCGTGCCTCTGGAACGCTTAATCCTGAGTTCCGTCAATGGCGTCTCAAGGATCAGATGCTTCTGTCCTGGCTTCAATCTACTCTTTCCAGTGAAATTCTTGTGCGTGTTGTTGGTTGTTCGCATGCGTATGAACCCTGGGAAAAGCTTGTGACCTACTTTCACAAACAGATGCGTGCCAAGGCCAGACAGTTACGTGTAGAATTGCGTTCCACTTCTCTTGATAATCGTACGGTACAGGAGTATCTCCTTCGCATTCGCAATCTTATTGATAATCTTGCTTCCATTGGTGATCCTATTTCTGTTGATCAGCATTTAGATGTCATTTTAGAAGGTTTACCACAGGAATATAGTCCAGTTATCTCTGTTGTTGAAAGTAAATTTGAGGTTATTGATATTGATGAAGTTGAATCTCTGTTGATTGCTCATGAGACTCGTCTTGATAAATTCAAGAAGAAAACTATTGATGCTGCCTCTTTGAATCTGACTCATACTCCAGCCTCTGGCTCTCGGTCTCCAATTGATTCACCTGTGCCTTCATCCTCTGTCAACAACACTGTAGGTCCTGACTCCTCTAATTTCACTCCTAATTTTGGCTCCTTTCGTGGTAGAGGAGGACGTGGTAGAGGGGGACGTTTTTCCAATGTTCAGTGCCAAGTCTGTTTCAAATTTGGACATCTTGCTTCTACTTGTTGGCATAGATTCAATCAGCAGTTTCAAGCACCTATTCCTTCTAATTTTCAAGGTTTTATGTCCACTTCTGGTGATTCTTCTCATGTTTTTAATTCTGGGATGTCAGGTTATGGACCCAATTCTGCTGGTTATGGTGCTTCTTCTCCTGGCTTTGGTGCACATCTTGTTGGTTTCAATCTCTTGCAGCAATGGATTCGTCCCTCCCCTCAACAGAGACAACCTGCAATTCAGTTTACTCAGCCTAGTGCTATGATCACCAATGCTCCATCTACCAGTGGTTCTTCTAATGCCTCCACTGCTTGGTTTCCTGATTCTGGTGCATCCTTTCATGTAACTGGAGATGCTAGGAACATCCAAGACTCCTTCTCTTTTGATGGACCTGAGCAAATTTTCATTGGGAGTGGCCAAGGTTTGGATATACATTCTTCTGGTTTTAGTGTGTTTCCCTCCCCTCTTAAACCACAAATCACACTTACACTAAATAAACTGTTGCATGTTCCTTCCATTACCAAAAACCTAATTAGTGTTAGTCAGTTTGCAAAAGATAATTCTGTCTTCTTCTGAGTTTCATTCTGACCATTGTCTTGTTAAATCTCAGGCCACTAAAGAGGTGCTTCTGCGTGGTCAAGTTGGTCCAGATGGTCTCTATACCTTCCCAAGTGTCTCTCTTCAATCTGCTAAGTCTTCATTGTCTTTACCTTCTTCAAATACTGCATCTATTTGTACTCTTAATACTAGTTCTAGCACATGTAATAGTTCCTCTTCTAGTTCACAATATTTGTGGCACTTAAGATTAGGCCATCCTAATACTCACACACTAAAGCTTGCTTTACAACATTGTAATATACCCATTATTAATAAAGAAAAAGATGTTTCTACCTTTTGCACTGCTTGCTGTATGGGTAAAGCTCATAGATTGCATTCACCAGCTTCTGAAACAGTTTATACTCATCCTCTTCAGCTCGTCTTTAGTGATCTTTGGGGTCCCTCTCCTACTGTCATCACTTGGCTATAATTACTATATTACTTTTGTTGATGCCTTCTCTAGGTTCACCTGGATTTACCTCTTAAAAGCCAAGTCTGATGCCTTTACCATCTTTAAACAGTTCAAAGCCATGGCAGAACTTCAATTAGGACACTCTCTAAAGGCTTTGCAAACTGATTGGGGAGGGGAGTACATACCTTTCAGTCAATACCTTACTACTCTAGGGATCACTCATAGACTCATTTGTCCCCACACTCATCACCAAAATGGTGTTGTTGAGAGAAAACATAGGCATATAGTTGACCTTGGTCTCACTTTACTCACTCAAGCCTCTCTTCCCTTAACATATTGGGATCATGCTTTCCTTACTTCTGTTTTTCTCGTAAATAGACTTCCCACAGCCTCTCTCCAATTCCATATTCCCTATCAAGTTTTATATCACCAACCACCTGACTATAATTTTTTAAAGGTTTTTGGTTGTGCCTGTTTTCCTTTATTCAGACCTTACAATGCACATAAGTTTGACTTTAGATCCCATGAGTGTGTTTTTCTGGGTTATTCCTCCTCTCATAAGGGGTACAAATGCTTGTCTCCAAGTGGTCGTATATTCATTTCTAAGGATGTGCTTTTTAATGAATCCAGGTTTCCTTATCCTGATCTGTTTACTACTGCTTCCTATGATCCTCTCAAACCTGCTAGAGATGTCTCCTTATCCTCCCTTCCTCTAAACACTCCCACTGTCAGCTCTTCACAGTCCATTCCAACAATAATCTCCCCATCTCCATCACCTCTGCCTCCTCAACCTAATCCTTCCTCACCTACCGAGTCTTCCCCTGACCCTGCTACTTTATCTTCTGCTGCCTGTTCCCAGCAGTCTGCTCCCTCTCAGTCTGGTTCTGTGATATCTTCTTCTCCTCCCCCTAACAACACTCTCCATGTTAATACTCATCCCATGCAAACACACTCCAAATCTGGTATTGTTCTTCCTCGTGTCCATCCCACCCTTTTACTCACACAGAGAACCAAAGAATGTTAAATAAGCTCTGGCAGACCCCCAATGGAATGCTGCTATGCAGGAAGAGTTTAATGCTCTTCAAAAAAATAATACCTGGTCACTTGTTGCTCTGCCACCTAATAGGCAAGCAATTGGCTGTAAATGGGTGTTTAGAGTCAAAGAGAACTCTGATGGTACTGTTAATCGATACAAGGCACGTTTAGTTGCCAAAGGCTTTCACCAGCTTCAAGGCTTTGATTTTACTGAGACTTTCTCTCCAGTTGTTAAGCCTATTACCATCAGATTGATTCTCACTCTTGCTCTGTCATACAAGTGGCCTCTTCAACAACTGGATGTCAAAAATGCCTTCTTAAATGGTATCCTTGAGGAGGAAGTGTATATGCAGCAACCTCAAGGTTTTGAAAGTGGTGACCCTCACCTAGTTTGCAAGCTTCACAAGGCCTTGTATGGTCTAAAACAAGCACCTAGGCAGTGGTTTGACCGGTTGACAACAACTCTAATTCAGTTTGGGTTTCATGCCAGCAAATGTGATCCTTCCTTATTCACATATGCCAAGCAGAAGCAGGTGGTCTATCTCCTTGTGTATGTTGATGATATTATCATCACTGGGAGCTCTGCCTCTCTTGTTACTTCTCTGGTTAACAAACTGGATTCTGTTTTCAGTCTGAAACATCTTGGCCCTTTAGACTACTTTCTTGGCATAGAAGTTAAACACCTCTCTGATAACACCTTGCTGCTCACTCAGAGCAAGTACATTAAAGATCTCCTCTCCAAAACCAATATGCTTGCCTGTAACTCCATTAATACTCCCATGATGTCCAGCTGCAAACTGTCCAAACATGGTTCAGATCAGTTTCATGATACCTCCCTATATAGATCTGTTGTTGGCTCTCTTCAATATGCCACTATTACCAGGCCAGAAATTGCATATTCTGTCAACAAGGTTTGTCAGTTTATGTCTCATCCCCTTGAAACTCATTGGATTGCTGTCAAAAGAATCCTCAGGTACCTAAAAGGTACTCTCCACTATGGCCTGAAATTGCATCCTGCTCCTACTCACAAGCCACTTTCTCTTCAAGTGTTTTGTGATGCTGACTGGGCAGCAGATCCTGATGATAGACGATCAACCTCTGGAGCTGCCATATTCTTTGGTCCTAATCTCATTTCCTGGTGGTCCAGAAAGCAACCAGTTGTAGCCAGATCTAGCACAGAAGCAGAGTACAGGGCCTTAGCTCAGGCTACTGCTGATATTCTTTGGGTTCAGACATTGTTGAAAGAACTCACTGTTCCTTTCTCACCTCCTGTTGTTCTCTGTGACAATCAATCAGCAGTTTTACTGGCTCACAATCCTATTTTACACTCCAGGACCAAACATATGGAAATTGACCTTTTCTTTGTTAGAGAAAGAGTTCTGGCCAAGCAACTATCTGTTGTTCATATCCCTGGAACAGATCAGTGGGCTGACATTCTCACCAAGCCTCTCTCTACAGCTAAGTTCCTTTTGATGCGCTCCAAACTCAATGTTGCTGAAGCCCCACATTGAGTTTGAGGGGGGTGTATAAGTGTATCGGATAGAATAGCATTGTTTAGCTTGTAATCAGGTTAGTCTTGTATAAGCTAGCTGTTTACAGCTGGCATCTGTGCTGTCCTGTAACTGACAAGTGTCAGTCTGAGATAGGGTAACCTGCTATAGCAGGTACTCACCCAGCTTCTTATATAAAGCTGGTTGTAACAGAATTATTCAATTCAATGAAAGAAAACCAAATTGAGATAAAGTTTGTTACAATATTCTCTCTCTGATTCTCCAAATCTAATAATATGTACTTACATTACCAGATTCTGTCTTACGGATAACTCTGTTCTATTGCAGAGTTGCCAAAGCCAAAGGTTATTAAGGGAGAGTTTAATCAAGATAATAAAAGTCACTTTGAAACCGCAGCTACTATTTCCTGTCAGGTGCTCACTGATAATGACTATGAATTTAACTATCCCTATTTGAGCTTGTTTTATACATTATTATATAGTTCATAAAATTAGTTGATTTTGCCTCACAAACTGGGTTTTTGGTATCAAGATTATGGTTGCAAATGTGTAGAACTGGTTCAATGTTTTTTGAATGCTTGTTATTTTCCATCTGATCAAATGCTAAGTTGCTAACATGCTTTGCATATTGATGTTGGTGGTTTTCAGAACACCAAACAGAGGTTCAATGAAATGTCTAATCTCTCAGATGATCAAAGTCACATTGGTGCGTTTTTCGGTCCACATATTTTTTTCTCAGAGAAGCCTCTTGATGCACCCGAAGTAATCATTTCAGTTATAATTTCAGGTGAAAAGAAGGAAATGCCAATGGAAATGACTCCCAATGAAAAATTGAATGCAGCAGGTCTTTTTCTGTGTTTATCATTATTATTACGTGTGGCTTCATGCAATCGTATGTGCTTACATTAACTTGTTTGATTGCAGGGTCACCAGAAATTATAATTAAGAGAGAGTGTAATGAAGATGAAACCGATGCAATTGTCTCCTGCGTGGTGCTCACTGATAACAATTATCTTGTATGAAATTAACACCCCTATTTGCACATGTGTTTATATACAATGTTATTGTTAGAACAGAAAGCAATATAGAAGTATAAAAGAATACGAAAAATCGAAAGACAATGTGCCACAATCTTTGTGCACGCAGTTTGGTCAATGGTGTCTACCTCTGGGACTACAGAGCAGTTATAGTTCTGTTTATTTCTGCGATGAATTAGGGTTTCCAGTGTTACAACCAATATATATAGTAATGCAGTTCAGTTTACAATAATATGAGCCATACTCAACATTTATATTTATGCTATAAATTGATTTTGCCTTACAAACTGGGATTGTAGGAGCAGGGTTTATGGCTGTATCTAGCCCAGAACTATATTTGTTTTTTTTTTCCTTTCTATTTTGAAAGTTTGTAATTCTCCATCTTCATTGAATGCTAAAACTTACTACTACTCATTTAGGATATAATTTTAACTGGCCGTGGTTGCTCATTCTTCTATCTATATCTGTCTTTGACCATTTGAACTTGCGGGTACCGCAGAAATTGTCAGAATGCTTGCCGCTATCTCGCCCTGGAATACGTTCAAAGAGGATGGTAGTGTTACTTAAGGATGCACTGGAGAGATTGTGGCCGGTCCTTTGCCTTGAACATACTTGGTTGACAAGTGGATGGTCAGATTTTCGAAGAGCAAATAATATTAAATCAGGTGATGTGTGTAATTTTCGGGTTGAGGACAAGTCTAAATGTATCGTTGCTGTAAATATTGACCACAAGTGATGTTAGTAGAGTCATGTGCTGCAATGTTTAGGTGTTCTTTTGCTACCTCTCTGCCTTGTGTACGATAATAGTTTTGTATCAACGAAAATCTGAGTACTGTTCTTAATTATATTAATTACTCCTGTTATTATCGGTTTTGTTTTTCAATTGAAGATCATTTTTCATGTCACATTCACAGATTTCCTTGTGGTGCTTGTCTGCCATTGAATAGAGACAATTATAAGATGTTACTTTTTACTTGGTCTCTATTTTTGTGTGTTGAAATATTATAACATTTTTTTTTTTGAAATATTATAACATAATTCAGAACATTAACATTATTAACATTATTTTACAAGTATTTTATCCTTTGAATAAATAACATTATTTTATTCAAGGTAGTAATTATATTTTTGGGTGATACAGTCTTTGAATTGTTTTTAGAGATGAAATGAGCTGCCATTATAAGCCTATAATAACTAGTAACAACTTGGAGGCGCACGGCATATTCACTACTACATAAATAAATATACTGCTACTACTAATACTGTGAATGCAATTTATCTTGTGCCTGCATAGGTCTTATAACTAGTAGCCTCTACAGTTAGCAGCAAAAATCTACAAGCAAGATCTTACCAATACCCTAAAAGTCAAAAATTGACAACCAAACCAACCACAGCATTTCAAATAATTTCCACAATTGAGTCAACGCCTGTTGTTGCAGTGGCCGACACTTGGTTATGCTCCTTGATTACCATCCTTCTCATTTTCCCCAACCAATTTGTGATGCTTGCAGCATAATCATAAAGACTAAGAGCAACATAAAGACCAATACCAGCAACAATACCATTTGCTATGGAATAAGTTAGAGGCATTAAAATCATTATAGCAAAAGCAGGAACTGCTTCCTTTATATTAGTCCAATCAATATCCTTCACAACTTTCATCATCATTACCCCAACCATCACTAGTGAAGGACCTATAGCCCATGGAGGAACACTTGACAACAAAGGAGTGAAAAACAATGACAAAAAGAAAAACAACCCAATGATCACAGCCGTTAATCCTGTCCTACCACCCTCTCTCATCCCAGCTGATGATTCGACAAATGTTGCAGTTGTTGTAACACCTAATGCTGACCCTACAATAGTACCAGCTGCATCAACAATATATGCCATATATTCACCTTCAAAGTTTCCTTTTTCATCCACAAACTCACCAATCTCAGCCATAGTATACATTATACCAGTCATAGCAATTACATCAACATAAAACAAAGTAGCCAATGCCTCCCAAACTTCCCTTTTATTAAAATCACCAAAACTAAAAACCCATGCAGTTGATTCAATCTTATGAAAATCAACAATTTTCCTGAAATAACTAAAATTCCCATCACCAAGTGGTGTATCAGGAAAATAAGTAACTTCAGTGTGTCTAAACCAAGACACAAATGTCACAAAAAGAATACCATAAATCATACTACCTTTAATATTCTTCATTAAACCATAGCTTGTGATAAGAAAACCAAAAGCTCCAAGCCAGAATTTTGGGCTTTGCAACTTACCACCCAAACAAGCCCCAGTTTCCGGGTCGATACTTTTACAGGCGGTCATCGTAACCAAATTAGCTGGATCTGGCCCAATAAGCCCAACACCTTGGTTAACTTGAAGGCCCACGAAAGCAATAAAAAGCCCAATACCAGCAGCACAAGCAAGCCTAATAGACTTTGGTATAAGCTTAGCAAGTTTACCTCTTAAACCAAAAGCAGAAGCTAAAAGAAAAGCACAACCTTCAACCAAAACAATAGCCATTGAAGTTTGATACGAGATTGAGCCACTTCCATGATAACCAACAAGGTTAAAAGCTAAATAAGCATTGGGCCCCATACCTGGAGCAAGACCTAAAGGAAGGTTAGCTAAAAATCCCATTGCAACAGAAGAAACCATAGCAGTTACAGAAGTTGCAACCACCAAGTCATTTTTTGTTTTGGCTAGACAAGCTTCATAGCCAGCATTGGGCTTCAGTGTGCAATCTGGTGTTGCTGGAGGCGAACAGTCTACGATGGAGCAGGTTCCGCCTGAGGCGGTTAGGATGGTTGCGTTGACGGTTATGATGTAAGCCATGGTTAGAAAAGTGGCAGTTGCGGCGCGCAGTTCTTTAGTGAAGCATGTTTTTCTTTGTTGTAACTTGAAGTAGGTTCCTATGAAGCTGTTTGTAACGGCTTCGTTTATGGTTTTTTCCATTTGAGTCCATGTGTTTTTTAGCCTTGAAAATACACCACATGCTTTCCCTCCTCCCATATTTCTCCAATATTAGTTTTTGTGGAGTGTGATGAGAATGAAATATAACTTAAAAAGTTATGATGATATGATATATGATAAGGTATTTGGTAAATGAAGGAGAAGAAGGAATGAAGTGGTATTGAAGATGTTTTTTGTGTAGATTAGAGAACAAAGGAAATAGTGGGAGTAAGTGAATATACTATGAAGAATGGAAAGGTTTGAAAATGAAAAAGGTTGGTGAATATGCCTTGCCTACCTCACTACTTATTTATAGGGTTTTGTTCTGTTGAGAGAGAGAGAGAGAGAGATTACCAACTAGCACTAGTACACTTTTGGATTAATTAATTAACGAATAAAATATAGGGAAACAATATATTTTATTATTTAACTTTAAGTAGCAGTGAAAGTTTTCTATAGTGCTATTTTTTCACATTCTTTGTTGGTTCTGGTCTGTTATAGTGTAATTTTATTTATTTTTTTTCTTATTTGCCCACGTGTTATCTGTCAAAAAGGAAGAATATAATTTCAATTATTGTATGTATTACGATTGCTATACAGAATTACATATATAACTGTACAAGGAGAAAAATAAGAATGCTATTAAAGGCTATTCTTAATATCACGGTTGACCCTTAAAAGAGGGATTTTGACAATAAAGTGTATCTGATTTCTTTCTATTGTTGACGGCTCACACCAACACTCCCCCTCAAGTTGGTGCATAGATATCACTAATGCCGAACTTGTCAAGTGAGCTATGGAAAACTTTGCTAGAAACTGCCTTTGTAAGCATGTCTGCCAACTGATCTTCAGACTTAACAAAAGGAAATTTAACTACTTTGCCTTCAAGTTTTTCTTTGATGAAATGTCGATCTACCTCCACATGTTTAGTACGATCGTGTTGCACTGGGTTGTGGGAAATAGCGATGGCAGCCTTATTATCACAAAACAAATTCATTTCAACACTAGGAGGGAAGCCAATTTCAGTTAGCAATCTTCTAAGCCAAAGTAGTTCACAAAGACCCTTAGACATTCCTCTGAACTCAGCTTCAGCACTTGATAACGCCACTACCTTTTGCTTCTTGCTCTTCCATGAGACTAAATTACCTCCTACAAATGTAAAGTAACCTGATGTGGACCTCCTGTCATCAGCATCACCTGCCCAATCTGCATCAGTGTAACCATCAATATTTAAATGATTATTTTTGGAGAACATAAGCCTTTTCCCAGGAGAGGACTTTAAATAACGAAGAATCCGGATAACTGCATCCATATGTTCTTCACCTGGGCAATGCATAAATTGGCTTACTATGCTCACCGCATATGCAATATCTGGACGAGTATGAGATAAGTAAATTAACTTGCCAACGAGTCTCTGATATCTTTCTTTATTGGTTGGAATCTGAGTTGTACACTTTCCAAGGTTATGATTTTGAACAATGGGAGTGTCAACAGGTTTACAATCCAACAATCCAGCTTCAGATAGCAAATCCAACACATATCTTCTCTGAGAAAGAGATATACCTTGTTTTGTTCTAGCTACTTCAATGCCCAAAAAATATTTAAGTCCTCCAAGATTTTTCATCTCAAATTCAGTTGCCAATTGCTCTTGGAGTCTTGATATTTCTTCCATATCATCCCCTGTAATGATCATGTCATCCACATATATTATTAAGGCTGTTACCTTTCCCAAACGGTGTTTCAAAAATAGAGTATGGTCAGAATTACTTTGCTGAAAACCATATTTTCTCATAGCTGCACTAAATCGACCGAACCATGCACGTGGTGATTGCTTTAGCCCGTACAATGCTCATTGTAACTTACACATTACTTCAGCCTTTGAAGATGTGTTGTACCCTGGTGGAATATTCATATAGACTTCTTCTTCTATATCTCCATGAAGGAATGCATTTTTCACATCAAATTGATGCAATGGCCAGTCTAAATTCGCTGCTAATGACAACAAAACACGAACAGTGTTTAGTTTTGCTACTGGTGAGAACGTTTCTTGATAATCCACACCATATATTTGGGTGTACCCCCTTGCCACCAGTCTTGCCTTGTACCTTTCGATGGATCCATCTGCTTTGTGCTTAATAGAGAAAACCCATCTGCACCCTACTGTTTTTTTTCCTTTTGGTAATGAAACTAGACACCATGTATTATTCTTTTGTAAGGCATCCATTTCCTCATTAATTGCTTGTACCCACTTTGGATCTGTTAAGGCTTCTTGTATTCCACTAGGAACATGACAGGAGGACAAAGTATGCACAAATGCTTTAACAGGTTCTGATAATTTATGAGTAGATACATAATTTGCAATTGGATATTTTGACATTTTCTTCTCAAAATCTGGGGAGTACCGCTTAGGTGGCTTACCACGATTCTGTCTAAAAGGTAAGTTGTAACGGACAGATGTATCTAAATCATTTATACAGGGATATGGAGTAGGAATACTTACCTCAGGACAATTCTCAGAAGATGGGTCATCATGTACCAAGAAGTGAGGGGGGGTGATGATTTGACTCATTTTCAATTTCAGCTTCTGGTTCAACAACTTGTGTCGCACTACAATCATTCCCTTTTCTTTGCTCTTCATCAGTCATCATAAGGTCAGGTTCAACAGATTCAAAAACAGGCACATCCGACCTCATTTCTTCACGTATAGGGTCAGCTTCATATGGTGGCAAATTTACCCAATTTTGCTCTTCACTTGTAACTCCCCCTGAAGAGAAGAATTGGATATGGGTGAAGAGGAAAAGAAATATTCAGATTCCACAAACGTGACATCCATGGTGATGTAGGTCCTTTTCGTGACTGGATTGTAACAACGATATCCCTTCTTATGGGGGCCATATCCTAGAAAAACACATCGAACAACACAAGGATCAAGTTTAGTGCCTTGATTTTTATGTAGATGAACGAAGGCAACACATCCAAAGACTCGTGGAGGGATCATTAAAACAATAGGTAGTGGAACATGTTCAGAAAGGGCTTGCATTGGAGTCTTAAAATTCAGCAGCTTCGATGGCATGCGGTTTATCAAATGTACAGCTGTAGCTATTGCATATGTCCAATAACTACGAGGCATATGAGCACCAATTAGGAGAGCACGAGCTGTTTCTAGGATATGTCGGTGCTTCCGTTCTGCAACCCCATTTTGTTGTGGTGTTTGAGCACAAGAAGTTTCATGAATAAGTCCATGAAGTTGGAAATAAGCTTGAAATTCTTTGTTGATATATTCTCCACCATTGTCAGAACGAAGAATCTGAAGTTTGGCTGAAAATTGTGTCTTAATCATTGCATGGAATGTTTGAAAAACACTAAATACATCATCTTTACGGTGCAATGTATATAACCAAGTCATTCGAGAACAATCATCGACAAATATCACAAACCAACGAATGCCAGAAACAGTAGCTATTGGGGAAGGCCCCCAAACATCAGAGTGGATCAATGAAAAAGGAATGTTACTTTTATTCAAGCTTATTGGATAAGATACACGATGATTTTTGGATAAAATACAAGTATACATGTGAAAATAAATCAGGTAGTAAATGCTTCATATAACCAAAGGATGGATGCCCCAAGCGATGATGCCATAGCCATATTTGTCTTTCCTTAGTACCGGTATTGTGATGCATATGATTGGCTCTTCCAGAACTGAAATCATCCATATAATATAACCCCCCTCTCTTAGTACCACGCCCAATGATCTCCTTGGTGAGAATATCCTGAAGAAGACAAAAGGAAGGATAAATTAGTGCAACACAATTTAACTCTTCAGTGACTTGACTTACAGATATCAACTTATTTGAGAGTGATGGAACTAGCAAAGTGTTGGACAAGGAAAGCAAGGGTGATAACGAAACAGTTCCAGCCCCTGTAACTGGATATATGACCCCGTTAGCATTAGCGACACTAGTACGCCTTGGTGGAGTGATTTTGATAAATTCACTGGAATCAAATGTCATGTGATCAGTTGCTCCTGAGTCAATTATCCAGCCATTATCAATTTCCTGATTAGAATTAAAAAATGCATAACCACAGTTACCTTGTTCATTATTTGTCTTTTCAGTGTTTTGAGATTCTATAGATGAAATGAAAGATAACTGAGGCTCTGAATTCATTAATGCTACTCTGGCAGACCCTCCATTAGTAGTAGCTTCATGTTGTTTCTTTGCTTTGAATTCGTTCCACCATTCTGGGTACCCATGTAACTTAAAACAAGTTTCTTGTGTATGCTTCAACTTTCCACAATGAGTGCATCCTCCACCTTCTGATGGTGCCTTGGTCTTAGGGGCTGCAATTGGCTTTCTACCCTCAAGGGAAGGAGACATATGAAGAGAAGGCAGTGGTTGTTTTCCAATCTTGACTCCTTTAGAGGCCATAACAACGCCAGAACTGTTCTCTGCTCCTGTTATCATTACTGCCTGTCTAATGTCTTCTCTTCTCACGTGAGCATAGGACTGTTCAACAGTAGGAAAAGGTTGCAATTGAAGCACATCACTTCGAATTTTATCTAGTCGGTCATCCAACCCATCAAGAAAAACATACACTCGATCTTCTTGTATGATTGAGTTATATTTTTGTATATCAATTTGACACACCATTGGGTTAGGACGACGAAAATCAATTTCTCTCCACAACCTTTGAAGATCATTGTAATATTTTTCTATGGATCCTCCAGTCTGTTTTACTTTCGTCACCTGCCTTTTCAGATCATAAACTTGAGATGTGTCAGAACCATCAAAATAAGTTGTTGATATAGAATCCCATACCATTTTTGCAGTTGGAAATCGAATGAAATTGGCAATCAGAGATGTGTCCATCGAGTTGATCAGCCACCCCTTCACAATTACGTTTTCAGTCCTCCATTTCCGAAAACCTGGGTCTGTTGATAAAGGTTGTGGCAGATCTCCATTGATATACCCCAATTTGTCCTTTCCAGAGATATACATCTCAACAATTTGGGACCATAGTGGATAGTTAGAGCCATCCAACTTTACGCCGATCTGAGCCGCAGAAGAGTCATTCGTTGTGTGGGTCTGCATCTGGTTTTGACTCAAGACTTGTGTCATCCTTGATGTCAAGTCTTCAAATAATGACAGTACATCATTATTTTCTTTGTCATTGTTTCTGCTAGACTGCACATCATAAGATACGATAACATCAAAATTAATCAATTAATATTTTTGTTTGAGACAACATTGAGTAGAAACCATGAGTGAAAAAGAGGATGAAGTGCAGTCTACAATGATTAACTTTGAAACCTTCTATGACACTCCTATTGGAGATGTTGTTTGGATTAGTTTTTCTTTTGTCAAGTGTTTGGATTAATTATTAATATGTATTATCGACTAACAATTTATTCATCAATAATTGATATATGTCACATGCAAGACCACGATAAATACAAGGTTATAAAGGCATGATTGAAAACATGATGCAATCAATTTTTAAGTTTAAATTTTGATCAATTATTTATGGTCTTGCTATCTTGTGTCCTAAAGGTACAAGTTAAGGAATCTAAAATTAGAAACTATCAAGAGAATTTTGATTTTAAAAGGTTGAATAAAGTTGAATGCACGGTTTTAAAGACAATTGTTTCTATTTTAAATTTCTTAGGATGTGCCTCAAAGACACGTGTTAACATTAATAATTTTTTTTTTGAACAAGCAAAAATATGATATATATTAATAGATGAGGAGTCTCTAAATTAGCACAAGGTGTGCCAACCCAGAACTCCACCAAAAGTCAAATACACAGTTCACATCAGTAACCAAGAGTCGGTTATCCGATGCCCATACAAACAAAGGGGCTCGACCACCAACAATGAGAATTATTACGAACATTAATATTACAAGTTTTCACCCACCAAAAAGTATGAACCTTTACTTTATCTAATAGTTGGTAGATGGTACTCTCCTGATTGTTGAAAAGTCGGTTGTTTCTTTCCGTCCAAATGACCCACACAGTACAAAGCCACACGAACTGCAAAAAAGAACGACTAGATCGCAAACCACCGGCTAAATAAACAAACTGAATAAAATGATCCTTAACATTGAGCGGATCAACCGATGAAACACCAATCCAGCCCCGAACCAGACTCCATAAAGGGCTAAAACACGAACAATGAAGAAATAAATGCTCAGCTGATTCGTTGCCCCCACACCCAGTCACGCAAGATTGATCATCAAAAGAAATTATACCACGAGCCAACAGATTATCTTTAGATGGCAAGCGATTTTGAACCAGCCGACAAGCGATTATCATTAGTAATTTGTTTATGATTTATTTCCTTTCAAAGGAATATGTTAATGATTTATTGTTACTAAATAATCCATCCATGTGATGCACAAGTGAGTCGTACAAGAGAACAATAATATTTGTCTCGTACGATGATACTTATTTTAGAAGTTTTTTATATATATATTTTATAATTTGGAGATAATAAAAGTCATTAACAAATTAATTGATGATAGTAAAAAAAGAAAGAAAATGTAGAATGAAAACAATAGTAAATGACCAATAAAGATTTGATTGCAAGAATCCTAACAACAATATATCCACATTCTATTTGGTCCATAAATATTACAGTATAATATTTAGTGCTGTGTATGGTACACAATAAAAATTTAAAATTAATATCACATAATTTTTTAAAGCATGAAATATGACAGAATATTCATTACAAAGCAGTAAACCAAGGCAAGACAACAAGTTAGCTTGAAAAATCCAAAATCAAAATCTACAAGAGATCAAATAATATTTCTTTTTTGCAGTCCGCGTGTGGGGATCTTGTGTGTATATATCTCTTTAAACTTATTTTAAAAATTGTGAAGCAAATTGAAACTTTTGTTTTAATAATAAAATATGATTATGCTTATCCAAAAAAATCTTTGATTTTTAAGCAATAATTACCTAAAAAATCCATATATATATATATATAGCCATTTTTTTATTACAATATATATTGTGGCATTTAGATTAACGTTATTATTCAATAAAAAACAGAGGTTAATCATGACGCACTTTAACACTTATAAATGGTTTCGAATTTTCATAAAAAACCATGGAGAAGATCAATTTTGTAAAATATGCATCTAGTAGAAAGTTATTAAAGGGCGTAACACTACTCAAGTGTTACTATCTTTCTGAAAACACTATTAGAAATGACTAGGACTGCAAGTGAGTTAAGCTAATTAAATCATGAGCACTTAAGTTTAGTTTGACAAATTTATTTTCTAACTAAAAAAAAGTTTTAATAATTTTTAATAGTGAGGTCTAAAACAAATTTTAATATATTGTAAATCTTTTACCACATGCAATGTCCTTTTGTTTATAAAATCTAATGATTTTTTTTGTTGGTGGATCAAAATCGAGGGCTTTAGTCGCCTTACTTTTGAGCCGACCCGGTTTGGATTTAATTTTAAATAATGTCAACAACATACTCTCTAACACACTATCTTTTATTGGTAGCCACCCTTCTTGACTACTGGACTATCAATCTCATCATTAAGGGCACAAAGCCCTTTAGAAGGACCAAAAAGATCTTAGGCGAGCCCGCTAAGGGCGCCGCCTTAAAGAACTTCTAGAAACCTCTAGAACGCTCTAAAAGTGGCTTTGAGCCAAATTGCTTGGGGCCTAAGCCACGGAAAACCTAGCCCAAAGAAATAAATATCCCCTTGAGAGCATTCTCAAGACACCACTTAAACAGTTCTAAACTCCAGTTTTAGATATTGTACTCACTGCAAGTACAACTACTTTTCTAGCTCTTCTCCAAATAAGAATCACATGAAAGGGCTAACACTAATTTGACATGCGACAATATGAAAGATTTGGGGAGCGAGAAATGGGATCATCATTTCATCAAAGTCTTCGGAGGTGGAACAAATCGTAGATGAGATTAAGTTAACATCTTAGAGGCTGTTTCTTGCTAGGTAAAAAGGGGGCCCTTGCTTGTATTTTTAATGGTTTTTGAATCATCACCTATGTCTTAATATGTAACTTAGGGGTGGTTTTTTGGATGGGTCAAGTACCCCTTGTACTTATTCCGGACTATCGGGTTGTGTACTACTTGTACTTCTCCCATTTTTATCTAATAATTTTCACTTTTGGTGTTCTAAAAAAAATAGCGATGGTAATTCATGAGTCTCACAAAATTTATGTGGGATACACATGAGTTGATCTGATCCATATAAGTTTTAACTAATAAGAAAGTGTATTCAAAAGTGTGTGTTATTCACTCTTTATCGTCAGTTTATTGGTAGAATAGTCTCCTTTATAACAATGTTCACTCCTTTTCCTAAAAAAAACAAGTTATTCACTCCAATAGTATAACAGTAGTAAAAATCTTTATAGATTTGTTTTTTTAAGAAGCCAAAAGATAAATTTATTAAAAAAACTTTTAAGCACAAGATGTGCTTAAAAGGAAAAATAACAAATACAAAGTAGCAAGTTGCATTGCAAAAAACAAAACTAAAGACCAAACCACCATTACATAGTCGTGAAACCTAAACACATAAAAGTTTAACCACCAAGAATGAAAAAAAAAAGTGATATAGTTTATTAGTCTTCAACTACCACCAAAAAAGAAGCTTGACACGCTCAAGTAATTGCTCAAATGGAATCTGTTTATTGTTAAATTCTAGCATTTCACTCTTTTCGAATGACCCAAATACAAACCAAAAGTATATCGCCTGAAAACAAACACAAATTTCCTTCCTAAAGATATGAACGCCATCAAACGGAAACACGCGAGAGCCAATATCACCAGGGTGGACGGTGAAAATACTCAACCAGCGAAGAACCTAATGCCAAACATTATTATAAAAGTCACACTCCAATAATAGATGTTTGATAGTTTCTGCTTGCCCCCATCTTCTAAACACAACCAAAAAAACCCGCAGGATCTATTCAAGATAAGTTAACGTTTAGTATCAGTATGTAAGGCTTTCACTTAAGTATGCCTTAAAAAAAAGTATGTTTCATCAAAAAATATTATGTAAGCCTTTCACTTCAATAATTTAATTAATTAACTCATATCATAAGCATCGACGAGTTTGTTTAATTTAACAAATCAAGCTTATAGTTCACGAATAATTTAGTTTACTCACACCATGATAATCTTGTATGACTACTTTCTTATAATACTTATATGAGTATCAACCAAGTGGTAGAACTTAAACGGTTAATGAATTTTATTTAAGAATAAATAAATCCGCAATATTGAGTTTAAATCCTAACTCAAATAATTATTGGTCATACTTCGTTTACTTTTTGATTGAACTTTGAATTATTATAATCGATTTGTCCTCAAAATCGAAGGGTTAAAACCAAAAAGGGAGACTAGTCTTCTTATAAAGAGACTTATAGTATACTCATGCAAAATTAAGGCCTATCAAGAAGATTAATATCAACAATTAGCCACTTTTAAGGCCTATTACGAAGATTAATATCAACAATTAACCACTAAAAATGAACTAAGTGTAGCTTATCGTAGATGCTTTGATCATTAATTAGCCTAACCAAGTCTATGATATTTGTTTCTTATAAGAGTATAATTTCAAATTCTGACGAAAAAAGATATAAAGAGAATAATTCCTGATAAAATACATTATGCAATGATAATAAACAATATTTAAGAGAAATCACAAAATTATGTGAAATATATTTTTAATACATGTATTTTATAATTAAAATATAATTATGAGTGATACTTTTTAATGAATATTATATGAGTGATACTATATATAATTAAAATGCAAAAATTATTAACTTCAAAAGTTTAATCTAGTGGTAAAAAATTAGATATTCTATCCGAAGATTCCACCGTCCTCTTACCTTAGTTTTTTCACATAAAAATAGCAAAATCCGCATCCGGATCTAATAACAAGTATTTTAAGTCACTACTTACTAGTATAGTACAATTATCAATTCAAATGTGTATATTTTTTCAGAGCAAGAATATTTTTCTTCTTAGTGATTATGTAATTTTTGTTCAAAAGTTGTCCTCCTTTCTCGTTACTTGTGATATTCCAATTGCACTATGACATATATAGTTTCAAGAATGTGTAAGCTTTAATATTTTTACAAGAAGAATGAATGTGTAATTTAGTACATTTTACTTTTAATTCTGTTCTAACTTGAGACCCTGACTTAGGCCACTAATGGAGGCAGAACACAACATAGGCCAGCCACGCCGGCCTGCAGCCCAAACCAAAATATCCGTTTTGGATTTTCAAATAATATTCCTAAATGTGATGCAGCTTTGAACTTTAAAGGTCAAAGGCATGAATATAAAATTGTAACTCTTGCATGCGTGAACAAATTGATGTTATTCATTTTATCTTTTACACATAGGTATTGGTATATTTGTTTATATAATATTTGAGTATGGTCCCTTGACCTTTGGAGAGTGTATAGACTGCAATTGGTTCATCTTTTGAGAGTTTGAGATACCATATGCTAAAGAATACCATTGAGAGCTTTAAATTTTGGCATCATTTGAGAAAGATTAGGAAATACTATTACTACTGTATTATGTAATAGAAAGAAAGTAATGGTTTGTTAGGCTCTTCTTTTTGTGTGCTTCGGGTTCCCTTCCCCACTTCACATTACCTTTCCTATTTGTTTACATAAATCAAGGCAAGTGGATAGGTAGTGCATTGCTAACTATACAACATTTATGCATGTTTGTTTTAGATTTTACGGAAAAGTAGTTTTTTAATATAGTACATTTTATGAAAGGGAGTTTATTGCTTCCACCAATGTTCACCATTTGAATAAAAATTCCAATTTAATATTTTGATATCTTAAGTTAACATTTTTTTTTAATAAAACAGATAATTTTAGAAGAATGATTTCATTCATTTTACTCTTAAATCCAACAATTATCCATCAATTTGGTCCCTCAATTAACTTGTTTAGGACCAAACTGATGAATGATGGTATAGTTTAAGGGTTGGTGAGAGAGTGATAATTTAAAGACTAAATTGATTGTTTATTCATTTCATTTTACTCCTTCCATCCATCTAAACATAAAATTAAATAATCAATGGGACAAAAGTTAGGTACAATTCTTTAGTTGCTTTTCATGAGTTCTTAACTAAAAAATACACCTTTATTGGATATAACACACTCTTGAAAATTTTATAGATTTAAGAAAATCATGGTGAATTTAGTTAAGAACCATACGAAAAACAACTAAAAAATTGTACCTAAGTTTTTTCCTAATAATAATAATCACTATCAATAAATTACAGTATTATTCACTGTCATACATTCTCACCTTTTAAAATACATTCTTCAAGTTCCAATAAAGCAATCGATAAATATTTTATCATCATTTGTAAAAAAAAACATTTTATCATCAGCCAATTCTTAATGAGGCCCAGTTCCAATAATGATTTCATGATAGATAAGGAAATACAACATACAACAGCCAATACTCAATTTCATCTCCAGGCATAGGCAAGTACTATGTACACTAAACGAACAAACAAGTCAATGGACCTCGGATTTTGAAGTTAGCTCTTCATTTTTAGATGGATTCTATACTCCGATTTTGGGAAAGAAATTCATGGTGCAACTGATTTTTGTGCACAAGCATATTTACAAAGTCATCATGCATGCAAAATGTGTGCATAAGTTTTTAAGACCATCTCTCCAAATAATGACATTAAATTAAACCAAAATTGCAAATTACATCATTCTCTGTGACACCCTAGCCTTGAAGTAAATAAAGTCAATTTCTAGTTTTCTTCTGGCTTTTTTATTGGCACTAGTTTCAGGCTCCTCGTCCTCTTCAGCTTTCTGCTCAGTTTATAATAAAGCCAGCTGCAGTGACCAAAGAAATGAGTTATAATTAAAAAATATAATAGTAATGATGTAAATGGTTTTCAGCTGCCAATTTTAGGTAATGATGTGATCACAAAAAACATTACCTCTTCAAGAATAGAACTTCCACAAAATCAAAACCATCTTTGCAGAGTACCTATTACCATAAGAATTTCACCACAATCATCAGTGACTATTTTTATATGAACAAGTGTCTTTACTATTAAAGTAGAGAGGAACTTAAAATAGAGCTAGAGGAGTAACAATTTTCTTTAGTGTGTACTTAAGACTGATTGTGCTTGTTTGTGAAGGTAACAACAATAGATTGCAAATTTCGAACAAAATTTCCTTTAAACTTTCTTGGTACAACTTAGGTCATGCAATTGATAGTAGAGTACAACTCATTTACATTTCATCCCACAAAATTTGACCTCTATAGAATGAGTGATTACTCACCCTTCACAATACATCCCCTCCCAATTTTCCACCCCAAATAACCAAATCCTTGGTCCTTTCAGAGGTTTTTCTGTGCATTTCCATAATTGACTAAAATATTCAATAAATTCCGAGGAACCCACAACTGACAAATGTGTATTATTAAAATTTTTATCTTGCAAAATCTGTCATAATAGCACAAACCAAGTAAAATCAGGTAAAACTAAAAAGTAATGGATTGGACTTTGTACCGCCTGCATAAGTGGATTGTTGGTACAGGTGAATGAACTCAATGAATGCCTGGAACCTCCTAGGAAAACCCTCACTCCAAAATATTGTTCTTTTGAACAAAATTTTCAAAATTTTACCCTAACTAAGGCATCAGAAGCTTTATTTCAGGTAAAAACAAAAGCAAAGGGCAACAAATTTACGGGCACGTTTCATGATGATACGAAAGTTCAACACTTCAACCAAATTTGAGCAACATATATTCATTGCATTATAATGTCAACAAAGGCATATACCGCTTTCACCACTGCCGCCAACTAAAGCATTTTCCCATCAGGTGAAGAGGTAAGTGAATAAATGCATACACAAACAAAGTAGTAAAAACTTAACCAATTTACAAATCAAATAGGGGGGGAATACATACAACCATCTTGAAGTTTGGCCATTTTGCATATTGGCACCATAACTTGCGAACCTTTTGATTTAGTCCATAACTACAAATATTTCACTACGCAGTCCTTCTGTTTAATTGAAAACTTGAAATTAACACACAAACAGGCTCATGACATCATTCAATTCTAAGCTTCCATTTGTATGATAACCATACCATCAATACATAAAATTTCAAAATATCAATATATAAAATACATGATTTGAATAAAAAATATAATAATTTAGATAACTAAAATATGGGAGCAAAGTCATATTAATATTTGTAGAGAAATATTTAATTTACAACAATTATTATTATAGTTATTAATTTACAACAAAATATGGGAGCAACTTATTTATTTTATTAATATAGTTATTAATTTCAAATAAATTTATTATTTACAACAATTAATATTAAAAAATGATTAGAACTTACAAAATAAAATAAATAAGACCAGACCCTAAAAAATGTAATCATTTAAATTAAAAATAAAAAAAATTCAAATAAATATTTAGAGGTATTGTAAAATAAGCATCTGAACGAATAATTTAATGGGTGAAGCAAATAAGAATGATTAGCGGATTAGTCATGGCTAAGAGTCTGAAGAAGAGGATTTTAAAATTCATCATTTCAGTTTGCAAAAAGATCGGAGTCCAGGGTTATATAGTCTCCATTAAATATTACTTGTATGCAGATCAGACCAACATTTTGTAATTTTTTAACAAGGACTTGGTCAATTTGAGATGAGGAAAACAGAAAGATCAACTGGATTCTTTCTCTGTTCCTCCAAAATACATAACAAGAAGATTTAATAGTGCTACTGATATTTAAGTAAAAGATAAAATGTAGCAAAAGAAATATAGGAAAGGAGGAAATTAGTCAAACTACAACCCATAAAATAGCTAAAGAAAAAAAAAGAAAAGAGATAACCTACTTTTCCAGTGTGCTGAGTATGCTCATGGGCTGCCATTTGCCAATTACTTGTATGCATATAGAAATCCCTCAAGGATTCACCTGGCTTCACATCCAACAAGAAACAATGAAGAAGGCAGTCATATAAAGAAAAATACTAATTGAAGCTCGGAGGTGCTTTTGTAGGCAAAAAGACAACCAGACACAATCAAGAAAGGCAGTAGGTCAGCCAGACAACGAGACACAATCATAATGATCAAACAGTACATATGGGAAAATTTGAGGGATACTGATAAATAAATGCATAACTATGGTTAATTTGAAACAAAATTAGCTTCTTATAAGGGGATTAGTATTTTACTCTCATTGTCTTGGTAAACAAGCAATTGGAAACCACTACGCCCGGCTGGCCACATAGCTCCACATAGCTTCCAATTTTTTCTTGCCGCTACAGCACAAAACCAGTTTGGTGTTAGTCACAGAAAAAACTCTATCAACATTATTACATCAAACTGCCCGACATTTCGGTGCAGTACTTGGAATAGCAAATAGTATATTAACATATTTAGGACCAGTAAAGTACGTATAAAAATAAATTTACCTTAAATTGATCAAGTTCAAATACAATAGAACGTCGTAGTACCTGCAAAACCAATTAAGTGAATCAATACCAATGATCAGTCTCTAATGGTAAATGGTTTAAAAAAATTCCTTTAACTCTCACATGTGAGTAGCATCTAGATGTGAAATCTAAACGGTTCGATAACATACAATGATAGAGAGGTGGAAATAGAATTTCATGACATAATTATGAAAATACAAATTAGCTTCTGAATATGGATTCAAACCACATCTATAAATTGCCATTAAACCACAAAACAACACTTCAGTTTAAGAAAATGCCATAACAATCAACTACATGACAAATTTCAGAAGGTTTCTATATGGCATTTCACAGGACAACTTTAAGTGTCTTCCTCTGAATACTAAATGCTAGTTCCTATGGATAATGCTTTTCTCAAGACAAAATTTAAAGTCACAGTGAGCGAATTATGTAAACTCAAGACAAACATAAATGGGAACTGAAAGAAAAATATAAAATCGGATTGAACCTGAGAATATTGTCGTGCAGATTCCACATCTCTATCTCCAGAGTCCAGAACAGTGGTGATCATGGAATTTCTTTAGGCCAGAAATAAAATTTATCAAGGAATAAAATGACTCTACCAATCCCCTCCCTCCCTCCCTCTACTTTTAATAGTTTCCTCTAACAAAATTCCCAACTGACCTTATTCCACTTGCCGCAACTTAAAATCCCACATTGTCCCGTATTCACATCATGCTTGCTACTAAATAACTTTAATTTCTTTAGGCCAACACACCCATTCCAAATACAACTAGAAACCAAAAAGATGGAAGAAAAATCCCATGAAAGTTCACTAAACCACAAATGTTGTGCATCGACTATCATACACACAAAAAATGGCATAAGCAAAAACAATTTCCATCCCTTAAAAAGAAAATATAGAAATCAATGTTGCCAAGCTAACATTCACTAGAAAAGAAAACATCCAAAGAAGTCTGTAACTTCTGTTAATTAGAAGCTCAGTCTCTGCTTCCCTGGCAAGCTTTTCATCAGATGCAGGAAAAAGTTTTTTTAATACAAATCAAAAAGAACTAAGCTTTCCCAACAACCTCACTTCTCTAAGTGTATCATAAAAGCCACCAAAAAGAATAATAACCTTGTAATGGAATAATACCTGCAAATGAACCAAACAATGCGACCAAAACATGTGATGAAGACAAAACACCAAATTCGTATAGGTTTCATATATACTTTTTTGGTTTAGACCCTTGGTATCCAAAAGTCACATTGGACCCCAAGTCACCAACTAATCTAGGTTGAGTCAGATGAACCCGGAGTGGGGACAAAGCTCTCCCCAGTCCCCACACCCTTTTTTAATTCACAAGACTCGGACCTTAATATATATATATATATATATAGGACAGCACAAACATGTTCCTGAAGATAGCAATAACAAGAAAAGTTCAAATAATAACAGATATGTTGGAGTGGACACGCCATCTATTTATCAATGAGAAAGTTCGGATAGGATGAGAGATAGGGAAAATATTAAAATGTTTAAGGCTCTCTTTTTAAAAAAAAAATGGGGAAGGGAAGGGGAAAATTTTATTAATTAAAGTGGCACTAATGGCCATTTTACAACCGTCATCGAGGGGATTCAAACTTTGTACCTTGATGCTACAAGGCTAAGCTCTTACCACTGAGCTAGTATCTCAAGTATGTGGCTCTCAATGATTAGAAGAGTAATGCAACTAACCTCAAAGTGTGTTAAACAAGAAGTATAAAAAAAATCGGGAAGAATGGTCAATATTCTACAACATAAAGAACAAAGTTGCCACGTCTTAGCTACAGTAGTCGGCAGAAACAAAAATAATCTATACCGGTGAGGACTTATAAATTAGGAACACAGTTGCAATTTCTTAACAAATGCTAACAAATATGATGAACTACAAAAGATAAAATAAACTTTTGATAGCCTTTTCTGCAATTCACAGAATGCAGTGTTGAAAAAAAATTGAGATGTGCAAGTAATCCAACCTTGCAGCCTTTTCTGCAATTCATATACAACATCATCTGTAACTTGTGTAACGTATTAAATTAACAGATAGATAATCATGTTTTCAGGTAGCTTCTTGGAGTGCAGAAGGATAATCGTTCCAAGAGTCAATAACCCCAAAAGCAAGGGCAATTAACTCATTTGATAAAAGGAAACCATTTGGATCACTTAGCCTCATATAGGCTACTCTCCTTTCTAAGTCAGTTTCGTCCAAAAGAGAATTGTTGATGTCGTCTATTCTAACAGCTCTCCTTTGCTCGTCCAAAAAAACCACATGTCCACTCTCAACATAAGGTTTATAAACCTCAACCAGAGAGAGAACCAGAGAGCTGCCAAATGATTCTTGGAAACGCTTCAAGTCTAGACCTCTTGCTGTTCTCAAGGACAGCATCGCAACATCCAATGCTTTGTCCTTGCTATTAATGTTTTCATCAGATGAGCTATTTACTGATCCATTTTCCAGATTTTCCACAAATTTCATGTACTCGTTCACCTTCCTGGGTCTTGAAAACCTCAAACCACCAATAAAACTAGTAGAGCCAAGGCCAAAGGCATAGAAAGGCTTGTACTTCCAATAGGTAAAGTTGTGTCTACACTCATAACCACTCTTACAGTAGCTGCTGATTTCGTAATGGTTATAATTGGCATCACGAAGCATCCTTGAAGCCATCGTATAAAAATCAGCGGATTGTGTCTCAGAAGGCAATGGAAATTCCCCTGGTGAATACCTGTTAACATTTTCACCTTCAGCTTCCAAATCATCATCATTATAATAAACCTTAAAAAATAAACCAAAAAATTACCAATGCTGCTAGTGTAAGAGTAAACCACCAATTTCATTGATAAAGTTACACACTTTTTCCGTGTTGTCACTTAAGTAAATACAAATAATAAGTGGTAATAGTAAGTAGCCTTTAGCGTTTTGTCACATTCGTCCTGTTAGGAAGATTACTTATTATTTTCATTTACTCGAATGACAAAATAGGAAAAAGGGTGTAAGTTTAGGCGCGAAATCGGTGGTTTAGTCGCTAGTGTAAAATATGGGCGCCACTTACAGCCTTCCAAATTTTGTGCCTTGTTCAATTTGCAGATCATAAACAGAAACATGAGTTGGTTTTGCCTCAATGGCAAGCCTTAAACTTTCCTCCCACATTTCACTGGTCTGATGAGGCAATGAAGCAATAAGATCAATACTCCAATTCTCAACCCCACACTTTTTAACAATATCAATAGCCTCGTGAACCTCATCCAAACCATGTGCCCTCCCACAACTCTTCAACAGCTTCTCCTGAAACGCTTGAACTCCCAAAGAAACTCTATTCACTCCCAACAACATCATCTCTTCCATTTTCTTATAATCAAACGTACCTGGGTCCATTTCCATCGAAATTTCTGCACTTTTACTCACCCCAAATTTCATTTTCAATGTCTCCAAAACCGTTCCAACCATACTTGGAGGAACCAGAGACGGCGTCCCACCACCAAAAAACACCGTCTGAAGCGGCGTCTTTGCAGAATCAAGGTCATCTTCTATTTTAGTTGCATTGATTTCTCTGCAGAGCCATTGAATGTAGTTTATGACACGCGGGTCATCGTCTGTTTGTGTTGAAGCGGAGCCGAGAGCGACGATGGGGAAGTCGCAGTAGTGGCAGCGTTTACGACAGAAAGGGAGGTGAATGTAAGCTGAAGAAGGGGTGATGGTTGGGTTGTTTTTGAGTGAGGAGTTTTGTCGAACAGTTTGTGTGCTGTTTGAAAGAGTGTTTGTGATTACGCGGGTTGATGGTTTTGGTTTGGGCGCTAGTGCACAAAAAATGGGTGTGAATGTTGATTTTAGCATTGTGGGTGCACAATGCTAAGTGTTCGCTGAAAAAGAATTATAGAGATATTTGAGGAACCAATCAATCAAAATTCTTTCGTAATTTGCAGTTTTGTTTGATAAGTTCATCATCTAATTATTTAATGTTATGTCAATTTTTTTATAATTTTATTTTATTATACATTTATGAAATAGTGTCCATATTTTCTAAATTAAACTGTTTGGTCCTTCGTTTACTGGATTTATCGTAGTGGTGATGATTCATTTCCCCAGCTCAAAATATGAAGAGAAAATGCATTTTTAATCGCTGATTACACTGAATTTTAGGCCAAATTTCGCTATTTTTTATCAAAAAAATGAGTTAGAATCAAAATTGTGATAATTAAAGATCAAACAATTTGATTTAAAAAAAACTATTTTTGTGAGCTTGATAAGATAGGGGACAAAAAGCGTAATTAAATCTAATTATTAATTATTTTATAACAAATTTAAATTTTAAATCAATTTTATATACAAGATATCAATTTTATACTTTTTTTTTCTTTGTACACCAAAAAAAAAACAAAAGGCTCACTTTTATCTTAAAAAACATTCACTTTACAAAATTATAGAATTATTACGGGTAATTTATGTGAAATTTATAGGTAATTTGGTTTAATTGTTGAAATAGCTCATGTAATATGAGTGACGTCTGGAAATAACCTCTATAGAAATAAAAACACAGATTTTACCCTTGTCATTTGAGATTATTCATACTTTGATCCTCCAGCAACCTAGTTAGACACTGACGTGAGAGAGGATCTTGTCACGTGGTTGCTGACTTGTTGTCGCGTAGATTTTTTTTATGATGTAGCATTTTTTTTAAGGATTGACGATGTGGCATTTGTTGCATAATTTTTTTCCTCGGTTTTTTTTTTGCATATATTTTTTTCTTGTAAACATTAATCGAGGGAAAAAATAAAGAAAAAATATACCATTTTTTCTCTAGTCATAAAGTCCATAAAAATGACCTAGATGTAAAACTTTTTTATGATTTTTTTCAGACTTATTTAGGTACCGTTTGACCCGGTTTTTTTCTACTTCTCTACACTTTTAAGGAGAAGGTAGGTCAAACACAATATCTATTAAGTACTTACTAAAAAAATATTTTTAACATTGTCGCGGTGATTTTTGGATATCAAGCTATTAATTAGCGTTGACTCGCAATTTTAAGATTCATCACCGATCTTTTATTTTTCCGAAGAAAAGGGAGAAAGTTCGAAAAACCCTATTTTTTAGAGATCAAGGTCCGGGGGTTGGTTAGTACTCTATAGGAACCTCTTGCTTTTAATTATCTTTATGCTAAATTGATTATTTGTTTGTGAAGAAATGCCTAAGTGTAAAAAGATTAAAGAGATGAGTTTGAAAAAAAAAATGTTTTTGTTATTTTGTTGATTTGGAAAGACAAAGTCTTTTGCCTACATACCCAAATGGGATCAAAATCATGTAGTTTGGGGTAAAAAGCCGAGTGATTTGTTTTGGTTGATTTTAAAGTTTTGGAAAAAAAAAGTTTTGAGAAAGATAAGAGGCCGTAAAGGCATAGAAGAATAAAAAAGAAGTGAGTTTGATTGATTTTAAGTTGATGAAAAAAGTTTTGATTGATTACAGATTGATTAAAGTTTAATTAAGAAAGAAAAGACAAAGATTGATTTTTTTTGAAATTTTGAATATAAAGTGTTTTTGGGTTTTGACTATTTGACTTTTTTTGAGAAAGTTTGATTAAGTCCTAATGTCCAGAGGCTAAGGTAAGCTGAGATAGTCTGAAGCGTGCCGGATCCCTCAAAATGACGTTGGATCAAGTGAGGGTCTTTTTCCTCGGATACGGTCATTATTACATTATCGTCCTCGACATAAAGCATAAAAAATAAATGTGGTGTCGGTGCGATATTCTCATTTATATTTTTTTACATTGGACCTAGATACATTCTAATGGAAATAAAATAAATGACAAAAATAAGAAAATAAAATTGCAAAAAAGAATTAAAGTAAATATGCTAAAAAGAAATAAAAATGCATGAAATGCAAAACAATAAGTAAATATGGTGCATAAAATAAATAAAGGAAATAAAAATGCAAGACATAAAATAAACATGATGCTGAAAATAAAAAAAAATGAAATAAAAATGCAAGACATAAAATAAATATGATGCTAAAGATAAAAATATGCAAGACATAAAATAAATATGATGCATAAAATAAAAAAGAGGAAATAAAATGCAAGACATAAAATAAATATGGTGCTGGAAAATAAAAATGCAAGACATAAAATAAATATGGTGCATAAAATAAATAAAAAAAATAAAAATGCATGATATACTGAAAATAAAAGTAATAAAAATAAAAATGCATAAAAAGAAAATAAAAAGATAGACAAATAAAAGAAATAAAAGAAAGAAAAAGAAAAGGAAAAGATAGAAAGAAGGGGGGGTGCAGCAGCAGAAAGGGAGGTGCAGTAAGCAACTGAATAGAGAAACAGAAAAAAGGAAGGATGGGCCGCAGATCAGGTTGGGCCTAGGCATATAAATCTGATTTTTTCAGATTTCTTCTTCATTTTCTACTCTTCTCCCTCTCTCTTACTCCCTCTTCTCTCTAAACCTCTCTCCCTTCTCTCTAGCTTGCAGCCACCGGAGAACTTTCCGGCGCGGTGGATGGCCGGCGGCGCCACCGCGCCGGAGCAGTTTTTGCCCCTTTTTTAAAAAAATTTATGTTTCTTAAAATCCATTTTCCGGACTTAGTTTTTCGAAAACCTTTTTCAAAATAGCAAGATCTAGGTTTTAACTTTGAAGAAAATAACCTTTTTGGTTTGCATTCTGCTTACTTGGGTTCGGTTGTGTGTTTGATGCTGGTTGTGCCCTGTTTGGGTTCGGTTGTGTGGCCGGATTTGGTCTTGGTTTTATGTGGCTAGGCCGAGTTCGGTTCTGGGTTCGTTGTGGTTGATAATTCTGTTTGGTTACTGTTGATTTTGTAAAAAAGAAAATTGGGGTTTGATTGTGGTGGTGGTGGTGGGCTTCGCGCGGTGGTTTGTGAGGTTTTGGGAGGTGGTGCGCGTTGGTGTGGTATGGGGAAGGAGGTTGGGGGCCGAGTGTGTGTGTTGAGGGGGTTGAGATGGTGGTTGAGGTGCTGGTTGGTGGCCGGATTGCACTGTGTTGGTACTGTGTACTCTGACAAAACTCTGACCCCCTGTGAACAGTGCATTAAATGCACCATTTATAGTAAAAAAAACTAGGGTTTGAAAAAATTATGGACAAAATTGCCCCTCTGGGCCTGGACTGAAAAAATGGACTTAAAAAAAACTAAAATAAAAAACAGTAAAATGCAATAAAATAAAAAACGAAAATAAATAGAAAACACTAATAAAAAAGAAATTAAAAAAAGAAAAAAACAATAAAAGAAATTAAAAAAGAAAAAAAAATAAAATAATAATAATAATAATAATAATAATAATAATAATAAAATAAAAACGGTCGCCTTTGGAATAAAAATGAGGTATTTTAAAATACCTCGGGTCAAAAATGGGGTATGACAAATATTTTTTCCCTTAAAAAAATATTTTAACATTTTTTTATTTATTATATATTTGTACAATATTTTGTCAACTTTTAACTTAAAAATAGCTTTAAAACTAAAAAAATAATAAAGTAACCAAACAACTTTAACTTCTTTCTTAAAGCCCTTAATTTTAACTTTGTTTTAAAGTAGTTTTTGAACAGTAAAAAAGTCATGTCAAACGATGCCTTAGGACGTTCAAATAAGGCCTCCCACATAAAATTATAACTTTTCATCAAGAGCCGAATTAATTATTAATTTTTTTATAAGCCAAGAGAAATGTTAGGTATCAGGGATGTTAGAGTATAAAGCTATTAGGCTTTATACTTATGATATATTAGAGACTCTATGTAATGTAATCCAGTTGGCACTAGTAGAGTGTCACATGTCCCTCTTAAGTCCTTGTGACTATAAATATGTGTAACCTGTTCAGATTCTATCAATGAGAAAATATTGAGTTAGTTACACAATTCTGTTACAATCTCTCTCTCTCTCTCTCTCTCTCTCTCTCTCTCTCTCTCTCTCTCTTTCTTCTCTCTCAAGCTTTTCATTCATCATCAATGGTGGAATCCTAACATGGTATCATAGAGCTTCTGTTCGATAATGAGCCATGGCTTCTTCTACACCTTCTCCTACGCAAACGCACACATCTGAAGCACAACGCATCATTGCGGCGGCTTCGAAACCGTTCAAACAAGTAGTTTCAGTCAAGCTTGATGATACAAACTGCCTTCAATGGAAGCAACAAATTGAAGGAGTGTTGTGAGGCACAAAAATGGTGAAATACGTTGTTTCACCTCAGATTCCTCCCGTTTTTCTCAACGATGCTGCGCGAGAGGCTGGAACTGAGAATCCGGCGTATACAAAGTGGGAGGAACAAGATTCCTTGCTTTGCACTTGGATTCTTTCCACAATTTCTTCTTCTATGCTTTCGTGCTTTGTTCGCTTGCGCCATTCGTGGCAGGTGTGGGATGAAGTTCATAGTTATTGCTTTACGCAGATGCAAACTCCTTCAAGACAACTCAGATCTGAACTTTGCGCCATTACCAAAGGTTCGTGTTCAATCGCAGATTTCATCGCTCGTATTCGCACTATCTATGAATCTCTTATGTCAATTGGTGATCTTGTGCCTCATCGTGACCTAATTGAGGGTAGTTCTTGAAGCTTTACCCAAAGAATTTAATCCTATAGTTGCTACTGTTAATAGTCAGGCTGAAATGATCTATTTGGATGAACTTGAGTCTCAATTACTCACTCAAGAAGCACGTAATGAAAAATTCAAGAAAGCATTAAGTGGAGACTTTGTTTCTGTTAATCTGACTCAATCTGCTACTCCTGATGATAAGAGTCCTAATAATCAGTCTCAGTTTGGTCCTTACTTTGACCAGAATCCTAATTTTCCTTCAAATCCAAATGGAAATAATGCCTCTCAGTTTTTCAACCCTAATTTTGGTGGAAGAAATGGTGCTTCTAGAGGCATGGGATTTCGCGGAGGACGTTTTAGAGGAAGAGGGGGACGTAGCTTTGGAAGAGGTTCTATTCAGTGTCAGATTTTCTATAAAACTGGTCATGATGGTAGCATCTGTTACTACAAGTTATATGTTCCACCTCAGTTTGAAGGATATGGTTCCTATGGTGGAGCTTTTGGTGGTTATGGCTCTATAAGTGGTTATGGTGCTCCTCCCAATGTCTGGATGCAAGGTGCTGCTCAGAGAGCTCCTTCTGGTACTGAACTTAGACCTTCCTTTCCTCCTCAATTTGGCAATCTCAGGCCTCCTGCTCCTCAAGCTTATCTAACTGGAATTGAATCCACTAGCTCCAATTCATTGAATATTAGCTGGTATCCTGATTCTGGTGCCACACATCATGTTACTCCTGATGCTAACAGTCTTATGGATGTCATTTCCCTCTCAGGTTCAGACCAGGTGCACATTGGTAATGGTCACGGTCTGTTAATCAACTCTGTTGGCTAAATGAGTTTTACTTCTCCCTTTTCTACTCATACTACTCTCAAACTTAACAATTTGCTTCATGTTCCTTCCATAACTAAAAACCTTGTTAGTGTTAGTCAGTTTTCTAGAGATAATAATGTGTTCTTTGAGTTCCATCCTAACATTTGTTATGTCAAATCTCTGGGTTCTTCTAAGATCCTTCTAAGAGGACACCTTGGAGATGATGGTCTCTATCAATTTGATCACCCTTATGTGTCCAAGACAACTGCTGATTCAGCTTACTCCAGCCTTGTTGTCAACTCTGCTTGTCATGCTAATAATTGTTTCTCATACTTTAGTTTTCCTTTGTTTAGATCTCAATGTAATAATGTTGAAAGTGTTAGTGCTTCAACTAGTAGCAATAGTAGCAATAGCAATTCTAGTCATGCTTCTGCTTCATTGTATAAAATTTGGCATAGTAGACTTGGTCATCCTCATCAGGAGGTACTAAAAAATGTATTGAAGCTTTGTAATAAGCATTTACCTAATAAAAGTCCTTTTGATTTCTATCCAGCTTGTTGTTTGGGAAAGTCACATAGACTCCCCTCGGTTTCCTCTACTACATCCTAAAATGAACCTCTTGAGCTTGTTTTCTGTGATTTGTGGGGTCCTGCATCTGTTGAGTCCCATGGGGGCTGCTTTTATTTTTTAACCTGTGTAGATGCCTATTCAAGATATACATGGATTTTTCCTCTTAAACTGAAGTCTCACAAACTGACCACATTTCAAAATTTCAAAAATATGGTTGAACTTCAGTATAACTTTCCCATTAAATTTGTTCAAACTGATGGTGGGGGTGAGTTTCGTCCTCTCACTCAGTTCTTGAACACCTTAGGTATCACACACAGACTGACCTGTCCCCACACCCATCATCAGAATGGCTATGTGGAAAGAAAACATAAACACATAGTTGAAACAAGCCTGATACTGTTGGCTCATGCTAAGCTACGTCTATATTTCTGGGATCATGCATTCTTAACAGCCACCTATCTCATAAATAGACTGCCTTCCCCTACTCTTGATGACAAATCACCCTTCTTCATTCTTCACCTTCAATTCCCTGATTACAGATTTTTAAAGAGTTTTGGATGTGCTTGTTTTCCGTTTACCAGACCTTACAACACTCAGAAATTAGAATATTGTTCAAAAGAGTGTGTGTTTCTTGGGTACTCACCATCCCACAAAGGATACAGGTGCTTGGATCCCACAGGAAAATTTTTTATTTCAAAGGATGTTGTCTTCAATGAACACATATTTCCTCATGCTGAAATGTTTTCATCCGTTGAGTCCTCTCATGATCCTGTTGACAGTCCCATCTTACCTACATTTCTTCATACTATGGTTCCTATATCCAGTACTTCCCCTCTTGAGAGCCCTCAGTCCCATCCTATTGCTACTACTTCCACACCTGCTACTAGTCATCATTCTCTGTCAACTACTACACCTCATCAGCATTCTATTCCAAGTTAACAACATGCCAATTATGTCATCCCAACTTCAAGTTATCATAGCTCCAGGTCCTCATCCCATAGTCATCATAATCTTCCTCTTGGACCTCTTTTGGATCCCATTCCTATCAATATTCTTCATCATTCCCCATCTGGTAGTCACTCTCTCTCTGCTGAGTCCAGTAGTGGCCAATCTGCACCTCTCCCTAGTGTTAGTCAACCTCTCCCCACTGAACCTCCTGTTGTGCCTCACCGTATTCATCCTAATAATACTCACTCTATGGCTACTAGAGGTAAGCTTGGTATAGTACAAAAGAGAATTCAACCTACTTTTCTTCTCACTCACATTGAGCCTACCAGTTATAAGCAAGCCATGAAAAATCCTGAGTGGCTCCAGGCTGTGAAACTTGAGTATGAGGCTTTTCTGAAAAATAATATTTGGACTCTTGTGAATCTACCTGCTAACAGACAGGATGTGGGATGTAAATGGGTATTCAGATTAAAGCAAAATCATGTTACTGTGAGAACTGTTCTGACATTGGCAGTCACAAACAAATGGTGCATTCAACAACTTGATGTGAACAATGCTTTTTTAAATGGTTATTTAGAAGAATAGGTGTTAATGACACAACCTCCTGCTTTTGAGGAAAATGATTCTTCTCTTGTTTGCAAGCTGAATAAAGCATTGTATGGCTTGAAGCAAGCCCCTAGGGCCTGGTTTGAAAGGTTGAGGTCTACTTTGATCAAGTTGGGTTTCACTCCTAGTAGGTGTGATCCATCTTTGTTTACTCTCCATGCTAACCAGCACAGCACATTCATTCTAGTGTATGTTAATGATATAATCATCACTGGAAGTTCTAAACAAGTGCTTAAACAAATAGTTCAGAAGCTACATTCAGAATTCTCTCTCAAAGATCTAGGCAAGCTTGATTACTTTCTAGGAATTGAGTTGCATCACTCTGCAACTGGCTCTCTTCTTTTGTCTCAAACCAAGTACATACATGATTTGTTAATCAAAGCTAACATGGCAAATGCTAATGGTGTTGCTTCTACTATGGCTTCAAGCACAAAGCTGTCTAAATATGGCTTTAATCATGTTTCTGACCCTACCTTTTTTAGATCTATAGTGGGTGGTTTACTGGTTTACAATATGCAACAATTACCAGACCTGAGATCTCATATTCAATTAACAAGGTATGTTAGTTTCTCTCTGCACCTCTAGTTGACCACTAGAAAGCAGTAGAAAGGATACTTAGATATCTGCAAGGTACTATTCAACATGGTCTTCTCATCAACCCTGCTCCATTGAATGGACCTATGTATCTTATAGGCTTCTGTGATGCTGACTGGGCTTCTGACCTAGATGACAGAAGAAACACCTCAGGTGCTTGCATCTTTCTAGGTCCCAATCTCATCTCCTGGTGGGCCAAGAAACAAACAATGGTTGCTAGATCCAGTGCTGAAGCAGAATACAAGAGTCTATCTCAAGCTTCTGCTGAAATTTTGTGGATGCAGTCTATCCTCAAAGAACTCAGAGTTCCAACTAAAGTGCCTCATATATTTTGTGATAACCTAAGTGCTGTATCTCTAGCTCACAATCTAGTTCTTCATTCCAGAACCAAGCACATGGAGCTGGATATCTTCTTTGTGAGGGAAAAGGTTATCAACAAGAGCCTGATTGTTTCCCATATTCCAGCACAAGACCAATAGGCTGATATTCTTACTAAACCTATATCAGCATCAAGATTTCTGGAACTCAGGGACAAACTGAGGGTCCCTGACCCCATCAGTTTGAGGCGGGAATGTTAGAGTATAAAGCTATTAGGCTTTATACTTATGATATATTAGAGACTTTATGTAATGTAGTTCAGTTAGCACTAGTAGAGTGCCACATATCCCTCTTAAGTCCTTATGACTATAAATATGTGTAACCTGTTCAAATTTTATCAATGAGAAAATATTGAGTTAGTTACACAATTCTATTACAATCTTTCTCTCTCAAGTTTTTCATTCATCACCAATGGTGGATTTCTAACAAGGGAGAATCTGAAACATCCCAACTAGGTTGGCACCCAACAGAAACTCCCTTCATCTACCGCCTTCCCAATATGTATTATTAAAAAAAGGAGAAAAGGTATATACAAAAGGGGGGACTAGATCAAAACCCTCAAAGTATACAAAAAGGAAACAACAAAAAGGCCAACAAAAGGCTAAGGAAATCGAAAATTAGGCAAGCCATTCTTGTCCTTATTCAAATGACACAAATCACGTAAAGTAACTCTGGAATCAGTATTACCGATCCCCTGAATATTCCAAAAAATAATATTCATTGAGATGATGGAGGAGGACCCTGGGATCGGGTTTGATAAGCAACCTTGTTGATTTTCTTCCTCTGAGATTTCGATATAACCGGCGAAAAAGGCACTTCGACAGCTGCACTATGTGCTAACCAAGTCTTCATAAAATTCATTTCCTTTTGCAGGGTTGGATCCACTGCTGCATCAGAAGCAGCCATAATACTACTAACATCTGGGACACTTTCTTTGACTGGAGAAATAATCGATTGTTGATCCACACAACAAAGATCAGCCCTCACCACTTCATCTGTAACATTCGAGATATGGAAGGAGGTACTTGTCAAATCAGTGGGGTGATTTTCAGCAGTTTAGTGATGAGGAGACTTTGACAGTTCTTCGGGAATGTATTCAACATGAGCTGGATGTGAATGAACTATCTCAGCAACAATTTGTGCTTGCTGGTCAACATTTTGTTGAATTGTCGCAGTGGCCAATGATGCTGCTCGTTGCGCTTGCGGTGTAATGGTTTCCGATTCTTATGTAACCTGAGTCATTTGTGCTTGCTGGATGGTTTGTATTTGCAATGTAACTTCCAACACCTGCGCATGTGACCTCTGTTGTGTATGTTGTGCGACCTGAACATCAGGAATATATGTAATTGGTGATTCGATATGTGCCTCTGCTGCTGCAGTTGTCGGGACAATAGATTGTGGTACTATTTTCTGTGGAATTTCAAACGCTTTAGAAGAACCAATGTCAGATGGATTATCTTTAATAGGCACCCAATCAAGCTTGCTAGCCGGAACTTGTTTCGTGCCTTGGACAACATTTTCCTTAGCTACTCTGTTGTCCTTCCGGGGATATAACCAACGACAAGCGGTAACATCATGACAGAGATTCTGACAGTGGGAGCAGAAGTCCGGAAGCCATTCATAGGCCACCTCCACGCTAAAAGAGAAATCATCTTTATCTAATTATGAATTTTTAAAGCACTAAAAAGTAAAAAATCAAAACAATGAAAACCCCGACTCCAAAATAAAATTACGAGTTGATTTTTTACAGATACCTCTATATAAGTACATACAAAGGATATGTAAAGTTTCATAAAATTCCAAAGATGCCTCGTTTTATTTTGATTTTCTGATCAAAACGTGCAAAATCGCAATTTTTCGATCAAATTTTGTTCCACAATTTTTCAGTCATGTTTAAAACATCATAAGAATTTCCATCATGAAATTTTGGAATTTTTAAATGAGGGAATACTTAATTATGAATTTTTTAAGAAATTCATAATTAATTCGTCTGTCGTTTAAAAACTCAAAGATTTTGTGGTGGAATTTGTTATGATGCTCTAAACATGTGTGTAAAATTGGAGAGCGAAATTTGACCCGTGAGTATATGTTTACTCGGAACAAAATTGCGATTTTGCACACTTTGATAAAAAAAAAAGCAAAATAAATCGAGGTGTTTTTGGAATGTTATAAATCTTTACAGACCCTCTTTATGTATTTTTTTATAGAGATTTCTGCAAAAAAAGTAGCTCAAAATTTGATTTCTAAGTTGAGGTTTCTATGGTTTTGGTTTTTTATCTTTAAAAATTCATAATTGATCCGATCATTTTCGAAAAGTTCTAATTTATGTTGGAGGCCTTATTTCAATGTCCTAAACAACCCTGCAAAAAAACATGAAAAAATACGACCTCTAGGCCATTTTTCAGACTTAATGTCTTTAGGATAAAATGATCAATTTTTCTTTATTTCAGTCCCTCAAACAATGTTAGCAAAAAAATTTGTTGAGGAAAAAAAATTATGTAAAAAATTATGATCAATTTATGTTTTTATTTTTACGGGGGATGTTTTTAGACTTTGCATATATTAGTTACTTCAATAATTAACTCTTTATGATTTTATTCTACACAACTTTTTTTTGCTAATAAAAACTTAGGATTAGGGATAGCGTCTCAATAGTCCAAAGTATAGAAGATCTTAGGACTTGCAAGATCAGGCTTTTTACCATTAGATCAAATCGTTAAAATTTCACCACATTACTCAGTCTAAGGTATGTATTTATTTATTCAGCATTAATCACTAAAGCACACCACTCACAAAAATAAAAAATCTTCGTCCTATTTATCTGTTGCAACAAGTGTATTCACAAAGGACTATTCTATGGTGATTAAGGCTAACCGAGTTGTGGAAGATGTTTCTCATGAGACTATGCTTATAGGGTGGAAGCTTCCCCCAGATGGTTGGGTTAAATTGAACACAAATGGATCATGCAAGGAAGGTGAGAGAGCTGATTGTGTCCATGAGCAAAGGCAGTGAAGTGAAGGAGGGCAAAATGTCCATGAGCAAATTTTCCGGCCACAAAGTAAAAAATATATATATCCCTTCTAAGGATGACGAGCCTTTATTTATCGGATGGCTTCCCAAACAACCTATCAAGGGTGTTGGGAATTGTCAAGTTTCTTAAATAAAGAAAGAGGTTAAAAAATATTAGCTATTGGAGAAGTTCCACATCGCTCAATGTGGTGAAGCAAGGGGAAGACCAAGGCTATATATTGGATATATGTTCTTTGTTTTAGATACACCAGTCAGTAGCACCAGGCTAATAATAATTCTCTGGTTGTCGGTTTAGACAACGGTGGTGATTTTTTCTCCGATTTTAGAGTTTCCACGTTTTATTTTTAAAAAAATAGAAAACAAAAGGCAAACTATCTTATTAACAAGTAAATTTTCTAGGATAAAACTAATTATTATTCCTCCAATGGCAGACATTTAATAGGGACTTTGTCTGTACAGTAGCATCCCTAACAAATATCAAATAATATTTTAACATAGTTAGGAACAGTATAATATGTATGAGGATAAGTTTATCTTGAATTAATAAAGGTCAAATACAAATAGATTATTGTAGCACTTACAAAACCAATTAAAAAGTGGAATAGAAATGCCATTCACGGTAATCATTATACTAATTATTAGTCTGTCAAAAAAAAATATACTAATTATCAATCTTTAATAGTATATGTCTTAGAGAATTTTATTTAACTCTCAAATCATATGTAAAGAGAACTAAATGCAGAATCTAAATGATTTAACAATATACAATAGTAATAGAGAGGCGGAAATAAAATTTCATGACATAATTATGATACTGCAAATGAGCTTCTAAAAATAGATTCAAACCAAGTATGTACCCCTTCCGTCCCAAATTATAAGCAAAAAAAATTCATTTTCTTTGTCCCAAATTATAAGCAAAAAAGACCAATTTCTATCGTATTTAATTATGTTATTTCAAAAAAATCATCTTTTCCAAAAAGAAATTAAATGCAAATTGCATTCATTTTGCTCTCCCTTTCATTTTCTCTATAACTAATAACCAATGAAAATTATTTTTACATCTTTCTATGAAACTTATTCCAAGGATAACACAAGAAATTATACTACAAATTACTATGTTTTAGTTTTCTTAATAAGTGTTAAATGATTTTTTTGCTTATAATTTGGGACGGAGGGAGTAAGTTGCAAGTAAATCAAAAAATATCAATTCACTTTTAGAAAATGCCATAAAATCAACTACATGACAAATTTCATATAGATTATTTACAGTATTTCAAAGAACAACTAAAGTGCCTTTCTTTGATTGCTAAATTATAGTTTATTTATATTATATATAAAGAAAATATATCATTTTGGACTGATTTTTTCACTTCCAAATATACTCTTAAACAAATTTGCTTATAAGAATGCTACATTATCAGTGTTATTCAAAAAAATAAGAAGTTATATTATATTTGTTATATTATTGGTATCATTGAAAAATATAAGTATAGTCTCTTATATATAAAAATGCAAAGTATCTATGCATATAACTTTAATCAAAATCAAAATAATTTCAATCAAAATTTCATAAAAACAAATATTGTTTGTAATTTATATACATTAGCACAATAAAAAGATCAGACAGACGAACACGGAGTGCCCGTATAACGTTAGTATGGGATAACGAACATAACCTCAAGAATAGAAAAGTGAACTTACAAAAAGAAATACAATCAAATTAAAATAGAATTTAATCTGCGTTGAAAGTCAAAAAGCTTCTTATTTCTTATTCTCAATAAACATAGAAGTTGAAAGAAAAAGACAACATTCAGTAAATTTTATTTATAGAAAATTTATATTACAATTTTTGTTATTCAAACGATTCTTTACATAAACTATAACTGTAACTAACTATACTTGGCGAACCAAATATTCTCCACCAAAAAAAGAATCTGAATTAACTATCATTGGCGATTCTCCACACAAAAAGAAGCTTCAAAACCAGTGACCGGCTATAATGCGAAGTGGGAACCAAAGATTTCTCAGAAAATAGAAACTTCAAACCAGTTTTGTCACATGTTGTTGTCTTCTTTAATCTCAGAGATTTTTTTTTTCTTTTTCTCAAAACAGAATTTTCATTTGGTATAAATATAATTTTTTCTATTTTTTTAGAATTTACTAATTTCTAGCTTAATTTTACTATATTTTTTTTTCCAAAAACAAATTTATTTTTGTTTTATTTTTTCAAATGTTACTGAATTTTCCCTTAAAAAAATGTAACAAAATATCAACAATTTTTTAACTAAAAAATAATAATTTTGTATAGGGTAAATATTTCGACAAAAGACACATAAATTTTCATTATATCATACCAAATATTTAAATTTATTTCTAAGTTTACTTTCAAATATTTTTTCAGTAAATTTATTTATTTAATCTTAATTTGAATTTATTTTCAAAATAAAAAAAATTATATTTTTTCAATTGTCTTATTTATATTCAGTCTTTACTTATTTTTCAAATTAAAAATAAATATAATTTAATGTATTTTGTTTTTTAAGGGGAAATTTAATGTATTTTGTTCTTTTTGTTTATGAAAGGGCATGTACTTTGTCCTTTAATTTATCTTTAATAATTTATTTAAATCATCGTGTATACATAGAGTAATTAATTTTAAAATTAAAAATATTTTTTAACATTTTATTTCATATTTAAATTTTTAAATTATATTATTATTTAAAATAAATTTGTTCATAATTTCTTCCATTTTAAAAGTTTATGTACATTAAACGAATTCCCTTTATTTACTCTTTTACCGACTAAATTTTAAATGTTCATCTACATTAAAAAAATCTCTATATTCACTCTATTTCAAACTAAATATTGTTTCATGTATTGTCTTATCAAAATTTTAAAATCTCTATATTTACTCTATTTCGAACTAAATATTGTTTCATATCTTATCTTATCAAAATTTATGCGGCCTCGTATTTGTACGGACATTCACTATGCGAGTATTTGGATATATATTAACTGAGTATCATTTTTTTTATATAAAGAATGCATCATTATAAAAAATTGATATTATCTCTATATATATATATATATATATATATATATATACACACACACACATATATATTGTTAGTTTGACGATAGATATAATATATTTTTTAATTCCCCTAAAAAAATTGACTTAATTATTTCCTACTAGTTATTTTAATATATTTTTTTAATTCCCTAAAAAAATTGACTTAATTATTTTCTATTAGTTATTTTCATTAGTTTTATATTTATAAGAAAATAACTTTTATGTTCATGTGTGATCGTTCTAGACATATATCTTGATTTCTATTTTTAACTTAGACATCTAAGATTTATTCATTTTGTGTTTTATGGGTATATTAAAATCTCATTTAATTTCTTCAAAACAAAATATCTCAATTAAGAAATTATGGGTAATAGTATGAGACAGCTTTTATTTTATCATTGCGGAGATGTATGGATATTCAGTAAATATTATGCATAATAAAAACAACAATTTTATATCTATATCTCGGACAACACCAATAAAATACACTGTTTTTTTTATAAAAGCGTATGTTAATAATTAGAGGGATAAGAAGAGAATATATGTAGACAAATGAGATACTAGAAAAATAATTAACATTGTTGTTGTTCTTCTTCTAACTCTAAAGTGGTAGTTGATGTAATTTATTATAAGGTTTCCATAAAATAATAGTACTTTATCAAATTTTATGTTGTTGTTTAAACAATTGTTGATAGATAATAGATACATAATCCTTAAAAAAAAAATAGATACATAAATATAATAGAGGTTAAAATTTACTATCACTTTATATTTTTAGCATATATAAATTTTCATTCTGGTACGAAATGCATGACTCAAATAAGTCATATTTAATACATGAAAAACAGGAAAAATGTGTACTTTTGTAAGCTATATTGGTGGTTCATGCATGTAGTAAACTTTGGGTTTATGAATGATATGCATTACTTAAAAAAATAATGAATGAAACATATGACTCCAACTGTTTTTTAGGGATGAATCCAAGAGATGTGTTTAATCCATAATAGTGACAAAAAATTAATTGTATGTGATTTATTTAATTTTAAAAATTGATTTTTCAATTTAAAATCTATGATATATTAATTGTGTTTTCGTTTCTTTAATCAGTAAAGGATGTAGATTCAAAATTAATAATCAATAAACCACACATTCATCGAGATCTGATAGGTTTCTAAAATACATCTCTTTGTTAATTGATTCCGGCAAGTTGTGGACCAAATCACAAAATTAAATGTTGTAATGGTTATTTCTTAGTATGATTTAAGTTATTTACTTTTTAGATCATTTTGTGTTTTGTTTAATGAAATTGAGTGTCGATCAATTTTGAGAAAAATAATTTGAGTTGTTATCTTGTGTTATTTGTTATGATGTTTCTTAGATTTATTTCTCACTTATGCAACACAAAGGTGAGAAGAACATAAGAAATAGGGTTTGAATTGTGTTTTGTTAAAAATTGTTTGTTTCATTTTTTTCTCTTCAAAAAAAACAAGTGATCACTAGTGCAATTTTTTTTTAAGTCGGTTAAAAAAGTCTTTTTAAGTCGGTCCTGCGTCTGTCTTAATAGCAGCCGACATAAGAAGTATTAAGTGTTAAGTCAGATTTTAGCCGACTTAAGAAAATGACTTCTTAAGTCGGTTGAATAGTTAACGGACTTAAAACGTATTAAAAAAAACCCAGTTGCTGTACTACGAACCTTATACTTCAGCAATCAAACAATAGTTTTAGCTGAAGCTTTTATATAGGATTTCAGAACTCGTAACCTCAAAAGGCAAACTACAAAGCCAAATTAACGTGACTAAGCAACAAGTCATGTGAAAGGCAATCATCAAGACAAAGACAACCATACCACTAGCAAGTAAATTGAATAACTTTGCCAAAAGAACACACATAACTAGATTAAGCCTTCAATAGGATATAAACATGAGCAACAATTTGAAGTATTTAATAGAGTATAGTTCATTATTATTATTAACGTAGAGTTTAGTTGAAGAGTGAAATTATAAGACATGTTTCATTGATAACCGGTAAGTAGGTATGTCATTCCTTGAACTTGTACTATATCCACATCCCTTGTAAGTATCATTACCAATCTTTCAAGATCAACCACTTTGCATAAATCTGAAATTTGCAAACAAAAATGAAACTAGTGAATTTAAAATAGAAGAAACTAAGAAACAAAAAGATTAAAGAAAATTTAAAATAAATAATGTCTCGTGTGTCATGATAATAAAACTAGTGAATTGAAGGTAAAGTAAACAAATTCAGTAGTCTAATGCGTACTGTGAATAAATCTCCTATTTTTTTATTGATGGAAAGCATCAAACTCTACCTGTAGTTTATATATTATAGGCTTATAATCTTGTTTTTTTTTGTCTAAACATATAGATCTGTGATCTATTAATCCCACATATATAATTCAAAACTAATGATGCAAAGAAAAAAAATTATTATCTGTCCTAGATAACCTCAATTCTATAGCAAGTACATAAATAAATAAATAAAATAACATAAAAATAAGAAGAAACAGTTACTTTAGGAACATAAAAATATGATATTACGTAGCCTTGGATTGGCCAACACGGGGAGAGAGGATGATGGCAACAATTAGATTTATTTCTCACTTATGCAACACAAAGGTGAGAAGAACATAAGAAATAGGGTTTGAATTGTGTTTTGTTAAAAAAAGTTTGTTTGATGTTTTTTCTTCAAAAAAAACAAGTGATTAAAGGAAACAACCAAAGTAAAGAGGTAAGATAAAGTTGAAGACACATTTTTTATACCGGATCACTATCAACACAGTAAGCTACTTCAGTCCCCTCCAAATAGAAAGATTTTGCCTCAACTCCAAGGAGGATTTAAATCCACTAAAATCAATCTATTACAAGTACCAGAGTCTCCGTATGTCCTTCCGACTGCATGTAGATTTTCACACAAGATTACAGCCTAGATAAATCCTTTGTTGCTTGAAGTTATCAGGTTTCAACAAATCCTTTGATTTCATACAAAGCTCTTGATTTAACCTAAGATGCACTTTGTATTCTCAAAGCTCTAACTTGAACAAGCTATTTGGGGTAACAACAGAGTCGAAATGAAAAAGGTGTTTAGAGTTACAAGCTAACTGTAATATCCTGCTTAAATGTAACAGTTATAAGTGTTAGAAGCTTAATGTGCAAGCAATGGCAAGGTGGTAATTTGAGGGAATGGCAAAGTTGTAATTAGGGGAAAATGGCTTAATGGATAAATATGAAATTTTCTAAGTTATTTCTCCCTCATTTTCGTCCCCCATTTCTCCCTTTCTCTCCCATTTTCGTCCCCCATCCTCACCATAATCTAGCAAAGAAAATCAGAAAATTGCTCTCCCTTTCTCCCTCATTTTCGTCCCCCATCCTCACCATAATCATCTCATCAATCATCATCCTTAAAGAATCAAACTCCCACCTTAACCCTTGTGTTCCAAGCAAGCTTGTGTTGGTGGAATTTTGGAGCAAGAAGAAGAAGGAAAGTAAAGGATAGGAAGTTCTCTTGAGAGAGGCTTTGAGTTGAAGCTAGAGCTTTGGATTTCTGAGCTTAGCAAGCATCTTTTGAGGTTAAGGTGAGCTCCTAGAGGGTTTTAGAACCCACTTTGTAAAAGCTTTGAGGTTTATAGTATTAAGAGCTAGTTTGCCAATTTTTATGCCCTAAATCCTTTTAGCTTGTAATTACATGATCTCATATGTTATAAGCTGTTTATATGTCTTGGAAATATGCCTTAAGCTGTATGATGTTTGAGTATGTTTGGTTGTGCCAAGAATGGTGAAAATTATGCTTTGAAATTGCCCTTTGCTGTCCAACTGCAGGTAAAATCGTGTCACGATTTTACCACCGTGTCACGATTTTATAGGCAGTGTGAAACACGATTTCTGGGCATGAAATCGTGACACGATTTCCAAATCGTGTCACGATTTTGAAGGGGACAGAACCATGTTGTTTTTCATCTTTACTTGCACCATTCCAGCCGTCCAATACTACTTCAAACTCATTAAGCAACGTGCAATGGCTATGTATCTCTTTTAAGTGTTAAAGGACCTATCCCTTAGAGAATGAATAGATCATTAGGGAAGGCATATGGCAAGATAATTTGAGAGCCTAAATAGGTGAATAAGGTTATAGAAGTATTCCTTTGGAATACATAGGCAATGGGAATGCTTTGGCAATCATAGTTACAGATAGGTTTATAGTGTTGGTTCTCCAACAATCATAGGTGGCTTATGAGAACGATAAGCCAAGAATCATAGGTTATATGTTACAGGAATGTTATACGATTACAGTAACAGATTATATGTTCATATGTTAAAGTCAAAGAATTATATCAAAGATAATGGCGTGTTCGCACGTTTCACAGTCACAGGGCGTGTTCAGCAGACTCCGGGATTCGCCGGATGGGACTTCTCCGAGAGGGTTGTCCACACGTTTCATAGGGAGTCCGGTGTTAGCCTGATTGTCAGGAGTTTCATCGGGTCATAGGGAGATGTACTTCGGGGTTACTCCACTCGGATGCACTCCGTAAAATGAACTCAGATTAATTGTTTGTTCAACGCTAACAGCTAACATAAAACACTTTATTGTATTATGTTTTACAGTTATAGTTAAAGTTATAGTCACAGGAAGTTTACAGTTACAGGCAGGTTATAGTTAAAGTTATAGGCTGGTTTATAAGACTTGGCGATTCTAGAATTCCCCTAAATTGCCAAGGTAGGCATGGCGACCCTAGGTTCCCTGTGGTTGCCAACAGTAGGTTGGGTAGAGCTCACTGAGACATTATGTCTCATATCATTCCTTCTGGTGCAGGTTCACAGGCAGGATCGCAGTCAGCACGCAACAAGGGTAAGGAGAAAGCTTTGGACTGACCGTGCTGATGTTACATGTTTTATAGTTGGATTGTATTATATGTTGTTGTTGTACTTATGATGTTCATGTATCAAAGAGGTGCTGTATAAACCTTGGGTTGTAATATTACAATGTGATGTAATATTTTGAATGAACTTTTATATTGTAAATTAATGTATCCAGTACAAAATTTTAATGCTCGTATAAGATCCTAGGCAATCTTATTATGGGTGTTACAATTTGGTATCAGAGCAGGTCGATTCAGACCGTGCCTTGGGTCATTAAGATACAATCCAAGTTTGTGGATCTCTTGGATCCGAGACCTTATTCTAAATGTTATATCTGGTTGAAACTGATCACTTTGACTTGTGTATGACAGTTAGGATAAGATGTCCGGGAGGAGAAGAGGTCCTGGCAGGCCTAGAGTAAATCAGGCAAATGCTGAGGCAAACATGTGTGTGTTTCGGGTGTAGGCAGCCGGGGCACATTTTAGCTAATTGTCCAGAAAGAAGAGGTAAAAGTGGAGCTGAAGGTACTACAACAAGTAAGGGCAGGGTGTACTCCCTTGATGGTCAGAAAGCTTTGGCAAATGAAGATTTAATTGTCGGTATGTGTTACTTAGGCCAAACTCCAGTTAAAGTGCTTTTTGATTGTGGTGCAACATGTTCCTTTATTTCTTACAAGTGTGTAGAAGCATTACAGTTGTCTATGTCACCGTTGATACCTCCTATGACGGTATCTACCGCTACTGAGGGCGGAGTTGTAGCTAATTTTATATGTGAAAATTGCCCAATCCCTGTATCTAGTAAGACATACTACATAGATTTGGTGTGTCTTCCCATGATACAACTTGATGTGATCCTAGGAATGGATTGGCTATCTGCTAATCATGTGTACATTGGATGTGCGAAAAAGTGTATTTTTATGCCTACAGATGATACGACCGAAGGTGTGGCTTTATCAGAGTTAATCAACCGCACTCATCAGCTTACTCAGCTTATGTGTGCTCAGGATAGGGGTTTTTATGTGATGGTTACTGTGACTTCAGAATCAGAACTGAGTCCCAGTGACATTCCTGTTGTCAGTGATTATCTAGATGTTTTTCCTTCTGAGATAATCAATTTACCCCCAGAAAGAGAAGTTGAGTTTTCTATTGATCTCATCCCAGGATCGGAGCCAGTATCAGTGGCGCCTTATAGAATGTCACCGTCAGAGTTAAAGGAATTGAAGTCTCAGTTAGAAGACTTAATTCATAAACATTTTATCAGGCCCAGTGTGTCACCTTGGGGTGCACCAGTGTTGTTGGTTAAGAAGAAGGACGGTAGTATGAGATTGTGTATCGACTACCGTCGGCTGAATAAAGTAACAATTAAGAACAAGTATCCGTTACCAAGGATTGATGATCTTTTGGATCAACTCAAAGGAGCCGCAGTGTTTTCAAAGATTGATCTCAGATCAGGATACCACCAGATTCGTATCAAATCGTCAGATGTGTCCAAGACGGCGTTCAGAACACGTTACGGACATTATGAATTTCTGGTTATGCCGTTTGGAGTGACTAATGCTCCAGCTGTGTTTATGGACTACATGAATAGAATTTTCCAGCCTTACCTGGATCAGTTTGTAGTAATCTTCATAGATGATATTTTGATCTATTCAAAGGACTCACAGGAACATGCTCAGCATCTGAGGATCGTTTTGGACATTCTCAGAGAAAATCAGTTATATGCAAAATTCAGCAAATGTGAATTTTGGTTATCGGAAATTCAGTTTTTAGGCCATGTTATCTCTAAGGGAGGAGTGTCAGTAGACTCATCTAAAGTTGAAGTTGTCCTTAATTGGGCCAGACCAGCGAATGTAACAGAAGTTCGGAGTTTCCTGGGTTTAGCAGGTTACTACCGAAGATTCATTATGAGATTTTCACAGATTGCTTTGCCTTTGACACGCCTCACGAGAAAAGATGTGCCTTTCGTCTGGGACGAAGATTGTGAGAAAAGTTTCCGGACTTTGAGGAAGAAATTATCCAAGGCTCCAGTGCTAGCTATACCGAATCCCGAGAAGAAATATGTTGTTTATTGTGATGCGTCCTCTAAAGGACTGGGCAGTGTACTCATGCAAGAAGGTAATGTAATAGCTTATGCTTCTCGACAGCTTAAATCTCATGAAGAAAATTACCCCACTCATGACCTTGAATTGGCAGCTATAGTTTTTGCTTTGAAAGTATGGAGGCACCATTTATATGGAGCACAATTCGACTTGTTCAGTGACCACAAAAGTTTAAGTATTTGTTTGATCAACGATAATTGAACATGAGACAGAGAAGATGGATGGAATACTTAAAGGATTTTGATTTTGAGTTAAAGTATCACCCTGGAAAGGCGAACGTAGTTGCTGATGCCTTGAGCAGGAAATCCTTAATGAGAGCAGAAGTGCTGATGCACACCTGTGGTTTGTATGAGAAATTTAGAGATCTTAATCTCAGCGTTACAGAGATGGGTGATGGCATTTTGTTGCAAAGATTAGAGGTTACTTGTGATTTGCGATCCCGAATCGCACAAACTCAAAATCGGATGTGGATCTTCAGAGGAGGATTGGACGGTCAGAGTTTTCAAGGGCATCGGATGGTACTCTGCTGTTTGAAGGTAGAGTTTGTGTTCCTAATGATGCTAATTTAAAAAGGTTGATTTTGGAAGAGGCACACAAGAGTAGTTTCAGTATTCACCCAGGTACCACTAAAATGTACCAAGATTTAAAGAAAGATTATTGGTGGCCAGGGATGAAGACCGATATTGCGGAATTCGTATTGCGATGTATTGTGTGTCAACAAGTGAAAATTGAACATCAGAGGCCTGCAGGGATGCTAGTACCATTGGAAATCCCTCAGTGGAAATGGGAAGAAATCTCTATGGATTTTGTAACAGGATTACCTCGGACTCAACGGGGACATGATTCAATTTGGGTAGTTGTCGATCGGTTAACTAAGTCTGCTCACTTTTTACCGGTTAGGACTACGTACAGGGCTGCTCAGTATGCAGAATTGTTCATAGCAGAAATTGTGAAACTGCATGGTGTTCCAACCAGTATTGTTTCGGATAGAGATCCTATCTTTACTTCTCATTTTTGGAAAGCTTTTCAAAAGGCTTTGGGAACAAGGTTAAAGTTGAGTACGTCTCATCATCCTCAAACAGATGGACAATCTGAGAGAACTATACAGACGTTAGAGGACATGCTACGTGCATGCATTTTAGAGGATGGAGGAAGTTGGAATAATCATCTGCCGTTAATTGAATTTTCTTATAATAACAGTTACCATTCTAGTATCGGAATGGCACCTTATGAGGCACTGTATGGTAGAAGGTGTAGAACACCGCTTTGTTGGTCAGAGGTTGGAGATAAAAGTATTCTGGGACCTGAGATTATCCAGGAGACCACTTTAAAGATTAAATCCATTCAGGATAAGATCAGAACTGCTCAAAGTCGACAGAAGAGTTATGCGGACAAGAGGCGAAGACCTCTAGAGTTCGAAGTGGGAGATCATGTTTTCCTGAAAGTTACCCCTAAGTTGGGATTACGAGGTGTTTACAGGACAAAGAAATTGAGTCCAAGATTTATTGGGCCGTTTCAGATACTCAAACGTGTCGGACCAACAGCTTACCAATTGGCTCTGCCACCGGCGATGTCAGGATTACATGATGTTTTCCATGTTTCACAGTTAAGGAAGTTCATTCCTGATCCTCACCAGCCAGTAGAGTTGGAAACCATCGACTTAAGATCAGATTTGACTTTTCGGCCCGAACCGGAACGGATTATTGAACGTGATGTCAAAGCATTAAGGAACAAAGAGATTCCAATTGTTAAAGTCATATGGAAAGGTTCTCCTACGGTGAAGCTACATGGGAATTGGAATCAGAGATGCAGGAGAGTTATCCACATTTTTTTACAGGTAATTTCTAAATTTCGAGGACGAAATTTCATTTATGGGGGGTAGAGTGTAATATCCCGCTTAAATGTAACAGTTATAAGTGTTAGAAGCTTAATGTGCAAGCAATGGCAAGGTTGTAATTTGAGGGAATGGCAAAGTTGTAATTAGGGGAAAATGGCTTAATGGATAAATATGAAATTTTCTAAGTTATTTCTCATTTTTCCTCTAGCAAAGAAAATCAGAAAATTGCTCTCCCTTTCTCCCTCATTTTCGTCCCCCATCCTCACCATAATCATCTCATCAATCATCATCCTTAAAGAATCAAACTACCACCTTAACCCTTGTGTTCCAAGCAAGCTTGTGTTGGTGGAATTTTGGAGCAAGAAGAAGAAGGAAAGTAAAGGATAGGAAGTTCTCTTGAGAGAGGCTTTGAGTTGAAGCTAGAGCTTTGGATTTCTGAGCTTAGCAAGCATCTTTTGAGGTTAAGGTGAGCTCCTAGAGGGTTTTAGAACCCACTTTGTAAAAGCTTTGAGGTAATTTTTATGCCCTAAATCCTTTTAGCTTGTAATTACATGATCTCATATGTTATAAGCTGTTTATATGTCTTGGAAATATGCCTTAAGCTGTATGATGTTTGAGTATGTTTGGTTGTGCCAAGAATGGTGAAAATTATGCTTTGAAATTGCCCTTTGCTGTCCAACTGCAGGTAAAATCGTGTCACGATTTTACCACCGTGTCACGATTTTATAGGCAGTGTGAAACACGATTTCTGGGCACGAAATCGTGACACGATTTCCAAATCGTGTCACGATTTTGAAGGGGACAGAACCATGTTGTTTTTCATCTTTACTTGCACCATTCCAGCCGTCCAATACTACTTCAAACTCATTAAGCAACGTGCAATGGCTATGTATCTCTTTTAAGTGTTAAAGGACCTATCCCTTAGAGAATGAATAGATCATTAGGGAAGGCATATGGCAAGATAATTTGAGAGCCTAAATAGGTGAATAAGGCTATAGAAGTATTCCTTTGGAATACATAGGCAATGGGAATGCTTTGGAAATCATAGTTACAGATAGGTTTATAGTGTTGGTTCTCCAACAATCATAGGTGACTTATGAGAACGATAAGCCAAGAATCATAGGTTATAGGTTATATGTTACAGGAATGTTATACGATTACAGTAACAGATTATATGTTCATATGTTAAAGTCAAAGAATTATATCAAAGATAATGGCGTGTTCGCACGTTTCACAGTCACAGGGCGTGTTCAGCAGACTCCGGGATTCGCCGGATGGGACTTCTCCGAGAGGGTTGTCCACACGTTTCATAGGGAGTCCGGTGTTAGCCTGATTGTCAGGAGTTTCATCGGGTCATAGGGAGATGTACTTCGGGGTTACTCCACCCGGATGCACTCCGTAAAATGAACTCAGATTAATTGTTTGTTCAACGCTAACAGCTAACATAAAACACTTTATTGTATTATGTTTTACAGTTATAGTTAAAGTTATAGTCACAGGAAGTTTACAGTTACAGGCAGGTTATAGTTAAAGTTATAGGCTGGTTTATAAGACTTGGCGATTCTAGAATTCCCCTAAATTGCCAAGGTAGGCATGGCGACCCTAGGTTCCCTGTGGTTGCCAACAGTAGGTTGGGTAGAGCTCACTGAGACATTATGTCTCATCCCATTCCTTCTGGTGCAGGTTCACAGGCAGGATCGCAGTCAGCACGCAACAAGGGTAAGGAGAAAGCTTTGGACTGACCATGCTGATGTTACATGTTTTATAGTTGGATTGTATTATATGTTGTTGTTGTACTTATGATGTTCATGTATCAAAGAGGTGCTGTATAAACCTTGGGTTGTAATATTACAATGTGATGTAATATTTTGAATGAACTTTTATATTGTAAATTAATGTATCCAGTACAAAATTTTAATGCTCGTATAAGATCCTAGGCAATCTTATTATGGGTGTTACACTAACGCTTAGATAAGAGGAGGTGGCAGTTTAAGCTTGAATACAAGTGAGAAGATTTATATGGAAGTATTTGGAATCTAAGGCTCACTTGACTTTGTGTATTTATGTGATTGCTTTGCGCTTTTGGACTTGGTAGTGTCGAAACATATTTTCTATACCATTCCAGTACACATGCGACACTTCACATTAGGCAAGAAACCCCGATCGCTTCCCTAAATACAATTCGGATAACCGATGACTATGTGTTTATAAAAACAAACTGACGAGCAACACATCGAGGGTTACAATACTCTATCGACGTTTGACTGAATCGGCTAATGGAATTTACTCTGCGACGTAAACTGTTTAAAAAATATCTGACCATTTCTCGTTGAGTTATAGGGTAAAAATGTCCGACCAAAAAATATTGAGTCAATTTTTTTATCCGAACATTTTTTGTCGGACATTTTTACTATACAACTCAATCTCTTTCATTGATATTTGACAAATATAAATTGACCATTTCTCATTGACAATCGCCCGGTAACAAGGAGGCAAAGTAAACTGTTTTTTAATTAATAATTTAAACAGTATTATAAAAACAATAAAATAGCTCAAACAAAGGGCAATAATGAAAGAAAAATTCCACCTAAAAACTATGTATCCACCAAGGTACATAGCATGCTTCCAATTTGCCTATGTTGGAAGAGACTAATGTAGACCGCATGCTTCCAATTCACAACTCTTACCGTCAAGGTACTGATGCTTTTTATGTAATGTGATTGCTTCAATATTATGTATTCAATACAAATCTCGGGTCCTCTTTCTTTCAATCTCACAATCCCTAAATCATTTCTCACTCATTTTCATTTCTCTCACCATCATGCAATTGAACCTGATTTCCACCGCCGATGACCCCAACAACAACAGGCCACCGTAATTGCCACCTCAATTGAGATCCCTTTACCTCTCTCGCCCCCCACTTCTTATCCCACCTTTTGCACTTCTCATAAACTGTCATTTTCTCTCCCTTCACTTACGCATATTGTTTTTTGTTCTTAAATAGTGGTTCAAACAATTAAATAGTTATTTTGGTCTATCAATTGTTGTTAGAACTTTGGTTGCACCCCACTTCTTATCCCACTTTTTTCACTTTCCATAAACGATAAATTAAAATTAAATAGTTATTTTGGTGTATTAATGTTAAGTAGTCCTGCTTAACCCTAATGATTAACCCTGATTTTTTGTCTTGAAAAAAATTTATGAAAAAAAACCTTGTAGTGAATCGAACCAGGTGCACAATGGTGTCAATTCAACGATTTGCCACTACAACACTAACATTATTTATGTTTAATTACTCCCTCCGGTTCTATATATAAGAAAAATTTTAAAAATAAATTTGGTCTTATTTATAAGAAAATATCACAACTTTTTAGGAGTAATTATTGCTTAAAAGACTTTTTTATCCCTTATTTAATGTTTGTCTTTTTAATATTAGTGGATCTATTTAATGTTTTACAATTTTTTATGAGGGTATATTTGTAAAAATATTCAAAAAATTACACCAATTAATGACTGCATTGGTTTTAGATTTTTTTGGTTGTTCTTCTTATAATAAGGACCGAAGGGAGTACTTGATTTTAATAAAGATGCGTAGAAACCACCCCACTTTTGCGACTGCCCATCCTCCATTTGTTAATTATTCCACATGAGCAAAACTTTAATTAATTAGCAAAAACTTTAATTACTAACCGCCCCACTTCTTATGCAAACCGTTCACTTTCAATTCATTAATTTCTCAGGCATGATATCATATTATACAAAAATGGCATCAATCTTGATTCATAGTTTTTCACTTCTGTTTCTGTTGTTTAGTCCGATTGTTGATCTTATATACTTATACTCTTGATCCAAAAATTTATTGTAACTACTAAATAACCACTGTCATACCCCAATTTTTGACCTAAGATTTTATTTTTATGTCTTTTGGTCTGAAACTTTTTTTTCGAGAAAAAATTTCGACAGAGACGTATTTTAAAATACCTCATTTTTGTTCCGTTTTAGGGCCACTTTTTATCTTTTTATTTTATTTACTTCTGTTCTCTTTTTTTTTTATTATTATTCTTTCCTTTTATTATCATTATTACCATTTATGTATTCTTCTTTTATTATCATTATTAATATTTATCTATTCTTCTTTTATTATCATTATTACTATTTATTTACTTTTCTTTTTTATTGTTGTTATTTTATTTTATTTTTAATTAAAAGACCAAAGTCACTGTGCCTGTCAGCACCCTTTTCTTCCAATTTTCTTTCATCATCATTTTGCCCAAAATCAGCCCAAAATCTTCTCCAAAATCACAAGGCAGGGTCACTTCTTCCCCTTTTCAAGGAATGTTAACCAAATTTTTTGCCAAAACACACACCAAGAATGCATATAACCTGGACGGAAATCAAGCACAAAGAAGGGGGGGATTTTCATCGGAACAAAATAAAAAAAAAAACAACAGCAAAATCACAATATCAAAATTTCTAAAAAACTCTTTTCATTTTCTTACCACAAACAAATACCAAAAAAACACAACAAAACTAAATCTCCTCCTCTCTCAACCACACACAACCGCGGCCTCCCCTCCCTCACAACCACACACAACCGCGGCCACCTCCCCTAACCCACACAACTGCAGCCACCTCCTCCCACCCACCAAAAAAACGAACCAAACCACCTCTTCCCATCCACCAAAAATCGAACCAAGCCACCTCCTCCCACCCACAAAAAAAAAACCGAACCAAACCACCCCTAAACCACCACAACAAACTCGGTCCTAACCCTTAAAACAGCCACAAAACCAGCCGCGACCCTCTTTCTTAACCACCACCACCAACCCGAAAAAAGAAGAAGGAAAAGGTAGATTTTCTAAAAAAAAATTAAAACTTAGATCTAGCTTTTTAGAAAAGGATTTTGAAAAATCTAACTTGATATTTGGAAAGAGGAGAAAAATGGATTCTTGAAAATGTAATTTTTTTTAAAAAACGGTGGAGTTTTGAACTCCTGCGCGGTGGCGCCGCCGTTTAGGCCGGCCGGCCACCGCGCCGGAATTCTTTTCCGGCCACCGGAAAAGTAGAGAGAAGGGAGAGAAGAGATAAGAGAGAAGTGTAGAGAGAGAAAGAAAAGAAGAAATGAGAAGTTTTGTGAAGGGTTGGGGTATTTATACCCTTCCTGATTTGGTGCGCGTGGGTGCATGCCTTAACATGTACCCTCGCCTCCCAGGCCCTCTGATTTAAATCAGAAGGTCGTGGTTATTTCCCATCTGTTCTTTTTCTTGCTTCCCACACCTTTTTTTATTTTTGGCACCCCCTGTTATTTAATTTATTTTTCTTCGCGTTTTTTTATTATTTTCTTTTTATTGTCCTTTTATTTTTTAGCATCTTATTTACTCATATTTAGCATCATCTCATGCATTTTATTTTATTCGTCATTTTATTTTTATTCGTCATTTATTTACGCCATTAGAATGTATTTTAGGATGAATGTAAAAATATAAATGAGAATATGCATTGCATTCATTTTCATGCCGAATAGTTTAGTTCATAATCCAAGGAAAGGGGGGCTTTCATTTTGATCCAACGTCATTATGAAATCCTTCGCGTTTAGTTTATTTTATCACACTTAATCTTTTTTTAGTTCAAAGTAAAAAACCATAAAAAATCAAAAAAAACATTCAAATATTTAAAATCTCATCAAAAAATATATTTCATTAGCAAACCTTGGAATTCAAACCAAGGGGCTTTTTTTTAATCAAACTTTAATCAATTCTAATCATATTAGACGTTATTTTCTACAATTAAAATCAATCAACTTCACTCTTTTGCCACTTTGGCTCATCTTATCTTTAACAACATTTTCAAACTTTAAAATCAATCAAACAAATCACTCGGCTTTTTACCCCGAACTACATGATTTTGATATCATTTGGGTATGTAGGCAAAAGACTTTGTCTTTCCAAATCAATAAAAATAACAAAAATATTTTCTTTCTTTTTAATCATCACTTTAGTCTTTTTATACTTAAGCATTTACTTACAAAACAAATAATCAATTTTAGCATAAAGATAATTAAAAACAAGAGGTTCCTATAGAGTACTATAGACGTTTAGGGTGCTAATACCTTCCCTTTGCGTAACCAACCCCCGGACCTTGATCTCTAAAAAATATAGGGTTTTTTTTCGAACTTTCCCCTTTTCCTTGAAAAAATAAAAGATCGGTGGTGAATCTTAATTTTGCGAGTCAACGCTACAATAGCTTGATATCCGAAAATCACCGTGACATGAAATGGCAACTTCACTGGGGACCAAATTCCTAAGTGGGTTAAACCTATCTCGTTTTGTCTTTATCTTTATGCTTTATTCTTATTTGTAATCATAAATACGTGCTTAAGTGTTTATCTTTACGTGAGTGGTGAGATAAGTCCTACACCCGGACTTGAGGGAAACATAAGATAGGATGGTGGTGTATAATCAAAGTGTCATACCAAGAGTAGTCTTGGGTTTTGGTACATGTGATATAACCCCACTCAATGGAGGTCTCTTAAAGGTAATACCATGTCGACATGAGTAGTCGTGTTTGGCAGTTATTTTTAAAGCGACCTATGAAGTTGAGGATCTTTAGAGTTACCTTTAACCCATCTTAGCCTTTTAGGACGTAGTGCGGTGGCTAATCAAGAGTAGTCTTGAATTGGTCGATACACGATACTACACTCAAATGAGACTTTCCTACGAACGTCGTTGGACAGGGAGTAGTCCCGTAATCCGACAATATTCGGAAGGGGTCAATGACTTTGGGAACTTGGTAGAACCCGTAATACAGGTACATGTTAAACCATAGTCCTTACCAAATGGCGTATTTACCCTCGACTCCAACATTATGGACTTAACCTCACCATGTTTTCTCCGCTCTTTAGCATAATCATGCATGCATGCATCCATGCATAAACTCATTTTTTCTTTTTCATCCAATTTACCGAAGGACTTAAACAAACCTTTTTGTAAACATCATAGATATGGACTTTGCAATAAGGCTATTTAAAAGAACTTTTGAGCTTGTCCTTTGGCTTTGTTTGTTAAAAAGGGAACTGTTTTGTAATGTTTTAATGCTCAAATGAATGTTCAACTATGATGTCTACAATCACTTCGACAAGTCCGTCGATAACAAATCTTTCTTTTTGCAAAGCATAATCATGCATCATACTGCATTCATAGTTTCCCAAACCGAGTCTCACATTTTGTTTTTCAAACAAAGGTCCATCTGCCCAGTCCAAGAAAGTGGCCCGACGTCCTCAGCAGAAACCGACCTACACGTACAACACTCGGGCAAATATAAGGAAGAAAATGGAACATTTTGAACAGGAAAAGCAGGCACTTCGGGAAGAAATGACATCCATGCGGACCAAGATCGAGGAATTGACAGAATTGGTGAAGCTGCTGGCAGCTACACAAGTTCAGCCATCGTCTCCTCCTCTCCCCGACACTCTAGCTGAGTTAACTGTTTCTACTACTCCGGTTCCAACAGTGCACGCCAGTGCTCCACAACACACCATGCCCGACGGTTATCCTTGGGGCATGCCTCTCAGCTTCGGTGAAGAGTTCGTCCCTATTCCCGCTATACATCAAGCAATTCCTGTTCCTCAACCAGGTGTTACTTTTCCTCAGGCTACTGTGGCCTTTTCAACTCTGGTGATTCATACCACCCCATATGACAATGGACCTATCTATCACACAGAAAGTGTAGGGGCTCAGGATCGGATGGATGATTTCCAAGAAAAGTTTGACGAGATGCAACAGGAAATTAAGGCCCTCCGCGGGAAAGATCTGTTTGGGAGAAATGCCCACGACCTTTGTCTAGTACCGAATGTCAAGATCCCGCCCAAGTTTAAGGTCCCTGAATTTGAGAAGTACAAAGGGAACACATGTCCTCAAAGCCACCTGGTGATGTATGCTAGGAAGATGTCTACCCAGACAGATAATCATCAATTACTCATTCACTACTTCCAAGACAGTCTGACCAGTGCCGCCCTGAAATGGTACATGAGTTTGGACAGCACCAGGATCCAAACATTCAATGACTTGGGAGAAGCCTTTATCCGCCAATACAAATACAACTTGGACATGGCCCCGGACAGGGACCAACTTCGGGCCATGGCCCAAAAGGAAAAAGAGACTTCAAGGAATACGCCCAGCGTTGGAGAGAGATTGCTGCACAAGTCAATCCGCCTCTAGAAGAGAAAGAGATGACGAAAATCTTCTTGAAGACTCTTGATCAGTTCTACTATGAGAAGATGGTTGCCAGTGCGCCAACAGATTTTACTGAGATGATTAATATGGGGGTGCGTCTGGAAGAAGGAGTCCGAGAAGGACGTCTGGTTATGAAAAGTGCATTTGCTGCCAGTGGTACAAAGAAGTTTGGGAATGACTTCTTAGGAAAGAAAGAGCAAGAGGTAAGTATGGTGGCCCATAGGCAGCCTCAGCAACAGTATCAACAACAGCCTCGACAACAGGCTCCCCAACTGTTCACCCAACAGAATCAGGTTCAGTGGATATCGCAGTTTGATCCAATCCCGATGGCGTATGCATAGTTGCTTCCCGCTTTGCTTGAGAAAAATCTTGTTTAGACTAAGGTGCCTCCTCGGGTACCTGAAAGGTTGCCAAGATGGTATAAACCTGATCTCTCTTGTGCTTTCCATCAAGGGGCACCCGGTCACGACATTGAGCACTGTTACGCCCTGAAAGCTGAAGTCCAAAAGTTGATCCGGGCTAATATCCTGTCCTTCAAAGATTTGAACCCCAATGTGCAAGCTAATCCACTACCGGGTCATGGGACCTCATATGTTAATATGGTGCAAGATTGTTCAGAGGCTTACCTTGTTGGAGACAATCTTGAAAAGGTGGCAGCTAGTTTTGTGACACATGGCAGAGTTTGCCACAATTGGATCGTTGTTGACGTTCTTTCCGCTATTCATTTTTCCAAATAGCATTTTGTTGTTTTCGCTTCTTTAAAAAAATCCTTTCGTTCCTCCCGAGACGAAAGTGAACTTTTGTAGGGCTTTTTGCTTCATGCATTCTCATCATCAAATAAAAAGTTGTTTGTCCCCGACTATGTCTTTTTATTCTCTGCTTTTTCTGGAAAATGGTAACACAAAAAACAAAAACAAAAACTTATTTTTCTTTAATCAATTTCCAAATATCTGGATTTACTTGTTTACTAAAATTAATCATGAATCATACAAAAAGTTTAAACACCAATAAACCCGTTGAACACTGTAACCCTATGCTCTCTCTCAACTTTGAGTTCCCTGTCTACGAAGCTGAAGAGGAAGAGGATAAAGTGATAAGTGGCAAATTATGAATAAATCCATGTCTTTTATAATGCTTTTTAATTACTTGTTGTGCAAGTTATCTTAGGAAAAGCATGGAATTTATGAATAAATGCCAATTATTCTTTGTATATCTCATTCTTCCCCATTTGTGTAGGAAAAAGCAAGCCAGGACCTGAAAACATCAAAGATTATTGAGAGAAGCATGAAGACAATCGCCTAGCGATCCTGGGGCGACTGCTGAGCGAAACCAGGCAGAGATTTATCGCCTAGCGATATTGTGGCGACTGCTGAGCGAAGTGAGGCAGAGATATTTCGCCTAGCGATCCTACAGCGAAAGGTTGGCGAAGTGAGGCAGGGATTTTCTGGAACAGGGGAAGGTTGTTTTCGCCCAGCGATATTTGGATCGCTCAGCGAAATCATCAAGGCGGTCTAACTGTAGAAGATGACGTGGCAGATCTCTATTGGCTGTTTTGAATTGTTCGCTGAGCGATGATACGTATCGCTGAGCGAGATTGTATTTATCAGTTTAGTATTTAAGCTTTTTACAGCTTTTAGGTTAAAAACTTACTATTGTATTGCTTACAATTTTACACGAAATTTAAGAGTTGATTCCTAAGAAAGAGAGATTAGGCATAGAAGGAGGAAAGCTTCAAAATAGCAAGTAACTTTGGATTGAAGAAGACATTTTAGAAGCTTTGAGACATCAAGCTCTTACATATCTTCATCTTCCTTTCTTATTTTGCAACAGTTGTCATGACAATGATCAACTAATCTCCTTTGTTGGGATTAATAGGTAATCAATCACTCATGTTGTAAACTTTTGATTATTCAATATATGATTCTAGCAATTTTTATATACCATTGAATTTCTTCTTGCTTTTCAATCTTATGTTTGATTTAAATGTTGTTGAAAAAGACTTTTGAATCTAGGTTTAGAATGATTTTCTATCAAGATAAGAAATTCTAGAAATGGGATTTGGTTTTGATAATTACATTATAGTATTGGATCATAATGCTTTTGGATCGTTTAATAGATTGAGAAATCATCGATTAAACGATACAATCGATCTCACAACGTCATTTGGGAAATCAATGATGTTGTTGAGCAATACGTAATAATGTCATATATAAGAAAACGCTAGAATCCGTATTTGTAATCAATCGAATATAAACGATGTTTGATTGATGAACGTTAATCCTAACACCTTCTATGTCCTATGACTCTACTATTTATTTATTATGTTTTTAAAATGATGAGTAGTGTAGTAAAAACAAGTTAAACCCTAACTTAAGACGATAATCGAAGTTGAACGGTTTATGATATCACATTAATCCCTGTGGAACGATATAAAAACTAATACTTACTTTTGTTCATTCAACAAAATGGCGCCGTTGCCGGGGATTAAAGTTTTTGATGTTATAATCATTGCAACTTTAATTATGGTTTTAAGCAATTTTGCACAAAATTCTTTTATGTATATAACTAATACTTCTTATCCATCTTGTTTGCTAATCCTTTGTGGTCAGATTGTTGATATCGTTTATGCGAGGTCAAGTTTCAGAGGACCAACTTCTTTTTGATTCCGAGATTGAAAGAACAGCTAGAAGAAATAATAGTAAGAATCGGAGAAAGAAGCAACAAGCAAGGAAGAGGCAACAAGAGGAGAGTTCTGTTTCTAGTCAATCATCTAGTCCTATTCCAAGCCAAGAGTTACAAATGGCTGCAGCAGGAGATGGTTCAGGAGGTTCTGGGGTGCCATGTACTAATAGTCCACGCCGTTTTGCACAATTGGGGAAAGCAACGCGGACTACCAAGCAAACGGAAATGAAGACGGGGATCTTACAAATCTTGTATGCTAATCCATTCTCAGGATTAGATCATGAAGACCCGTTCCAACATCTCACTAAATTCTATGAGATTGCGGGAACCCTTGGTGAGACGGAAAGTAATGAGGAGGCAATGTGGATGAGGATGTTTCCACATTCATTGATAGGCAAAGCTAAGGAGTGGTACTTGGACCAACCTGCGACGGTGATGACGAACTGGAATACGCTTGAGGAGAAATTCCTTGAGAGGTTCTTCCCTCAGAATCGTTTTATGGAGGCGAAGACAACCATTGCGGTGTTTTCACAAGGTACAAGTGAAACACTATGTGAAGCCTGGGAGCGTTTCAAGTCAATGCTCAGAAGATGTCCGAACCATGGATTTGATGAGTTAACACAAATTCATCTCTTCCGGAACGGAATGCAACAACAATCCAAGCTATTGCTTGACGCTGCAGCTGGTGGTTCTTTAATGGCCAAGAGCGCGGAGGATGCTGTTGCTATTATAGAGAGAATGGCGTTGAACGATCACCAAGCTCATCACAACCGAAGCCAAAGCCAAAGGAAGGCGGGAATCCTTGATTTGGGAACTAATGATGCGATCCTTGCACAAAACAAGTTGCTCACGCAACAAGTGGAAGAGTTGACAAAGAAAATGGCCAACCTTCCTCAACAAATGAAGGACATCCACAACGAACAAAGAAGACAACACCAAGTCGCATCTTGCGAGCTTTGTTCGGGAGACCACCCAACCGGATTCTGCCCACCCCCCACAGAAGAGGTAAGCTATGTTGGTAATCAACCAAGGCCTCAACAGTTTCAAAACCAATTCCAAAGCCATCCAAACAACTTCCCAAGAGGGAATAACCCAAATTATGGCCAAGGTTGGAGAGGAGAAGCTGGGCAGTACAACCGACAACCTTACCAGAACTTTAACCAATATCAACCTCCACAACAAAACCGCAACCAAACCACCGATGAAACCCTCAATCTATTCATGCAGCAGTCAATGGCCAACCAGAAGAACACGAATGCGTCCATCAAAAATCTGGAGACGCAAGTTGGTCAATTGGCACAACAACTTTCTCAAGCTACTCAACAAGGCGGAACCTTTACCGCCAACACACAAACCAACCCTAAGGATCATGCATCATCATCGAAATGACAATTAAGTCATTTGGATGAAGAAGCCCTTGCAACAAGAGACAAAGAAAATTGCAAGGCAATAGCTACAAGGAGCGGGAAGGTAATTGGCCAAGGTATAGGGGACAATCTTGAAGTAGAGAGAAGGGTTGTTGAGAATGAGGTGAAGGAGAAGGATGAAGATGAAGGACGTGAGGAAGAAACGGAGGATGTACATATAGAGGATGTAGAAGTAGAAAAAAATAATAAGGATGTAGTTGAAAATGAGAACATTGTATGGAAGAAGGATGTGGTGAAGGAGAAAGGCAAGAAGCAAGAAATAGTGAAGAATGCACCAACACCGCACCTACCTTACCCAACTACACCAGCCAAAAAAGAGAAGGAGAGGCAGTTTGCTAGGTTCCTTGAAGTGTTCAAGAGTTTACAAATCAATATACCATTCTCGGAAGCCCTAGAGCAAATGTCTACCTATGCCAAGTTCATGAAGGAAATCCTTTCCAAGAAGAGGAGGTTTAATGAAGAAGAAACAATTTTGCTAGACGCAAATTGTAGTGAGATCATCCAGAACACATTGTCAAGAAAGAAGAGAGATCCGGGCAAAGTTACATTGCTCGTATCCATTGGCAATGTTGATGTCGGCAAGGCACTCATTGATTTGGGTTCAAGCATCAACCTAATTCCACTATCCGTTGTCAAAAGGATAGGTGATATAGTTGTGAAGAGAACCAACTTAACCTTGCAATTGGCCGACAAATCCTACACTCGTCCATTGGGAATTGCTGAAGACGTGTTGGTGAAAGTCGACAAGTTCTTGTTCCCCGTCGACTTTGTAGTGATGGACATTCCGGAGGATGATGATGTGCCACTACTTCTTGGGAGAACTTTCATGCAAACGGCACGGATGATGATTGATCTTGACGGAGGCTTGATGAAAGTCCGTGTGGACGATGAAGAAGTCAATTTCAACATCCATGAAGCAATGAAGTTCCCTAGTGATAAAGCTGCGTGTTTCAAGATGGATGCAACGGAAGAATTGATAGTTGATACGAGAAACCAGTTGCATGACTTGACGCATCTTGAGAGAGTTTTGACAAACGCACTAAGTATCCTAGGAGAAGAAGATGAGCTAGAGCTTGAAGAGTGTTTGAAGGAGCTCGATTCGTTGAAGGAAATTCCTCCTCACAAAGCCAAAATCGAGGAATTGACGAATGAAGCTAAAGTAGAAGAAGTGAAGCCGGAGATGAAGATATTGCCCTCACATTTGAAGTATGTGTTTCTTGACAAAGAGGGTACCAAACCGGTGATCATTAGTAGCTCCTTGTCAAACCATGAAGAAACAAGATTGGTCGAAGTTTTGAAGTCCAACAAAGAAGCAATAGGTTGGACACTATCCGACTTAAAAGGGATAAGTCCTTCCTATTGTATGCACAAGATCATGATGGAAGAGGATTATAAGCCGGTAGCACAACCTCAAAGACGGCTAAACCCAAACATGAAAGAAGTAGTCCGGAAAGAAGTAGTGAAGCTACTAGAAGCCGGCATGATATATCCGATCTCGGATAGCACTTGGGTTAGTCCGGTTCAAGTTGTCCCTAAGAAGGGAGGTATGACGGTTATCACAAATGAGAAGAATGAGCTCATACCGACAAGAACCGTGACCGGATGGAGGATGTGTATCGACTACCGGAGGTTGAACAAAGCAACGAGAAAGGATCATTTTCCTCTACCATTTATGGATCAAATGCTAGAGAGGCTGTCAGGACAAGCTTTTTCTGTTTCCTTGATGGGTATTCAGGTTACAATCAGATATCGGTGAATCCAGACGATCATGAGAAGACTGCTTTCACATGTCCTTTTGGGGTATTCGCATATTGACGCATGCCGTTCGGTTTATGTAACGCTCCAGCAACATTTCAAAGATGCATGCAAGCCATTTTTGCCGACTTGATAGAGAAAAGCATTGAAGTGTTCATGGACGATTTCTCAGTTTTCGGGTCATCATTCGAGTTGTGCTTGAAGAATCTGGACACGGTACTTAAACGGTGCAAGGAAACCAACTTGGTGCTCAATTGGGAGAAGTGTCACTTCATGGTAACCGAGGGTATTGTCCTTGGTCACAAGATATCCTCCAAGGGTATTGAAGTTGATAAAGCTAAGGTCGACGTGATAGGAAAACTTCCACCACCAGTCAATGTCAAAGGAATCCGAAGCTTCCTAGGCCATGCCGGGTTCTATCGGAGATTCATCAAAGACTTCTCAAAAATTGCCAAGCCATTGAGCAACTTGCTCAACAAAGATAAGTCTTTTGATTTTGATATTGACTGTTTAAATGCATTTAATAGTTTGAAGGATAGCTTAACATCCGCACCCATAATCACCGCACCAAACTGGATATATGATTTTGAACTTATGTGCGATGCAAGTGATTATGCGGTAGGCGCGGTGTTAGGTCAACGCAAAAACAAAATTTTTCATGCTATACACTACGCAAGTAAAGTTTTAAATGACGCACAAGTCGATTATGCTACCACTGAAAAAGAATTACTTGCCATAGTGTTCGCATTAGAAAAATTTTGTTCGTATCTCATTGGTTCAAAAATTGTTATTTGGACTGACCATGCAGCTATCAAGTACTTAATTACCAAACCCGACTCAAAGCCGAGACTCATCCGTTGGATGTTGCTACTCCAAGAGTTTGATTTGGAGATTAAGGACAAGAAGGGGACTGAGAACCTAGTAGCTGATCATCTGTCCAGATTGGTGAACAAAGAGATAACGAAGAATGAAAGGGACATCCTTGAAGAGTTCCCGGATGAAAAGTTGCTTAGCATACAAGAAAGACCATGGTTCGCGGACATGGCCAATTACAAAGCAACGGGTTTCATTCCGGAGGATTACACATGGCAAATGAAGAAGAGGTTGTTGAGAGACGCCACTCAATTCATTTGGGATGACCCGTACTTATTCAAGATTGGAGTAGACCACTTAATAAGAAGATGTGTTGCTAGAGAAGAAGCCAAGGACATCATGTGGCATTGTCACAACTCGCCATATGGTGGTCACTACAGTGGAGAAAGAACTGGAGCAAAAGTTCTTCAAGCTGGCTTTTATTGGCCCTCGTTGTTCAAAGACTGTTATGAACATGTGAAAGAATGTGAGAGTTGCCAGAAGACCGGAGGGATTTCAAAGAGGAATGAAATGCCTCTACAAAGTATCCTTGAAGTCGAAGTCTTCGATTGTTGGGGTATTGACTTTGTAGGGCCATTTCCATCTTCTTTGAACAACGAGTATATTCTGGTGGCTGTCGACTATGTGTCAAAGTGGGTTGAAGCAATAGCATCTCAGAAAGCCGATAGCAAAACGGTGGTCAAGTTTCTGAAAAGAAACATCTTTTCCCGATTTGGAACTCCAAGAGTGCTAATAAGTGATGGAGGTTCACACTTCTGCAATCAACAGTTAGCAAAAGCACTTGAGCACTATGGAGTAAAGCACAAGGTAGCTTCACCATACCATCCACAGACCAACGGTCAAGCCGAAGTATCCAACCGTGAAATCAAGCGGATACTTGAGAAGACCGTGTCATCTTCAAGGAAGGATTGGGCGATGAAACTGGACGAAGCGTTGTGGGCCTATAGGACCGCATACAAAGCTCCTACGGGTTTCACACCATTCCAGTTGGTGTATGGGAAAGCATGCCACTTGCCGGTCGAGTTGGAGCACAAAGCGTTTTGGGCGCTCAAGTTTTTGAACTTTGATCAAGAGCAAGCTGGGGAGAAGAGAAAGCTTCAAATGCATGAGTTAGAGGAAATGCGTGACCAAGCCTATCAGTCAAGCAAGCTCTATAAGGAAAAGGTTAAACGGTATCATGACAAGAAGATCATGAAAAGGGAATTCAGACCTGGTCAAATGGTCCTGCTATTCAATGCAAGGCTACGACTATTTCCGGGTAAATTGAAGTCCAAGTGGTCCGGTCCGTTCATGATAAAGGAAGTAAAGCCTTATGGAGCTGTGGAACTAGAGGATCCTATCACCAAGTCGACATGGACAGTGAATGGACAAAGGCTGAAGCCATATTTTGGAGGTGAAGTTGTTCGGCACACGACAACAATTTCTCTCATTGATTCTTACACTTAAGCGAATCAGGCGTCGATCTAATGACGTTAAACAAGAGCTTGTTGGGAGGCACCCCAATTTTGTAAGTATTTTACTGCTTTGCATATTAGTTTAGGTCACTTGTCAGTCAAAATCAGAAACCAGTCCAAATTCAGAACCTGAAAAATTTTACCTGTCATGGATCGCTCAGCGAAAAACATGTTCGCTAAGCGACATTTATAGGTCAGTTTGACCAGTTTGACCAAAGTAATTTCGCTTAGCGATAGAACTATCGCTCAGCGAAAATGCGAAGGCAGACAGTTCCTGTTTCCAATGACAGACAACCCTCTCTCCACCATTAATGATTTCCAACCGTTCCCAACCACCCCATTACACCAAAACCGGTTTTAACTTATTCTTTCTTCATTTCTCACAAAACCAAAACATAACCTTTCAAATTCCTCAAACAAAAATCAACCCAAAGCCTAGCAAAGCCAGATTTTTGCACCTGCATATCTTTCTTTCATTTCTGTGTGCATTTAATCCAGGTTAGCTTGCTATTTTCGTTTAATTTTAAATTTTCGAATTATGGGTTATCTTTTTGAATTTGATAGTTAGGTTTCTTATGCTGTTTTAGAATGGTTAGAATGCTGGTTAGGTTTGAAATTAGTTTAGATTAGATATGAACTAGAATAACAACGCGATTGCCATGCAAAAATCAGATTTTTGAATCACTTTTTGAAAAACCCATTTTGTGTAAATCCGAAATAAACTTGGGTTTATGATGTTTGTATGCCATAGTTGTTATTGTAATTCATTTCTGAGATCAATGGGTGTGTTGTTTAGGATTAGAGGTAGTTCAGACAGATTTTCAGAAAAAATTTTCATTTTCTGCGTATTTTCGCTAGGCGAAAGTATGATCGCCTAGGCGAAAGTTCATCTGGAAAATCCAGAAATGATGAACATTTTTCGCCTAGCGATTGTCTGGGTCGCTAAGCGATTTTACCCAGAATTTTTTTAAAATTTTCCAATTTTTGCTCTGAGTTTTCCAGTTTGATTTTATACTAACCTCTATCTATATATGTGTTCTGTGTGTTTTTCCTGTTTATTTTGCAGCATGGCACCTAAATCCAAATCCACCAGAAGCAAAAGGAAAGCGGGAGAAGGATCTTCTCGAGCATCCGCTCCATTTGATGCAAGTCGCTTCCGGAGCGCACACCACGCAGCAAGGTACCAGGAGCTGCTCCAGAGGAAGTTCTTGCATGAGAAAGAGTTCATCATCAGTCCTCAAGGCAAATACACAGGCATTTTGGGGATTTTTGAGAGTAGGAAGTGGGAGACTTTGGTAAGTCCTCCGACAAATATCAACGCCGATATTGTGAGGGAGTTCTATGCGAATGCAATCCCTGACAACCCTGAGGACCCTTTTGAGTTCCACACCTTTGTCCGAGGACATGTCGTGAAGTTTCACCGCCCAGCCATCAATGCCTACCTTGGAAACCCAATTCCCCCCATGGAATCTGAGCGTTTGTGTGAGTTCCATGCTCAGCAAGCTCGTGGCCACTGGGACCACGAAGAGATTAAGAAGGCTATTTTCAAGGAGGGAAAGGATTATGATCTGAATGCATCTGGGAGGCCTTTCAGGGCATTGAAGCAGGACATGACAATGCCAGCTCAGGTGATTCTCAACCTTATCCTACACAACATCCGACCCAAAAGCCATATGTCCTCAACCACATTGGATGTCACCCCCCTCATTTACTGTATCCTAGCTGGGAAGAAAGTGGACGTTGCCAGGATCATTGCAAAGGAACTTAAGACAGTTGCAATGAGTGGCATTACAACTGCTAAGTGTCCACTTGCCTTCCCCGGACTGATTATGGGCCTGTGCCAGCAAGCACGCATCGTCCTCCCACCACAAATCCATGAGAAGATAGTAAACCCGGTGGATGATGCTTATATTGCCCGACACAATGAGGGGAGGCCAGTCAGAAGAACCCACCACCAAACACAAGATCAGCCTGAATCATCACAAGCACAGGAGCAGCCACCTTCACAGCCACAGCAGCCTCAGATTCACCAGTTGGACCCTAGGTATCAGAGTTATACTTGGGATGCTATGGAGGCACATTACAGAGGTCAGCTGGGTATCCAGGAGTCGCTCTACCGTATGCAGCAGCATTGGGGTGCTCCATCAGATTCTGCTCAGCAGGTGATGACCCCGGATCAGTATCGCTCCTATGTGAACTACCCTGGGGACAGGCCATTCTATTATGGAGGGGGCAGTGGAGCTGCGGTTGCTGATGATGATGATGCAGTTGCTGCTGATGATGATGTTGTAGCAGCTGAGGGTTCGGATGAGGAGACAGCTAGTGATGAGGAGATGGAGGATTGAGCTGGGAGCAAGACAAGGACTTGAAAGCATGCGCATACAGTGAAAAATTCCATTTAAAGCTTTCAGTCGTTTATTTTTTTTTGGATTGTCTGAACAATACCATGGCTTGTATAACTGAATTCCCGTACTTTGTTTCTGTATTTTGTTTTGTACTTTGTTTCCGTACTTTTAATTCCGTATTTCAAATCTGTACTTTGAATATTATGTACTTTTGGTACAAGTTTGATTAAGTTATGTTTTATGTTAATTTTATGTGTTATAGTTTTTTATTTTAGTATCATGTTTTAGTTAGTACAGTTATTTGTCAATTGTGTGAACCCTGTTCAAATACTCAAAGCTAAATGCTTGAACTAAGCCAAAGCTGTGAGCAAAAGATCAGGTGAGTGATAATGATAAAGTTAGTGATAAAGCGCGCAGTTAAGGTACTCGTTTCTTGTTTTTCTAGGTATATACTTGATTGTGAAATGAGTCCTTTGCACACAATGTTTATGTTACTCAGTTTTAAGTAAGCACATATTTACGTTTGAACCAATGTAGAACTAGCCAAAAATGTGAGGAATCCTCAACCAATGTATATATATGCAGGAGACCAATATCATGTTTAACTCAGTTTTATTATGTTAAATCTGTTGTTGTTTTAATTTGTATAAGAGCATTGAAATGATCAAGGCAATTTTTTGAAATTGAGAGAAATACTTGACCAAATGAACCTACCCTGTGAGATGTGTGAGTATCTGTTAACCCATCTGAGCCTAATGGAATCAGAATTGTTAACTGTGGACTGTCAATTTAATAAGCTCATCTGCTTATTTAAATTGCCGGAGTTTGTAAAAAAATTCAGTTCATAGTTAACTCTTTATTAAATTCTGATAATTGTTTTCTTTTGAACCCTTATCCATCGTTTTTATTGACCTTTGCCATAATAACAAAGGAACATTCGATTAGGGTATCATTGGAACAAGTTGGGGAGAAAGGAAGGTTTTATTTAAGTCAATGTATGGGTGAATGTATTATTTGATCTTGACAACAAGAAAAAGAAAAGAAAAAAGAAAGAAAAGCAAACCAAGAAAAAGAAAAGAGAAAAATGAAAAGGTTTGCAAGATTTCAAAGAAAAAGTTGTCAAAGATCAATCAAGAATAAGAATGAATGAAATTCACCAAGTGTTGTGTTGGAAAAGGAAGGAAATTGTAATTAGATTGAATGTTTCCTTTTGCTTGGCCATTTGAATTCAAATATCCCACATATGACAATTCTTTTGTAACCTAGCCCAATTACAACCCTTAAAGACCTTTTGATCAATGCCTTTTATGCTTTTGGAAATGATAATTAGATGGACACATAATTTGATTGTATGTTATCATGTTTATTGGATGAGTGTTCATAACCCTTACAAATGTTCAACATGTTCATCTACTTTTATATAGAAGAGTGTTAGGTTGGTTCAAATTTAAATATTTTGTTTGCCAAGAATTGTGAGATATAAACTTTGTGCTTAGGACTATGTCACAATCATGGTATGTATTTAGTGGAATGAGAAACTTTACTATTGCTCGCGATATCAAAGTTGAATCATTCACCTGAAAATCTTTTCTTCCATTTTTGAAATTTTTGCCTCATGCTTAACTTTGTCCAAAGCCTTGTTTTTCCAATTTTTGAATCTTTTGTTTGAGGACAAACAAAGAACTAAGTTGGGGAGTATTTGATAAGTGGCAAATTATGAATAAATCCATGTCTTTTATAATGCTTTTTAATTACTTGTTGTGCAAGTTATCTTAGGAAAAGCATGGAATTTATGAATAAATGCCAATTATTCTTTGTATATCTCATTCTTCCCCATTTGTGTAGGAAAAAGCAAGCCAGGACCTGAAAACATCAAAGATTATTGAGAGAAGCATGAAGACAATCGCCTAGCGATCCTGGGGGCGACTGCTGAGCGAAACCAGGCAGAGATTTATCGCCTAGCGATATTGTGGCGACTGCTGAGCGAAGTGAGGCAGAGATATTTCGCCTAGCGATCCTACAGCGAAAGGTTGGCGAAGTGAGGCAGGGATTTTCTGGAACAGGGGAAGGTTGTTTTCGCCCAGCGATATTTGGATCGCTCAGCGAAATCATCAAGGCGGTCTAACTGTAGAAGATGACGTGGCAGATCTCTATTGGCTGTTTTGAATTGTTCGCTGAGCGATGATACGTATCGCTGAGCGAGATTGTATTTATCAGTTTAGTATTTAAGCTTTTTACAGCTTTTAGGTTAAAAACTTACTATTGTATTGCCTACAATTTTACACGAAATTTAAGAGTTGATTCCAAAGAAAGAGAGATTAGGCATAGAAGGAGGAAAGCTTCAAAATAGCAAGTAACTTTGGATTGAAGAAGACATTTTAGAAGCTTTGAGACATCAAGCTCTTACATATCTTCATCTTCCTTTCTTATTTTGCAACAGTTGTCATGACAATGATCAACTAATCTCCTTTGTTGGGATTAATAGGTAATCAATCACTCATGTTGTAAACTTTTGATTATTCAATATATGATTCTAGCAATTTTTATATACCATTGAATTTCTTCTTGCTTTTCAATCTTATGTTTGATTTAAATGTTGTTGAAAAAGACTTTTGAATCTAGGTTTAGAATGATTTTCTATCAAGATAAGAAATTCTAGAAATGGGATTTGGTTTTGATAATTACATTATAGTATTGGATCATAATGCTTTTGGATCGTTTAATAGATTGAGAAATCATCGATTAAACGATACAATCGATCTCACAACGTCATTTGGGAAATCAATGATGTTGTTGAGCAATACGTAATAATGTCATATATAAGAAAACGCTAGAATCCGTATTTGTAATCAATCGAATATAAACGATGTTTGATTGATGAACGTTAATCCTAACACCTTCTATGTCCTATGACTACTATTTATTTATTATGTTTTTAAAATGATGAGTAGTGTAGTAAAAACAAGTTAAACCCTAACTTAAGACGATAATCGAAGTTGAACGGTTTATGATATCACATTAATCCCTGTGGAACGATATAAAAACTAATACTTACTTTTGTTCATTCAACATAAAGGGATTCCCGAAAACATCTCGCAATTACTAGAGTATGAAAGGAAGGTCATTCAGTCTCATAAAGAAGCACTTGAGGTGATTAACCTGGGTTCCGAGGAACTGCCATTACAGTATTCCTGGTAAAATTCCAGATGAATGGTGCCATTGAAGCTGCAAAACAAAAAAGAAAAGAAAAACAAACAAAAAAGAAAACAAACAAAAAACAAATGAAAAACAAAAAAGAAAAAAATACATCAAGAAGATAGTGCAGAAGATGGTAGCCACCTACAAGGATTGACATGAGATGTTACCGTATGCTTTACATGGATATCGTACTTCAGTGCCTACTTCAACAGGGGCAACCCCCTTCCCTTTGGTATATGGCATGGAAGCAGTACTTCCCGTAGAAATTGAGATCCCCTCAATGAGAGTTCTAATGGAAGCCAAGTTGTCAGAGGCTGAATGGTGTCAAAACATACATGATCAGTTAAATTTGATTGAAGAAAAGCGCATGAATGCCTTGTGCATGGGCAGTTATATCATAAGAGGATAAAGCAAGCTTTTGACAATAAAGTTTGTCCCCGTGTGTTCCAAGAAGGAGATCTTGTGCTCAAGAAGGTCATGTCTTTTCAACCCGACTCTAGGGGCAAATGGACGTCTAACTATGAAGGCTCATATGTCGTCAAGAGAGCTTTCTCCGGCTGTGCAATGACTCTTACGACTATGGATGATGATGAGCTTCCCCTTCCTGTGAACATCGATGCAGTCAGTCAAGAAATACTTTGTCTAAAAAATAAAAGAACAGCTCGGTAACTCAAAAACCCGAAAGGGCGGTTTAGGCAAAAATGAGTGTCTCGATGGATTGAAAACCCGAAAGGGAGGTCTAGGCAAAAATTAGAGACATAAAACAGAAGATAATCATCCTGATAGGTCGAAAACCTGAAAGGGCGATCTATGCAAAAAATTAAGGATCAAAAGACAAAGTAACTGCATCGGGTTGGCCATAACTCACTTGGGGCACGTTAGCTGTCAAAGAGACTCTGAATCTGAAGCATCCAAACAGTGGGATTCAAAGTTGTTAGGGAGAATAGCGGTTATTGTGTTCAATATACCTTTCCCATATATTATTTGCCATTTTTCCAAATGTTGTGAGATCCGTGGAGCCACGCCATTGGCAGGCCACCACTCTATTAAATAAATTTGAGCCTGCACCTTCTATTTGGAATTCTCATTTATTATGTTTATAAAATTTCTTCCATTTTTTTATGGTAATACTTGAAGCAAAATATTTTTCAAGAAAAAATCATAAATCTTTTTTCATATCTTTTGGAAAGCATAAACAACAAACACATTCCCTCTGAATTCATGAATAAGTGAAGTGTGTGTCAACATTTTTCCTGAGAACAGGTAAACTCTGCAGGTTAAACATGGTCAATTGCTAAAAAAAAGAGAAAAAGAAAAGAGCTCGGTAAGTCGAAAACCCGAAAGGGCGACTTAGGCAAAAATGAGCGTCCCGGTGGATCGAAAACCTAAAAAGGCGATCCAGGCAAAAATTAGGGGCATACAAAAAGAATATATTCCTGGTGGACTGAAAACCCGAAAGGGCGGTCCAGGCAAAAGTTAGAGATTCAAAAAGGAAAAACAAAAGATAAGCATGACCACAGAAGCACCAGTTCTTCTACCAGGTTTTTGGATTAGCACGTTCTCCCCAGGAAGTGTTTACTCCCCATCAGTTGTTGCATATGTCGGGCTTTACCCCGTCAATATTTTGATATGTCCCCAATGGCGTCATCCCCAACGAAGATTGCCGAGTGTTTGTACTGCAATGTCGGTTCACTTCCCATCTTATCCGTCCAATCTTATCTCATCAAGTTATATACAATCGTACAATGATATCGTCATCCAGATCGTACTTTCGTACATACATTCATACATTCATGCATATACACATTCATGCATACACAACATACATACAGCATCATGCATACATAGTTGCATTAATCACCCTGAGCCTTGCTTTAATTATCTTTTCATATCAATCAATCATGAATAATTTGTAACCTTCTCTTTCCCCCCAAGTGTCATCCCCAGTGTGTTTGGTCCAAAGATGTCACCCTCTTTATGCCAAGTGGCAGTTCTTTAACGAACAGTTTGTGCATCTTTATGCCAAGTGACAGTTCTTTAACAAACAGCTTGTGCACCTTTATGCCAAGTGGCAGTTCTTTAACGAACAACTTGTGCATCCTTATGCCAAGTGGCAGTTCTTTAACGAACAACTTGTGCATCTTTATGCCAAGTGGCAGTTCTTTAACGAATAACTTGTGCATGTCTTTTATCTTGTCTTTATGTCAAGTGGCAGTTCTTTAACGAACATCTTGTGCATTCCTTATTTTGTTTTTTTCGCCAAGTGGCAGTTTTTTAACGAACAGCTTGTGCACTTTTTACCCCGTATTTTCGCCAAGTGGCAGTTCTTTAATGAACAGCTTGTGCATCCTTTATTTTGTCCTTTTGTCAAGTGGCAGTTCAAACGAACAGCTTGTGCATCCTTTATTTTGTCCTCTTTCCAAGTGGCAGTTCTTTAACGAATAACTTGTGCATCATTTATCTTTGTTTCTTGTCTTCAGTGGCTAGTTCGGCAACATCCCGAACAGCTGACATTTATCTTTGTTTCTTGTCGTCAGTGGCTAGTTCGGCAACATCCCGAACAAGTGACATTTATCTTTTTTTCTTGTCGTCAGTGGCTAGTTCGGCAACATTCCGAACAGCTGACATTTATCTTTGTTTCTTGTCGTCAATGGCTAGTTCGGCAACATCCCGAACAGCTGACATTTATCTTTGTTTCTTGTCGTCAGTGGCTAGTTCAGCAACATCCCGAACAGCTGACATTTACATTTTACCTTCATTAAGCTACCATCACAACGGTAGTAGGTAAAATATTTTGACGGTCTTCATTAAGCTATCCTTACAACGATAGTAGACCATGTCTTTTCATTTACATTTTACCTTCATTAAGCTACCCTCACAACGGTAGTAGGTAAAATATATTGTATGTCTTCATTAAGCTATCCTTACACCGATAGTAGACAATGTCATTTTCCTTTCATGTTTTACCTTCATTAAGTTATCCTCACAACGATAGTAGGTAAAATATTATGTCTGTCTTCTTTAAGCTATCTGCACACCGATAGTAGACAATATCTTTTCTCTTATATTACCTTCTTTAAGCAATCAGTACGCGATAGTAGGTAATACCTGTCATCTGCCTTCTTTAAGCTATCATCTTTGTTGATAGTAGGCAGTGTCTCCTTCTTTTACCTTCTTTAAGCTATCGTCTGTACGATAGTAGGTAACATTGGTCTTTTGTCTTTATTGAGCTATCGTTCTGAATCAATGCGATAGTAGACGACCTTTTCTCCCAGTCAAACCACACTATCCCCAGTGGAGTCAGATCCCTTTCTTTAACGAATTCGGGTATCCTTTTGTTTGGTTTATCCTCAGCGGAGTCGGATCCTTTTCCTTAACAAACTTGGGTATCCTTCCCCAGTCGAGTCAAATTTGTCGTCATGCATTCATACTTGCATCACGAGCATCCTCGGTATCTTAAGGTCAAAAATGGTGTATTATGTATTTAAGTCTCTTCTTCTCGTCGAGGCGAAGATTTCATCTTCATATCTCCGGACGAAGAAACTTAAATAGGGCCATCTGTCATACCCCAATTTTTGACCTAAGATTCCATTTTTATGTCTTTTGGTCCGAAACTTTTTTTTTCAGAAAAAATTTCGGCAGAGAGGTATTTTAAAATACCTTATTTTTGTTCCGTTTTAGGGCCACTTTTTATCTTTTTATTTTATTTACTTCTGTTCTCATTTTTATTTATTTTTATTATTATTCTTTCCTTTTATTATCATTATTACCATTTATGTATTCTTCTTTTATTATCATTATTAATATTTATGTATTCTTCTTTTATTATCATTATTACTATTTATTTACTTTTCTTTTTTATTGTTGTTATTTTATTTTATTTTTAGTTAAAAGGTCAAAGTCACTGTGCCTGTCAGCACCCTTTTCTTCCGATTTTCTTTCATCATCATTTTGCCCAAAATCAGCCCCAAATCTTCTCCAAAATCACAAGGCAGGGTCACTTCTTCCCCTTTTCAAGGAATGTTAACCAAATTTTTTGCCAAAACATACACCAAGAATGCCTATAACAGGGACGAAAATCAAGCACAAAGAAGCGGGATTTTCATCAGAACAGAATCAAAAAAACAACAGCAAAATCACAATATCAAAATTTCTATAAAACTCTTTTCATTTTCTTACCACAAACAAACACCAAAAAAACACAACAAAACTAAATCTCCTCCTCTCTCAACCACACACAATCGCGGCCTCCCCTCCCTCACAACCACACACAACCGCGACCACCTCCCCTAACCCACACAACCGCAGCCACCTCCTCCCACCCACCAAAAAAAGAACCAAACCACCTCCTCCCATCCACCGAAAACCGAACCAAGCAACCTCCTCCCACCCACAAAAAAAAACCGAACCAAACCACCCCTAAACCACCACAACAAACTCGGCCCTAACCCCTAAAACAGCCACAAAACCAGCCGCGGCCCTCGTTCTTAACCACCACCACCAACCCGAAAAAAGGAGAAGGAAAAGGTAGATTTTCTAAAAAAAAATTAAAATTTAGATCTAGCTTTTTAGAAAAGGATTTTGAAAAATCTAACTTGATATTTGGAAAGAGGAGAAAAATGGATTCTTGAAAAATGTAATTTTTTTAAAAACGGTGGAGTTTTGAACTCCGGCGCGGTGGCGCCGCCGCCGTTTAGGCCGGCCGACCACCGCGCCGGAATTCTTTTCCGGCCACCAGAAAAGTAGAGAGAAGGGAGAGAAGAGAGAAGAGAGAAGTGTAGAGAGAGAAAGAAAAGAAGAAATGAGAAGTTTTGTGAAGGGTTGGGGTATTTATACCCCTCCCTGATTTGGTGCGCGTGGGTGCATGCCTTAGCATGTACCCTCGCCTCCCAAGCCCTCGATTTAAATTAGACGGCCGTGGTTGTTTCCCCTTGTGATCAAATCAGGGCCCTCTGATTTTAATCAGACGGTCCAGATCTAATCCGACTGGCCCAATGCACTTGGGCCTGTTATTTCCCATCTGTTCTTTTTCTTGCTTCCCACACCTTTTTTTATTTTTGGCACCCCCCTGTTATTTAATTTATTTTTCTTCGCGTTTTTTATTATTTTCTTTTTATTGTCCTTTTATTTTTTAGCATCTTATTTACTCATATTTAGCATCATCTCATGCATTTTATTTTATTCGTCATTTTATTTTTATTCGTCATTTATTTACGCCATTAGAATGTATTTTAGGATGAATGTAAAAATATAAATGAGAATATGCATTGCATTCATTTTCATGCCGAATAGTTTAGTTCATAATCCAAGGAAAAGAGGACTTTCATTTTGATCCAACGTCATTATGAAATCCCTCGCGTTTAGTTTATTTTATCACACTTAATCTTTTTTTAGTTCCAAGTAAAAAACCATAAAAAATAAAAAAAAAATTCAAATATTTAAAATCTCATCAAAAAATATATTTCATTAGCAAACCTTGGAATTCAAACCAAGGGGTTTTTTTTAATCAAACTTTAATCAATTCTAATCATATTAGACGTTATTTTCTACAATTAAAATCATAAACTTCACTCTTTTGCCACTTTGGCTCATCTTATCTTTAACAACATTTTCAAACTTTAAAATCAATCAAACAAATCACTTGGCTTTTTACCCCAAACTACATGATTTTGATCTCATTTGGGTATGTAGGCAAAAGACTTTGTCTTTCCAAATCAATAAAAATAACAAAAACATTTTCTTTCTTTTTAATCATCACTTTAGTCTTTTTACACTTAAGTCTTTACTTACAAAACAAATAATCAATTTTAGCATAAAGATAATTAAAAACAAGAGGTTCCTATAGAGTACTATAGACGTTTAGGGTGCTAATACCTTCCCTTTGCGTAACCAACCCCCGGACCTTGATCTCTAAAAAATATAGGGTTTTTTCGAACTTTCCCCTTTTCCTAGGAAAAATAAAAGATCGGTGGTGAATCTTAATTTTGCGAGTCAACGCTAACCAATAGCTTGATATCCGAAAATCACCGCGACAACCACGTATAACTTCCAGAAACTTTTATTCCCACATTGGAAAATGTTGAATAGTACGATAGCTTTGCCAACGAAAATTCACGAACCATTCCATTATTTATTTCTCACCTCCGCAATGTTAGTTTTTTTTTTTAGTTTTTATTTAATTAATAATAAATAGATTTTAATGGCTAGAACTCTTTATATAAGTTATGTAATCTTTCTCTTTTTTAATGGCTAGACTTTTCAGACGTTGCTGACTATCTTTTCCTTTGGTCCAATAATAGTATTGCTAAGTTCAATTCAGAAATGGAATACAATTAATCTTGCTTAATGATCCAAATACAATCGACTAGTTCAATTCATTCCCATGCAAATTCAAAATGAGTAATGTCATACAAGCGTTGCGCACGTTCGTGAATTTTCGTTGATATAGCTATCGTACTATATAGCAGCTCTCTTCCCACATTATGTTAGTGGTTTACTTATCTCGGCAGTTACACTCTAACACACACACATTGTCAGTTCCTCATAAAATAACGGACAACAAAACTGCTGCAGGTTTGGTATTAATGTTCAAACGAGCAATTGTAAAAGACGTATCAAGAGAGGAGAGGAACTGCCACAAAAAATCACACTCTGTCAACAAAGTACTCAAAAATCTTTGTTTGTACATTTTTTATTTCTAAAGACCTCTACAACTGGTAATACTCTTTTTCATTTTGATTCTTAATTTTTTTTATTCCTTTTCTTTTAGACATATCTTTTTGATATACTGATCCTTGATCTCTAATTCATAAACTCTTCTTATGTCTTTCTATTCCTGCATTTTAAATGACAAAGAAAAATATGAAAAATTGGAGAAGAGGAAGATGAATTACTACCAAAAAAAAAAGAAACGGTGCTGAGTATAGTCAAAATTAATTAATGTATATGGTCTAAAATATTTTGGTAAGCCAAGCCTGGATTTTGTTCATTTTCATTAACTAATTCTTCTCTCTTATATCTTTCTCATTTTTTGTCCTTTTCTATGATTATGATGTTTACTTTTGAGAAAAGGGAGTTGATGTCAACCATTGATTAGGATGTCAATGCATGTCCTTAACCAAAAGTTAAATTTATCACATTTTTTAAACTAAAATAATTGCGGTAGTTTTGCCATATTTGTGGGTATAAAAACCTATGAACCATTGAAAAAGATATGAACACGTAAAACACGTGCTGACACCTCGAAAATGATAATTTTAAAAAATGAATTGATTGAATATAATGACCGTGTTGTGTCGATGACATGCACGTCTCGAAAACCAACAACACCTTCTACGAGAGGTGCCAGTGCTACATGGATAGAAAACATACTCATACGGTGGACATGTACTCCCACTGATTAACGACTTTTTTGTTTAGGGAGTTGAGTTTTATTTTAAGTGGCCGGAAGCAAAGTGTTTTGGCCATGGATAAAGGGATCGGAAAAGACTAAGAGTGTGTTTGGACAAGGGAATGTTTTGAGGTAATGTAATGTTTTAAAGGAATTTAAATATTTTTAGATGAATTCCATTGTTTGGATAATAATATGGAGAATTTTCAAAATGATGGAAATTTATGAAGTATTTTGTTCAAGTTAAATTTAGAGAATTTCAAATGACACCTAAAAGCTAAAAATTTCAAATTTTTTCATTCTTATAATTTTCAAATTTTGCATTTTGGTCCTCAAATTTCCCAAAATTTTCAAATTGACCCCAATAAATTTACATAAAATTGCAATTTGACCCCTAATATTTTTTGGAAATTACAAATTTACCTCTTAACTTATTCAAAATTATAAATTGACCCCTCAAATTTGTTGAAATGTACAAAATGACCCCTAATTTCAATTTTCAAATTTGGCCCAAAAAAATAAAATTTATAAAAGTTGCCCAAAAATGATGACAATAAAATTTTTGATTACTCCATCCAAACAAGAATATTTAGAAATGAAGTCAATTTAATTGAATCATTTAAATTGCCTAGAATTCTAAATTCTTCAATATTTATCAATTACTTCATCCAAACACACTCTAAGAGTGATCGATAGAGGGAGAAATTGACCTGGAAAAGACGATATTACATTCATATACATCTAACTCCAATTCTTTGGTATTTAATTTAAGCTTTGATAAAATTGTATTTTAATATTTGATTTTTCATTGTGACATAATCTAATTAACTATATTTATACTATTCTTTTTCAATAGATTGGTAGCTACAGAGATAATTAGAGATTAAAAAAAATCTTCAATTGTATCATTATAGCATTTATTTAAATGTTATATATAATACAATTAAAAATCTGTGCATCACACGGGTCGAAGTCTAGTTATACAAGAACTAGATTGTCTACCAGTGCTGCCGCACAGGTCATATACATTGAAAAAGGTACTAAAATACAATATTATACATCACATGCACAATTAAAAAATTGGAGAAAACTATTTAGGTTTAATTATTTTGTAGGTCCTTAAACTATTTAGGAATTATTAAATAGGTCCCTAAATTAAAAAAAAAAAAAAAAACTTGTATAAGGTGCCCATCAATATTGTTTTTATTTTCTTGTGATAACGTCAATATTATAGTGAGAATCAAAATCATGATTTGGATCATAATGATTTTGATTATAGTACTTTTTTTCTTAAAACAAAAGGAATAAGAGAGTACAAAACATAAAAGGAGTACAGGGTAGCAAATATGCCAACACCTAGAATGATGTCAAAACCATCAAACCTATTGAATAGAAGAATCAAACTAATATTTACATGCGTATCTAATTATATTGCAACTACTTCTACATCTCTTATTCCTTCCATTACTTCCCTATGATCATCAATGCGGTCAGTCCCCCATTCCTTCTTATCCCTTCCTTAACATTTACTTAAGGATCCACAACATTCCAGTATGAAGCACTTATTAAGCCATTATTCAATCCTGGGTTTTTATCTAGGCATGAGTTTTTATCTAGCTTATTTTTAGGTTCAAGGTTTAATCAAAGTTTTTATCTAGTTTTGTGCTTCCTTTTTATTTTAAATTTTAATTTTATATCTATTTTGCCTAAAAAATGGTTTAATCAAAGTTACAGCGGAAGAAAATCACGCTACCAAAGTACATGTAAGTATCTGAATAAAGTGATCCAAAATATTAGAACATAACTAAAATAACAATGACACACAACATAATCCTTCATTATAGAAAATGGTGATGCTCTTGAAAAAATAAAGTGGCAATGAACATTACACTAATTCATAATACATACAGACAGTGTATGATGGCAAATACTTTTGATCATCTTAAAGTACTTTTGGACATCCAACACATATGATGGCAGTGACATTTTCAGCGAACACCTGAAAAGCACCTTGAAGCACTTAATAAAATAAGACATACTTTGGTAGATAAACATAACCGAGTAATACATAAACCACGCACAATATTGTTATGCATGATATAACCAAAGATGAATGAAATCTTACCTTTAATAGCTCATTCAGATTCCATTATACTTCAGATTACTGCTCAAATAAAAAAAATCAGTATATTAAAAAATTTAAAATAAGTTTGAACTGAAAGAAAAGAATAAGAAAAATTACAATATTAGTTAGTGCTCTTGCATCAACTTCTTATGTGAGAGTGAGATAAATTGAGAGAGAGAAAGAGAAAAGGCTGAATTTCTAAATGAGGGTTCACAGCTTCTTTATGCAGCCGAGTCTGAAATAAAAAATAACAAAGACGAAATGAGAAAATGCCCAAATATAATGAAAGATTGAAAAATTAAAACACATTGTTGCAACAACACAAATGATGGAACTATCTTTAAATTTCTTCAATGGAGTTTTCTGCTGCAACTTCAAACACATAAAAAAGAAGATAGTAAATTGTTGTGAAAAGCAAAATTGATGGAAGAACAAAAATGAAGGAAAGGAACAAAAAAAATTATAACTCACAGAATTTACAATCAATAAAAAATGAAAAGTCATGTGTGCACAAACAATTAGCTTCACAAAGATACTTCATATTGGTTCACATGTTATAAAGCAAAACCAATTGAACAAAACCAATTGTAGAGGTTGTATGCATGTTGCTTTGGAAATTGGAAGATTTCAACCACTGATATTGACAAATGCATTAGTAAGCTTCTTAAACACACTTTGCTGTGGGAAATAAAAAAAAAATAGCAGATGGAGCGTTTTGTTTGTTCCAAGAGCGTGCATAGTAGACATACATACACATTTAATAGTTCTGGCATTGAAAATAATGATATTAGATGGTAACTACACTGTATTAATTTCTAAGTAGAGCTTTCTAGACACAATGGAACCAAGTAGTGTTATGTGCTGCTAAAGGAAAGTTATTTTGGAGAAACCAAGAAGCTTATAGGTCGTGGGGTGCATGTGAAAATAAAGTTAATTAAATGTTGCTGGAATTTGTATAGGGACATGGTAAGGGATGAATTGTAATGGACATAATTAATTGCCATATGTTGGAGGGAGATTTAGGATTTCAAATTTGAAGGGAGGGCGCCAATGTAATTAGGGTTAGGGTTGGAATTAGGGTGGGATTGTTAACAAGGATTAGATATAAAGGATAAGTAATTAGTTTTAAAGTTTTGTATGATTATAGTGTAGATTAAATTCAAACTCAAATTTGAAAAAGATTGGATTCATGAGGGTGAAGATGTCTAAGCAAAGGTCAGATAAGAAAGTAGCTAATAGGTAATTAACTTTTGATTTGTCCTTATATAACGATAACGAGTTGCTAAGTGTAAAAGTATATAAGAAATGGTCCGACCAAAAAGTAATTAATAAGTAGTTAACTTTTGAGTCGTCTTTTTATTATGGTTTTGTTTTGTTAGCAAATCATCTAATGTATTTCTTTGATCGATTTTATACACGTAATGTTTCAACTATGAATTCACCTATCGCTCACCATACATCTCAATGTCTCGTAGAGAACATGAGATTTTTATTTCTTTTAACTTTTGATGTCTCGCTCAGCTAACAAATAAAATAACATTAAGTTTCGAAAGTGGTTTGCGATTGTAAATATACCCCGATGTCTCTCAACTCTACAAATGCTCATATTTCTCGTCTCTTAGATAAAAAGTTTATGTATAGCACTTACTAAATCGAAAGATCAATTTAAGATTGCATGTCAAAAAAATATTATGTATGTGAATAGAAACATCGACACAGTGAAACAAAATTTATATTTAACCATCCAGAATTTGTTATACATAACCTTACGATACATAACAAGAAGGAAATAGATTCAATGTTGAAGACGTTGATTTCATCTTCTACATCTTCAACTCTCTCTCATATTCTGGAACTCATAAATGCAAAAGGATACAAAAAAAATATATCGTAACTTAGTGAAGTGAATTTGATTGTTACTCTCAAGCAATTGCAAGTTGAATAGTCAAACCGCCTAAAATTAGCGTGGTAGATGTTCTAGATTCGCTAATCCAAAATCTGACGCTAAGCCAAATTGTCTGGCTTAGCCAATTTTATGCTTTGGATCCTCAATTCTTTTAATATTTAAAGGGTCATGCTAACTTATGTTCTTAAGAAGCTAAAAGGGAATTAAAAGATAACTTTTATATTGAAAAGATAAAATTTTAAACTTTTAATAAGCTGAATAAACAATTTCCATTTTCTTTTATATATTTAGTTTCTAAACGATCCCATATTTAAATACTACCCAAAAAGTATGACAAAAATGGTAATAATACAATAAATCCCAATTATATGTAAAAAAATAAAATAAAATTGAGGGCTTTATTTCAAGGTTTATAACCAACCAAGCAGCAAGCTAGTAACAAGCAGATGTAAGTCAAATCACGCAATTTTGTCACAAAAATATAAGGCTATTGAACCTGAAACAATGGAGAAGAAAGAACTGGAAGCTAGAGTAGTTAGCAAAGTTGAAGAAGTAATATCAGCTATAAAGAACGCGAAGCACGTTGATCATGTCATTTCTTCTCTTCACTCCATCGCCACTCTTCTTTTCCCACTCGACCCTAACCTTCTCTCAGGTACGCGCTTTTTTAACCCCAGGACTCAACAATTTCATTTTATTTATTTTTCATTATACCAATGTCTTCGATTTTGCAGGCAGTGTAGGTCACAATTACAGAGAACAGGTTTGTGTTCGGATAGCTTATGCTATAAGTTGTTTATCCAAACAGAGCCTTATTTAATTTCTTAATGCTTCATAATTTCATGTTTCTTCTACTGCTTTGTTCAGATTTTAACTGTAAAGGTTCCTTCTTCAAAGGAACGAGATGATTGGTGGCGTGTCTTTTATCAAGGACCTGCTTTTTCTACGCTCGCTAGGTTCTTGTTACTTGGTAATGTTTCTTCTTCTTCTTCTTCTTCTTTATAGTAATTTCAAGCTTTTTTTATGTGCATATCTGCGGAGGATGGAAATGGATTTTAGGTGGTTCATATCTGCTTCCGTAGCAAATACTGACAAATTATTACATGAGTTTTAGTTTGATTGAATACGTTTTCGGAAATTAGTGCACTGGGTCGACAGGGTGGGTGGGTTTAGTCCTAAGTGTTAATAATATTGAACAATTCTCGCCTCACAAACTGGTTTTGCAGAATTGAGTTAGGTCCTAAAGTTCTATTCCTAACTATAAAATGTTACAAATAGAATAATTTAAACGAATTAAAAAATTATTAAAATCCTAATTACAGAACACAACAGTTTTATTGTGAGTATAAGTATGGTTTGATACTGTTGTCGTCATGCTTGCAAAATTCGAGGGCCCCATTTCTGAGTGTGAAGTTAGGCCCTGTACATTGCTTTTTTCTTTTCAAATTATTTGCTCAAAAAATAATATTGCATTTTGCTTTCCCTGCTTTTCTCACATGGAATGCTACTCCCTGCAGATGTTGCCTCCAACTGGCTGGCTTGTTTCCCCTTTTCAGCTCAGAAATATGTTTATGATGTTTTCTTTGTTCGTGGATTCGTCACCGAGGTGTTACAGATACTGGTTCCTTTTCTTCAGCAGAATAGGAGTGATGATCTTGATATTAATGTTGTCATCTCAAATTCTGAAAGGTATGATATGAATGTTCATATTGTACTATCCCTTAAACTCAGTTTTATCTGCCTTTAACTCGTTTTTACTCTAATGCTGGTTACCAACATGCATGCACTTAATATGTTGCGATTTTACTGTCCAAATTAATTTGACATCGAGAATAACTTTATTAGATTTTAATATTAATGACAGATTGCTTGTACTGTGCCTGCTTGAAAATAATGGAGTGCTCCAGATAGCAAGAGAGTTTGGTGGTCTTTCTAAATTGAAAAGTTTTACCGATGAACGGATGAAACCAGATATATCTAGAATGGCACAGATTGTTGCATCTATTCCTGACAAAGCTAGAATGAACTCCCCGACTTCATTGTCATCACAGTATCCTTTTTCCCCTTTTGATAGTTATTGGTTCCATATATTGACATGGTTTTGCAGTTCTGTTTTACTTGATTACGATAACCAATTGTTTAACTATTTTCATTGATTTAATATGTTCTTGGGAGGATTTATCTAGTTTATATTATTATATTACCGAGTTCCTCCATACAAACTCCCCGTTTTTTCTTCACCAGTATTTCAGTTTATTCTTCAGGCAGATTATTGCCCAAGTACTCTCCCTTGAAGAAGAAAGAGAAGTGATTTTGATAGAAAAGATAGAAACCTCAGATGAAATGGACAAAAATGGCACACTATTGTTTATTGGGGAAATGTTTTCTCGCATCTGTCGCCGTGGTTCTGCTGGTAACTAGAAAATTTCAGACACTGAAACAGGTTTTCTAACCACATAAATTAGCTAGTATTATTAAACTGCTTTGAGTTAACTACCGTCTGTGAAATAGATTGGATTTCCTTCATGTAAACATTGTCTTCTGTTAAACCAAATTCCACACATATATAAAATAAGTCTGAAGTACCAATCAGCATGTTAGAATTATTGTATAGTGAAGGAAACAAAAAATGGCCTTCTGTCACTCGTCCTAAGCTAATAGTTTGTGGAAGAAATAAATGTCACATACTCACATGTAATAGTTTTCTTAAGGCGTTTTAGTTTCTTATTTGCAACAATTGTCTGTGAGCTGTATGACACAAGAAAACTGAATCTTAGCGAATCAGTGTCAAATTGACAACAGGGCCAAGTTTTTAAAGTTTTTGAATATTATGCAATAAGTGCATGGCAAATGGCTGTGGACCACTATAAGTTTGTAACCTATTAAAGCGTTTAACATCACGGATATTCACCTGAATATTAAAGATACTACTTGGAGGTCATATCTTGTTTCCTTAGACATAGTGTGTTGTCGGTTGGTTAAGGAAGAACCCAAAGCGACCTCCCAAGTTCTGGCCAACAAGTGAGCGGTGCCCATAGACTTATATGTAAAACCAAGTTAACAAACAACTCTCCGGTCTTAATTGAAATCTTTGGTAAATAATTTCACACTGATGTGAATCCCTGTTAATCATCACTTCTAGATGGTTCTTGGAAGTTGGATGCAGAGGTTTTGAAAGAAGAATATATAAATTGTTTTGTGTGCTACTTTAAGAGTGTAGAACTCATACTTGATTTCTGATTCTTGGATCAACAAAATATTTTAAACAACACATGATCTTTAGATTGTTCATAACAAATACGGACATGTTTGTTTTCTGTTTTCTATCTGTTTACTGTTTTCAATTTTAATTACAAAAACGTCACTTGTTTTCACTTTGTTTTCTAATTCAAAATCCTGTACAACAAAAAGTGAAAACAACTTTCATTGTTTTGTTTACAAAACTTCAAATACAAGAAATAGCAAAGGCAAGATGTCATTTTTATAATTACAATTGAAAAGCAGAAATGAAAACATACAATGTTTAAAAAAAAAAAAATCAATTAGGTCCCAAAATCCTCAAGACAGAGTCGATTAGGTAATTGTGTTTAATAGATTTATGACTTCTCTGTTGGAATAGGGATCTCCTATCTCTCGACTGTATATAGAACACTGGTTTGGGAAACAGGAAGCATTAGGTTGTCTTTTTACCCGTATCCTATGATTAATTTATAATATAATAAAGCTACAGAGTTGTGACCACGGTGGCATTAGGCTGTTCATGTTTGATATCACGGTGACTTTGCCGAAATCACGGTAAGCCACTGTGATTTTGTAAAAGCTAAAGAGTCGGTGATCTGCAGTGATAACTCTTATTATCCTATGCCATTGTTGTTTCCTGATCAAATCTATTTTCTTGTAGATCTTCTATCAAGTGAATTAGTACCTCGAGTTCTAAGACTCGTCAACAGCTGCTTATCATCAAGTAACAATTCTATTAATGAGGAAGTGCTTGAGTCAAAACCAGAAGCCATGTTTTGGTTGAGCATGATAGAATCAATCAGGGATCCTTATACCACGGAAAAAATCTCTGAGCAGATTTTGCATGAGCTAGCAAGTCAACAAGCAAATGATGTTCAAGCATATTGGGTCCTGTGGCTGTTTTTCCATAGAACTATCAAGCTTCAGGCTTCTGTCAGGTGAGTGGAAATATTAGTTTTTCCTTTAATCACAGGTCATCTTGAAATAATCCTCCATTTGGATTGCGGGGAAGAAAACTTACAAAACTTTGTTGCATGGAAAGAGAATTAGTGGGAAAAACATGAATTTAAATTTTTTAAGTTACCACAAGCACAGCAGAGTTCATCTTCACTGGCAATTAATTATCTTTCCTCCCACAACCGTTTCCCCGTTTTTCTTCCTGCAATCTGAACATACTACAATGTATGAATCTTACAATGATGTATAATAAGAACGACTTGTGTTCTGAATACCATGGTACATATCCTTCAAAAAGTGCATGATGAAGGTGTAGCTTCTTGTTTGATGTCCTTGGCATGTAAAATTGATAGAGGATAGCACTCATCGGACTGCAGTGCTGCATTACTATGTAATAGAAACATTTAAAGTGAACTGATATTCACCAGACTTGAATGAAACTAATCTATTTAATATTTTGATAATCTATTGTTTGTGTATCAATACATTTTTTATTTAAAGGTCTAGAAAAATGTATGAGATGGGTCTGGCCATCTAGGAAACCTGCAAAAAAAATTATGTTGCCAATGATAACAATGTTCTGTGTTTGTCCATGAAACTAATCTATTTAACTTGGTTATTGTTGTTGTCATTAGGCCGTTGCACTATGATACTCACATCTTAGATTATATAGGAGGACAGCACCATCATGGGCAGTTTATTCCTCTTTTTTTTATATATATATATATATATTTAGAGTTGTAATGATATGTTATATACCAGTGTTGATGTGTATATGCTTATGCCTCTCTGCCTTGCATTATTTTATGGCTTCTCCCAGGTCCATGTTTATTGACAAGTTCCTGCTCTGGAAGGTATTCCCTGTTAGTTGCCTGAAATGGATCCTTCAGTTTGCTGTCCGTGAATGCCCACCTAGTACGTCTATATCAGGCCATAATCGTCAAGGTCTTTTGAAGATAGTCCAACGTCTACTGGCAACATGGTCTAAGAAAGAATTTGTGCAAACAGCACCTATTGAGCAACAAGCTTGTATCCTTTTTCATCATTCTGCTATACTGAAAAAACACGTGGGAATTGAAGGATACATAATTTCCAGATGTGAATTTAAAATTAAAAGGATGGCCCAGTGCATGAGGCACCATCATTGTGGGGTGTGGGGGGGTCAAATGTATGTAGCCTTACATGTGTAAGTCGAAAGGCTATTTCTACACCTCCAGCCCATGATCGTCAAGTCAAAAGCCTACTTTACTGTCATGCCATGGCTCACCCAAGAAACCCCCTTCCAATTTGATGTTCATTGCTGCATTATGACCATAACAATCTCACATGCTTTCCTCTACTTAGCTTTCCCTAGACTGATGCCATCTTTATTACTATGATACATATATTTGGTCTTCCTATATTTATGTCAGATATAACTGCTGCTCTTGGCCTTCCGCTAGAGACAATGTCTAAGGAGGAATTGGATGGGATGAAGGATGCCATGCATTTGATTCTTCAAGGAGTTAGCTGTAAATATCACTTACTTGATTATGGGTGTCTTTGATAAAAAGGATCGCAAGAAGGATTTTGTGGGATAGGAACTATTGTTGTTCACTCTTAGGGAGCGTTTGTGTAAATAACTTAAATTAGGCGCTCATTCAATAAGGAATCATCGCATAAAAGCTTATGCATAAGTTGTTTCTACAAATACAATAAAAAAATGAGTAAAGTTTTCATAGGCTTAGTTTAAGCTATTTCTATAAGTTATCATGGAGTTATAAAATTAGGTTAAACAACTTATGGGTATATATAAACTAGTTTTATAAGTATTTTCATACACTTACAAATAAAATAAGCCCAAATAAGCTCTTACAAACGCCCTTTTCGTCCTGTTTTAGAAAACTACTTAAGCATCGGGGCCTTCCAGATAGAGAAATTGTTCCGCTTGAACTTGCTGCATTATTTCCTATGGTCTTGCTTTCAGTTGACTCAAATATGTCAGATCTATCAAAATAGGTTGTTCTTTAAAGCATATGACCTATGATGGTTTCTGCTCCCTAACTTAAAGTTTCCTACTACCCAATTAGCAATTTTTCACTGTATAATATAAGTGAAGTTGAATTATATAGAATTCTATGCTTCGGATTAAGGACCTTTTCTCAGTATCCTTGGTTTCTCAAGGGGTTTCACTAGTACCCCATGATAAATTCCAATAAAAATCTAACAAGTCTATTAAATTGCCAGGAATATTTTCCTATTGTACTCCTCTCTTTTTAACTATATATTTTTATTAATATAATTTCCATGTTATCATATTATCTAACAAGCCATACCTCTGGATTGTTGTCATTGTCTTATACATTCACCAGCAAAATATCATATTGTAAAACAAGATGGAATGATTTGTATTAAGAATGTGACTACTTTGATGAATTCCTTTTTCATTGAGGGGTCAATCTTTATATTCATCTCACTCCCTCTCAGTAGTCTTATAAATCTGATTACCCGTAGTTCGTTACCCCTTCTTGCAGATCAGTAGTCAGCACTCATAATCTCATTTTTTGTGATTGTTTCAGGTAGGTTGGAGAGTCCTAATCATTTAGTTCGAAAAATGGCTAGTAATATTGCTTTGGTGTTGTCTAAAATCATTGATCCAAAAAATCCTTTGTACCTTGATGATAGCTGCAATGGGGAGACAATAGATTGGGCATTTGGATTCACTGACCCCAAGAAACGGACACTGACTGCTTCAAATTCTAGAAAAAAAGGTGTTGCGGAAACACAGATATCTACAGTTTCAGGTTCAGAGGGGGGCTCTGATTCCCTTTCCAGTAAAGAGAAAGGCATTAGTGTGAGGGGTAAAAAGAAGTTATTGGACTTTAACGTGCTTGATCCTGATGAAATTGTTGATCCAGCATCACTGAATCTTGAATTAGATATTAATGATGAGGATGATGATGATAGTGCAAGTGAGACCTCATGTTCCTCTGATGATTCATCTTTACAGCCGTATGATTTGTCAGATGATGACTCGGATTTGAAAAAAACAATTTCACAGTTATCTGATGTAGTTGCGGCTCTTAGAAAATCGGACGATGCTGATGGGGTTTGTCTTTTCCTCTCAGAGCACCTTTTAGTTGCATTTTGATTATCTGCCTTACCTACACTAAATGCAATTTGTTGTACCGTGGTAAAAGTTTAATTGGCTATTATCTAAATTTTCAACTCGCTGCATTATCAAGTATTATATATATATTCTGGTTTAGACTGAGCTATTGAAAAACCTATTTGTAGTCCTGACCGACCTAATACATTCTTGCGTTTGGCACAAGTTTCTGCTTTTTTGCTGAAAGTTTGATGATTTGTAATTTTTTTTTTTTTACTTTTATTGCAGGTGGAAAGAGCTCTTGATGTGGCTGAAAAGCTCATAAGAGCATCCCCAGATGAACTAAAACATGCAGCAAGGGATCTTACCAGAGCTCTTATTCAGGTTCGTTGCTGTGATATAGCTTTAGAAGGTGAAGAAGAATCAACAGAAGACAAAAGGCAAAGGGCATTAATTGCCTTGGCAGTCATGTGCCCATTTGAATCACTCGACACACTGCACAATCTTTTGTATTCACCTAATGTAGATATTAGTCAACGAATAATGATACTGGATGTCATGACAGAAGCAGCTCAGGAGCTTGCTGATTCAAAAATTATGAAACCCAAACGCGATACAGGTTCTTTTGTATCAGTTGTTTCAGATACCCGACCTTGGTTCTTGCCTAGCAGCACAGGGACTCCTGGAGCTAGTTCCTGGAAAGAGATTTCAGGTACTGGAACTTTTTTGAATTGGTCAAACAGCTACGAGAGGGAACTTCCCTCGAAACCTAATCAGGTCAAGAAAGGGAAAACACGCCGTTGGAGCCTGAGATCGCCTTCTTCTGAAAAAAACCTGATGGAGTGTTCTCATAACAAGTTTCCCATGTATGCTGCTGCATTCATGCTTCCTGCCATGGAGGGTTATGATAAAAAAAGACATGGTGTTGACTTGCTTGGCAGGGATTTTATTGTCTTGGGGAAACTCATTTATATGCTTGGGGTTTGTATGAAATCTGCAGCCATGCATCCAGAAGCGTCTGTGCTGGCTCCTTCCCTTCTGGATATGTTAAGATCCAGGTATTGGTTGAGGCATTAGTTGTCTATTTAACTGAAAGCCCTATGAGGACTGACATATTCTAAAATCTTGCTATCACCCTCACAAGTGTGTCTAAATGTGGGTTGATAAATTTGATAGTTTGGTGTTGTATTGGTTATTTGTCTTTATATTTCCTGTTGGTACTTCATTTTTGTGGCTAGTACTAATGCAGTAAAACATCTCACTTTGCATTTTAACTCATGCAGAGAGGTATGCCATCACCAGGAAGCATATGTGAGAAAAGCTGTCCTTTTTGCAGCTGCATGCACATTGGTTGCCCTTCATCCTGCCTACGTATCATCTGCTTTACTGGAAGGAAATGTTGAAATTTCCAATGGCCTTGAATGGATTCGCACATGGGCCCTTGATGTAGCTGATTCAGACACAGATAAAGAATGCTATACGGTAAGTAAAGGAAATTTGAAGCTTAGAATCTATTCCATCTTTTCTTACAAGCTTTTCAATTATCTTGGCTAGTACTTTGGTCATCAAAAAGGTTTAATTTTTTCTGCACTGGTCTACAATTATTCGATGGTGACAAAGTTAAAAATATAGCTATGGCAACTTAAATGTATATCATGATAGGGGTGGGTTGGGTTGCATGGCTTTAGAGCAGAGTAAAAATAGTCAATAGTGAAATTCTAATAGATAATAACAATCAATATGGGTAATTATTTTACATATTTTTGTTTCACTGTAGATGGCTATGACGTGTTTACAACTCCATGCTGAGATGGCTCTTCAAACCTCCCGAGCTCTGGAATCAGCCAGAAGTTCATCCAGGGCAAGCCCTACGCTTCGTTCTGATGCATCCAAAATGACCATTAAAATTCCCTACTTAAATGGGAATTAGTGATCCCACTGGCTATTCTGAATGGATTCATTTGTTTAGCCCAGAATATGAATTCAAAATTGTGCTGAACATCTATTTGCTACTCGATTTCCTTGTTTGTTTAACTTTTAAACCAGGCCTCTTTTGTTATTTTCTTTGAAATTTGTATATATTTTAGGTATCTAGATTTAACAATTGGTATGACACCAATGTTCATATAGTTATCCTAAATTCATTCGAAATTTAATATTACATTCTTACGTTTTTGCTATTTAATTTGAGGTGTTTTTCATTTTTCAATTCTTGTGTGATACCGTGCTTTTTGTGTTGATTGATGATATAATTCGTCAATATAAAAAATCAACTTGGTCTCACTTATAATTTATGTTTGTTTGATAGACAATCAAAAGAAATTTTACATTTTATCAACTTAATTGATTTCTTGGATTTGGGTGTCCTCAGAATGTTCTTTTTTATTTTAGAACATACCAAGAAGCATCTATCTTCTGTCAATCATTGAACAATGCTGGCAATAAATTTTTGGAGAACTACAATTGAGTTTTCTGATATTCCATAAAATTCAAATTGTCATTTTTTGAAATGACCTCATTTTTAAAAAATTGTCTTTAATATTATCTTTCCAAAAAACTCAAATGAGTTTTCTGATATTCCAAAAAAAGGACTTTGAAGAACTCAGATTTGAATTTATAAAAATCCCAGTACCGTTAAGATTGAGTTTTCTAAAATCGTGCTTAGAGTTGTGTAGATCATCGGCGGGAACTTCGTAACCATCCCCCTTTTCTGTGTATTGTTTTTAGTTGTGCATTTACTCATGTAGTGAAGCAATCACCAACCTCAATTTACATCACTACTTTCTCCTTTCATATATATATATATATATACAGATCACCAATATGTGGCATCGTGAATCTGTATTATTAGGCTTGCTAGGCAATGCGTTAGTGAAATCCAAAATTTCTTTGGGAAATAAGATAATAGAATGAAGTTCATGAAAAGTCAAGACATGTGATACCTATTTTCCGCATACATTTTCTTCTTATTTCTGTTTCAAACTTTCATTGTGAATTATGTGACTAAATTTCCAAATCACAGAATATGTTTTTGGACTTGTACACAGATACATGTATGATCTTAAACTCGGTGAAGTATCTTACACAGGAACAAATCATTTTCAGTGTTAAAACTCATTCTGATTTCATGATATCGACAATGAACACACACACACACACACACACAATATGTTAATTTATATTCACAGAGCTATAAATACTGCTCCTATCAATCTGAACACAACATAATAATGTCAACAACTGCATCAATATAAATCAATTAGTACAATAAACATTAATTTCTGCCGCTCTAATGAAATTCCCATAAAGTTGAATTACATACTTATGATAGCTGTACTCTCTTCCGGATAAAACTAGATATGTCTGCCTTCTATATGAACAAATTCCTCTTTACTGTGTATGAAAAATAAAATAATCAAACAGTGAAGTATGCTAGTCCCAGTCTGCTCAAATTTGGGGATATCCAGTTCAGCGAACCAAGTTCTGACAAAACCTATCCAGATCTTTGAAGGTAAACCAATCATTTTTCATCTGCAGCATGCCAATGACAAACAAAACTAAATCAAAATCTGTGATTTAATTAATAATTTTCAAGAATGGCTAAGAGAAAACTTACAAAGTAAGGGTACCCCTCCATGCTAAAATTCTCAGGTGCGAGTTCCAAAAACAATTTAATGAAATAGAGGACAAAGTTCCCACAATCAGTGTCATCTTTTTGTTGTGGCACCTGCAATATAGATTGGTTTTCTTTTAACCATGGGTGATTTGATTACATTGGACATGAAGATTGTAAAAGGGATCATTATTACCTTGGGCACTAAAAGTGGAATTCGAGATATAAGATCCTTGGTCTCTGGCATGTCCCCGACTTTATAAATGTCTTGTACAAATCTGAAAATGAAGATAAAAGCTGGTAAATTGCAAATACTCTGACAGGGCAAAAATGTCGGATCAAAATAAGTAAATATAGTTGAACAAAGCACACCTTCTTATGTCTGGTTCAAGCCGCCTTGGACCGGTCATTTCAAGAGAATCCAGCAACAACATACAACGTGATCCAGTAACGGATTGCAAGTTCTCACCAAAATGGCAGAAGATCAGAAGGCTCCAGTGACCCCTACAAAATTGTGATTTCAAAGGATAAACTCCGTGAATTGACATTTAACAAATAAAATGGTTCTTGTTATTAAAGGGAATTGAATATTTAATCAAAAAAGGGAACTGAACGTGTTTACCAGCAGACTATAGGAACAAAAACATATGCCTTCGTGAAAATATTTTTTTTATCAATCCAACTCAGCACCTTATCTCTGTACGAAGCATCCCTGTAAAGGCTAAACCATAAGCTGTCCATGTATGCAAACGACCTCTTCCTATCTTCTGAGAAACTCTCCCATACTTTCCTGTCAGATAAATAACATTTATATTTAGAAACAAACGCATGATTTTGATGTTGCTCCTTTTCCATCACAAATCATTGAACTGTGAATCATTAATGTAACTCACGCTAAGTAATTATCAAAGACTTCACTGTTTAGCTTTTCCTTGGATCTAGCAAGAGCTTTGTTGCCTTTGAATTTTCTCTTGATTTTTGTTCGTGGTCCCCGAGGAACGGGGAATGGAAAAATCAAACTAACACTTCCTGTCACATCTTTTACAGTCTTGGTTTTGTTTTTGTGATGAGCATCAGCGATCTTGGTTCCATGTCTTGAGTCAATTTCTCCTTCCTGATTCGCAAAATCGACTGATAAGAACAATGACAGACATAATCAACTTCTCTGATTGGCTCCCAATAGATATCAATATCCAGATTTTATTGAACTTCTCAAAAAACACTCGTGGAAAAAGCAATACTCAAGAGAATCTTACAATAACTATTTAGTTTTTTAAACAATAGCTTGTAGCATAAGTTGAAATCAGTTCATGCATTGCTACTTTTTCACAAGCTCTCTCAATTAACTTTACATAAACACCTATAGTCTTGTAACTATTTTTTACAAGTGGAAAACTGTAAACTTATTTTAATTGGGAAGCTCTCTATATGCTAATAGCAAACACAAACTCCACTGAAGTCAATATTCATGTGAAAGAAACTAATGCAATCCCCATCCCGAAAAAGGGGGGAAAGATTATTTAAATGGAAGAAAATGTGAAAGAAGCAGGAACCCTAGAAATATCACTTCCATGTCATGCAACAACTGAATCAGCCATAGTATACCCAAACAAATTACAATTCACAAATTAGACCTATGATGTTTGTAGACGCAATATCAGTGTTTTAAATAAATTGCAGATATAAATACAGGGACACAGCTTGATTTTCTTTTTTTACACAGAAAGCAAATTTCTGTGTTGTGTAAAGATTCTATAAGGCACAAAAAGTAGGTTTATACTATTATATATGCAACAAAGCTATTATTTTCACACAAACAACAATGGAATCTCCCGTAAATTGAATAAACGAAGGCAAGAGTGTATCATGTATGATGATAAAAAATAAAATAAACTAACCTTCAGGGCCAATTTCTATCACCTCTCTCGTGGTCTCCATTTTCTTTCTTTGACGGGAATAAACAAACTTGGGCACACATCCTGAGCTGGTTTCTCTTTCCTGATTCCTAAAATCCACTGATAGGAACAATGACAGACATAATCAACAATATCAATGTCCAGTTTGAAATAGCTTCTCAATAAACACTTATGAGCAATGATGCATAGGTACGTGTAGGTACCCAGTACGAAATACATCAAATTTTAAAAAATTAAGGTACGGGTACTTGACATAAAACATTAAAAAAAAAAAGATTTTCCAAGTGAATTACTACCATTGTTGTTGTAAAAACATGCTTAGAAAAAATCAATTATAATAAAAAATAGTATACTACTATTCGTATTTTAATCATGTGTTTTATCACACTTCAATCATCATGTTGCTTCAGAGATTTACCTTTTTTGTCCACCTCCTCCACTATATTCATCAAAAGTAAGAGAGAGAATTGAAATACAATAAAAAAGCAAAATAATTTTAGTTATTTTTCCAACGCCGGTACATTTTTGCTGCACCCACTATGGCGAATCAACTAAGTAAAAATTGGTACAGTTTGGTACGTACGGTACACATCCTCGGTACGGATACTTCACCATGTTTGGAGTACCCATGCTTCAGAGCTTATGAGAAAAGAAATATTTAAAAAACCTTACAACGACTCTGAATTTTTAAAACAGTACTTTCTCGTATTAGTTGAAATTAGTTCCTGAATCTCAATTCTTTCATAAGCTCTATCATTTAACATTGGTTTAAATGTGACTTTAGTCCCTGCAATTATAGTGTTTTTTGGTTTTAGCCCCTGCAAGATTTTCTGTTTAGATTAAGTTCTTGCGAATTCAAAAATTGTTATTTTTAGTCTTTGAGATCATATGTGGCCCAATAAGCTGATGTCGGGGACTAAAACAACAATTTTTGAATTTGCAGGACTGAATCCAAACAAAAAAAAACTTACAAATGCTATAATTGCAGAGACTAAAAGCATATTTAAACCTTTAACCTTATAACAATGTTTCTGAATGTGGAAGACCACAATGCTCTCATATGTTAAAAAAAAACACACAAACTCCACCTAAGTCGCACAAACCATGCCCTAACTGACAGTAGTACCTCAAAATCAATGTGAAAGAAACTAATGAAACCCCCACCCAAATAATGAAAAAAAAAAAGGAATAAAATGCGAGAGAATCAGAGAACCCTATAAATTACACAAAAAGCAAATTTGTTGTGTTGCGTAAACATGAGATTGAAGGCAGAAAAAGTAAGTAGCGTGTTATATATTCAACAGGAACTATCATCATCATCATTATCACACAAACAGCAATGGAATATGTAGTAAAATTGAAAAGGTGAAGGCTTACTGTGTTGAGAATCGCGTTGCGGCGGCCAATCGGAGAATCGCGGTGGGGAATGGATTTCTGCTGTGACGGAATTCTATGGTGTTTTGGGCAGTTCAGTGCTCTGCCACTCCAATCAATTTGTTTCTCATACTTTACTTTTACTATTACCACAAGGTAACAAATAGTTTGTTCTAATGTTACAAGAGTAATTCAAAATTTAAAATAGTATCTGTCCATCGGTTAAAATAGTTTCTAACATTAAAGTATTCTGCAAGTACTGCCAAATTAGTCATTATAAGTAATGTCATATCAATCTTTGTAAGAAAAAAGTTATTGTTAGCACTAAAGACTATTTTGAAGTGTAAGAGTATTTTGATTAACAAAGTGCACAATCAATGATGTTTTGGAATTTTGATACACTGAGAGACTATTGTGGTTACTCGTCACATATTTAATGAGGAAAATGACCTAAAATGAATTACACATTTAGTCTCTTATCTAATTTTATTTTGATCTCGTAACATATTTAGACATTGTTTGGTCCGACTTTTTTTGCAGTCTAAAAGCTATTTTAAAACAAAGTTAAATTAAGGACTTTAAGAAAGAAGTTAAAGTTGTTTGATTACTTTATTATTTTTTAGTTTTAAAGCTATTTTTAAGTTAAAATTTGTTTAGCAAAATATTGTACAAATATATATAATAAATAAAAAATTGTTAAAATATTTTTTGAAGGGAAAAAATGTTTAAAATATTTTTTAGTAAGTACTTAATAGATATTGTGTTTGGTCTACCTTCTCCTTAAAATTGTAGAGAAGTAGAAAAAAATCGGGTCAAACGGTACCTTAATCTCTAAACACTTGTATATGCAAGTCTAATGAATATAATAACGAACCATCATCACCTAGTGTGTGTTTGTTTCCTTGTTTAAAAAATTATTCCCAGGAATGTGGAGGTTGCAATTATAGATTCCTATGTTTGTTACAAAGTTAAAAAAATAACTCCCAGGAATAAAAAATTCCTAGGAAAATAATAACTTTCACTTACCCATGATTTTATTCCCAAAGGAAGTGGGTGGGAATAAAAGGTTCACATGTAAATAGTAATAAAATTAAAATAACTATCCATATATCCATTATCACAAATAATTCCCATGAATCTCGCAATTATTTACCAAACACAATTTTTTTAAGATACCCAGGAATAAGATGCCTATTATTATTTCCCAGGAAAGGTTATTTCCAGGAATAAAATTTTCAACCATCAAACAAACGCCCCACTAATTTTTTTTTTACTTTCCCTTCTCTACTTCTTCATCATGGCAATTCAAAAGAGATTTCCTTAAATAGTTTCAAAGCGTGCTCGAAGACGACTGAGTTCACTTTATTGTTTATGGAAATTTGAATGAGTTCACTTTATTGTTTATGAAAATTTGTTAGGTAAAAATTTATTTTTATTTTTATTTTTTTAGGAGAAACTAGAGACCAAACAGGCATCCCTACATTTCAAGTAGGTTTACCTAATCAATGTTAGTATTCAATTAAAGTCTTTTAAATGTTGAGAGATATCTGTGAAGAATAGCGTAAATGAATAATGTTTCGGCGTACACACATAAATATATTTTTTCAATAATAAAAAAGAAATGGTAATAAAGTGATTTAATACTTTGAGAAAAAAATCTCTTTATGTACGTGTGTTCAAACCCTATTCTATGAGGATGGTTGCATACCTGACAATATTCTTAACGACTAGATCGTCTACCCGTGCGGAATGAAAACATCATATTGTTGATCCAATAGAAGGACAAAATCATAATGTTGATCTCAATATTCTTCAATCACCTTGGTCATCAATACATATAAGAAAATTATGAGAAAGAAATCTATAATTTATCTACTCTTCATGCCACAACTTTATAGTTAATGAATGACCTATGGAAGTACAATGGGAGCCGAGAAATGTTGATGAATATTCATTGTGCTTTCTACAATTTCGAATTAGAATGCAAAGTTACATTAAATAGGAGAATCATTAAATAGGAGAATAGGATTTCTATATTGCAATGCAAAGCTTAAACTATAGGAAGGAAAATTTTCCCCTGTAGAAAGAAGCATGCACAACATAAGTCAATTTGAACTCAGTGAGAACCATTTTTTTGTACCCTCTGTGCTTCTTCTTTAAGACTCGAAGCAAGTTTGGCATTTCTGAATAGTTAAGATACAATTTCCCAATTAAAGCTATTAAAACATAAACTTCCGATTATAATTATTCTAAATGCCACAGATTATATAGTTGGTCAAGCCTCCTTCAATATTTTTTATGAGTAAAAGAAATGAGCAACCAGTTCTAAATTTTTATTTATAAGCTATGTAGAAAAATGGTAAGAAAAAAGGAACTCAATTATATGCATTATACTTTTTTATGAAAATGAGAAGGAGCACTTTGTTTTTATCTTCAACAACTCTTTCAATCCAATTAAACTTAAGAAAAATTAATACAATAAATTGGACTTACAATAAGAGATTTGATGAGTGTGCAATAATCATAAGAGTGAAGTAGCAATAAACGTCGCAAGAAATGGGGGTTTGAATTGTGACCCTTTTAAAATAATTCCTGAAAAAACTAAACAAGTTTGTATACTCAAGAAAGTTCTTGGTAAGTGTTAGTATAAAAAGATTATGAATTTTTAAGTTTGTTTTATCCTGACCAGAATGTTCTGGATCAATTATAATTCAAATATTTAAGTTGCTTTTAGTGAGGACCAGAATGTTCTGGAGAATGATTAATATATATATATATATATATATATATATATATAAGCAGAATGAGAAAAATGATATTGAAATGTAAAACAAGGACCAAAATGTTTTGGAGAATGTTTAATATAAAAGCAGAATGATGAAACAGTAAGGACCAGAATGTTCTGAAGAATGATTAATATATGAGCAGAATGATAAAACAATATTATAACTTGATTTTAAATGTGGGTTTATTTTAGGCAGATTGTTTTATCTTGGACCAGAATGTTCTGGAAGCAGTTATATGAATTAATAAAACAATATAAGTGATTAATTTAGGACCAGAGAATTCTGGATTAATTTGATTATAATTAATTAGGACCAGAATGTTCTGGAGAGATTAATAAGTAATATTATGATAGTGATAGTGTGTGAACTTTGTGTAACGAAAATAATAGAGAGAAGGAAGAGAGAAAAACACAGAATATTTATCCTGGTTCACCAAACCCGGCTACTTCCAGTCCCCACACCTCGTGTGAGATTATCCACTATAGTATCCTGCTAACAGAAACTTCTGACTAGCACTATGAGTTCTTGATCAAACCAGATCAGTCCGTTACACCCTGTATTATCAACCTCAGCAGGCTTCTACAATTCTTTGCTTTCGCACAAGAAAGGTTGTTACACTTCTTTCCCAAACTATTGTTACGAATAGACTTGAGATTTACAATACACGTTGTATGAAAAGAGATGAATTTTGGATCGAATAAAATTCTCAATACATGTTTGAGATTTTACTAAAAAACTCGAAAGAGTATGATCCAAAAGAAAAAGAGAGAGCTTTGAGACTTGTTTATGAAGAGCTTTTGTATGTAGTGATGATTTTCACTTGAGAGAATATTTGCTTTCAAAACTCTTGCATTTAACTTCCAAAGCCTCTTGTATTTATTGGTGAGGAGTGTCTTGGTGACCAAGGGTGAAAATAGAGTTGTTAGACACGTTTTGTACAGCTGTATAAAGCTTCATTTGATTTCACTCTTCTTCTTCAATTCGGCCAGAATGTTCTTTTACATATCCAGAACGTTCTGGTTGATTCAGCTGGCTTTGTGTTGCTTTTTGCGTGAAAGGATACAGCTGTAGTGAGTTGTTGCTTGCTAAGATGAAGTGGCCTTGATTATGTCACTCATGATGTCAAATTTATTTCACATGTGCTTTAATTCATTTCATGAGATATTTATCCTTTAATGGGCTTTTCTTTCAAATGAATCGATTTGCTTAAGTCCCAGGATAACTTCTCAAAAGCTTTCTCATGTCATGCTTCTTTTTGCTGACTTTGCTCTTTTGATGTATTTGCTTTGTGAATCCAGAATGTTCTCAGAACGTTCTCATGAAACAATTCTCACAAAACAAATTAGTAGATAACAAGATAGAATAATATTAATATGTTCGTAATCTTTAAAACATCAAATAAGGATTTTGTCTCAACAATCTCCCCCTTTTTGATGATGACAAACATTTAATTTATTTTGATTTTCATTTTGAGTTTTGGAAATTCACTACTAGAAAAATCAGTTTTAGTGAGGGTATAAATCCGTCACTAAACTACTATAATTCCGTCACAAACGAATTTAGTGACGGATTTTGTGACGACCAGAAATCCGTTCCGAATTTTGGCCTTGCTAAATATTTGTGAGGGATTTTGGATTCCGTCACTAATTGATACGGATAAAATCCGTCACTAATAATATAAACCCGTCACTAAATATGAAGCAGAAATGTGCTGAAAATTGGACAATTCCCTCACTAATTAGTGAGGGATGTGTGTTCCCTCTCTAATAGCGAGGGACCGTTTCTTCCATATTCACCAATATTTCCGTCACTAATTAATGACGGATTGGTTTTCCCTTTCAAATTGTGAGGGTATATTTCCTCACTAATTGTGACGAAACTGAATTCCCTCACAAACTACAACCTATGGTTTAATGACGATTTTATTTTCGTCACTAATTAGTGAGGAAATTCAAAGCATTATCGATTTAATGTTCAATTTCCTGCCGGATTTCATTAATTATATTAATATTGCAAATGCATTTCCTATATTAAACCATATGAAACTTGTTGGAAATTATAAATACACAATAAAAAATTCATACCCATCACATACATTCATCACCATAAAACATAAAATTCATTACAATTATTGTTCAACACTCTCAAAATACATGAGAGTCATAAGAAAACTCTCAAAATAAGTTTCATAAGAAATACTTCAACATTTTTAATGGTACTAGAAGTAGCACATTGTTCTTGAGAAAACATTTCCATCAATTTAGTCATTTGCTCCCTAAGCAAACGTGAATCTTCTTGCGATGCACGAATTAACTCCTCGTGAGCCTTCAATTGATCTTTAAGTGATGCATTTTCAGCCCTCATTTGATCTTCCTCCACCCGTCGGAGTATCATTGCCTGCCATCTATATATGCAAATGTTGACTTTATTTTATACATAGTAATTCAACCAAAATAGAAAAAAAAATTAAAAAACCACCTTGCACGCACTATGCAGTAGTATATATCTATATTTTATTTTTGAACAGCCAATATTATTGAAGGCACCCAAACCCCTCAAGGTGAGAAGGATGGAACCGAAAAAAAATACAAAACCTCAACGCATAGGCAGTACAGGGCAGCCCAAATAAAAACCATAGCAAACAAAATAGATGCACATTAAACATACATCAGTCGTAAGATACAACACAGACACACAGAGAACAAAGTTAAGATTCGTAAGATACAATACATTGATTCTACAGTTTGACCTCTGTTTACATTTTCATTTATCTCTATAGACTGTAGTATGTGAAATAGTTATCTCTAATTTTTGTTTGAGAATTTATTAGATGTATCAGATGGTTCCTTCTCTTTCAACTGGTTTTCGAACACACTTTCTTCATTCTTTTTAAACAAAAATCCAATGAAATATCGTTATAAACAAAATGAAAAGTTATATAATCCCAGTCTTCAACAACAATCATTCAAAATCCAAAATTGAAAATCAAAATTAATAACAAACAGAAGGAAGGGTTTGGATTCACCTGTTTCAGAGAAAGTGAGTGAGTATGTTCACTGATTCACTTTTGGATTCAGAAAGGTGAGTGAGTTCACTGTAACCCCCACAAAACCCAAATCAGATTGCAATAAAATATAAAAAATAATAAATGAATAAATAAATTCTGAGATAGAGAGAGAGGTTACCGTGACTGTTAGCTCATCGATGAGAAAGAAAGATTTGAGAGAAGGAAATTCTTAGTTTCATTGAAGATTTGAGAGAGATTTGTGGTTTACGATTCGATTTTGGAAGAGATTTGTGAGGATTCCATTCAGTAAAGAAGCATAAACTAAACAAACAGTGACAAAATCATTTATGAAAAATTAAAACAATACTATAATGTGGAGTATAATCACAATATCGTTACTAGCACATATAATTAGTAACATGAAACTCACCTTATCGTAAAAATATCATATAACTCTTAGGTCAAGCATGAAATGACACAATTCTTCCTTGATTTCTATTAGTTTATCTTTAGAGTATGTCAAACACTTGAAATCATCAAAGTACTGCATATATAATATAAGATCAAAGTGTCAAGAGAATCAACTCCAAGCACAACATATATAATACAAGAGTGTGTCAACACTAGAAAATAATAATTCACAGACAAAACTTATTAAGCAGCTTACCATGTCAAGAGAATCAACTCCAAGTGCAAAAAATTTTGAACTTTGATAATTTTGAATTGTCCAAGTGCAGTAAAATTTCTTGTAAAATCATAAATAACAGTGCAAACTGGATAGGTACCGAGTATATTTAACATTGACATTGCAATATGGGCATTAATGGAGACATAAACATATTCAATAAAATTAATAATAATAATTTTAGAACTTTCCTTATTAAAAAAATAATTTTATAACTTTCATTCACTTTCTCATAATTTTTAAAAAGAGTGATTCATACACACTTGTCAATCCAATCTGTAGCACATATTATTGATGGTAGTGGACAAAAGCACTAAAATTGGTCAATGATTTCAATCAAAAGAAATTATACCCATTTTGATAGAACTAGACCATAAACAATCACAACCATCACAACCATAACTTTAAAATTACAACTAGACAAAAGCATTAAAAAAACTCCAAATCTCCACACAAACAATCACAACCATAACTTTAAAATTTAAAGCGGTTGTCCCATTTTGATAGAACTGGACCATAAACTAGGGAATAACAGAAAGAGAACATGAGAATGCTATTGAATATCCCTCTATAACTCAATACCAAAGGGTGTGTCTCCCTCCAAAAGAAACTAATAAGTATTAACCAGCTAACTAATTCCATTTACATTATCTACCTCCATTTATATCCAACATCAGCTACCAAAGTTAGAGGAAAAATAAAATACACAGTCTCATTAAAAGACACCAAGTTAGACGTCTATTTTTTTTTTTGAAACACACCCGGCACAAGACGTACTAAACGGGTAGGCATACAAAGCAAACTAGGAAACTGATCAGCCGCTGCTGCAACAGCAAAAATGTTGTTGTCACACAGCTGCTGGTGCGCCAAACAGCAGTACAAAACACCAGAAACAGATGCAGAATTTCTGCTAAAAACACCGCTGAGACCGCCCGTAAACAGCGCACAGCCAATCCACCTACAAAGCGAACCAAACACACCTACTGACACTCCCCACATCCGCTGATCCACCCTCCAAACCTCCAACCAAACAGTTTAAAATGACCGGAGGAATCCGTGAAAAAACCGATATGTCCCAAGAATTTTCCCAACTCGATATGTGTGGTTTGAATACATAACTACCCTTAAAGTTCTCACCCTTATTGTTAAACTTTGACACTCTATAAGTCTTTAAAATAACTATTGGTCCCAAATTCGTAGTTCCGTTTCTTTCAACCTATTATAAGACTTAAAACAAAACAAAAGCACAATGACTTACTTAACAAAAAACACGCAAACAAAGCATAGTAAGATACAAAATAGTTGTTCTATATAGGAATTAAGAAACCAGCACATATCAATTAGAAACACTACAATATATTAATTAATATTAGTCAAGCAGGACCTATTGTTTTCATCATTTGGTCTTTTAGTTTTACACACGACCTACATTCATTCTCAAAGAAACATCTCAAATATACACAGTGACATTTTGTTTGAACCATTAAATCAATCAAAGAGTTAGTTATCATCAAAGTTTAAAGCTACCAAACATAAATAATTCAGTTTAAAACTTTCAATACCCTTTTTCACTGAACATAATGCTCTTTGATTTAATTTAAATGTGAGGGTGAGAGATTTTTTATACCCTTTCAATACCCTTTTCACTTCTTCACATTTGCTCCCTTCGCCAAGTACCCCAATTTCTTGTAGATGAAAGGGTGAGAGAGAGAGAGAAAACAAATCAAGAATTGGGGTCAATTTAAACAATTCTAAACACCAACACATTAACAAAATCAAAGCTAAATTCGAATTTGAGAGAAAATGGAAAATTAGGGTTTCACAAAAAATTGGTACCTTTTAGTTTGAAACTCAAACCCATAAATTTATCGAATAAATGGAAGGGACACAAAATAGAGTAAGTAACAGAGAAGAAAAGGCGAGAATTCGTCGGAGATGCTCTTACCTTGGTGGAGGAAATGAGGAATCGCGGTGGCTTGAAACCAAGTGAGCTTAGAGAATTGATACAGATGCGTATAGAGAATCGACGACAGCTGAAGATTTGGGAGAAAGGAGGGAGGCGGTGATGGGCGGTTTAGTGGGGGAGAGAGCATACAGAGAAGGGATGGATCTCACGAGAGGGGGAATGTTTAAAACGTGAAAAGAAATGAGGGGAAATAAATCAGTTTTATCATTATTAAAAATTAATCTATAAAATTGTTTGTGAGGGAACAATTCTCTGACAAACCATTAAATTGATATTAGTGAAGGATTTAGTGAGGGATACATTAGATAGAGAAAAAGCCCGTGTCAAATTCCGTGACAAACATTCAGCTAATGAATTTAGTGAGGGATTCAGTGACAGAATTTTTGTGACGGAAATTTTATGACGGATATTAAAACAATTCCGTCACTAATGTTTGGTAACTTAACTTTTGTGGGAAATACGAAAATCCGTCCCCAAATCCGTCACAATTAGTGAGAGATTATTTTCCCTCTCTAAAATCCGTCTCTAAATCGCGTTTTTCTAGTAGTGATTTTTGAGGAAAACTCCCCCTCAATTTTAGCATTCAATATTTATATGCTATTTGAAAATATCACAATAATTTTGTGTTTTGATTAGAGTTTGATAATTTATCAAATAACTCCCCCTCAATTCATGCATTCAATGTCCATATGTGAATTGAGAAATAAAAACAACATTTCATTAGATAGATAATGCCATTACATAAAGTTTCATTATAGTATTCAAGACATCAAAAAGACTTAGTAGGCATGTTACTTGAATACTATCAATAAGTGCAATGCATTTGAAACTTTACTTTAGACAAAATAAAGCATAATCAAAAGATAGCAAAAGTCATTTAAAGACATAATCAACATAGTAATAATAACTTAATAGGCAGCAACATTCTATCCTTCCTTTGATCCAAGGTCTTTTCATGGCCCTCCTAAGTCGTATCCCCCTAAATCATCTCCCTCTTTCTCATTGCAAAAAGGTGCAGGAGCAGGAGGAAGAGTCGGAGAAGAAGCATCCGAGGAGGAAGACACAGTAGGCATATGCATGTTGTACATTGGTACAGGGAAAGGATTTTGTTCCGGTAAAGGAACATCAAACTTGAGACTCAACACTTCAGACATCCATTTTCTTTGGATTTGGAGCTCAAGAGTGTTGTATGCCAAATGATGCATTATAACATTATTTCCTTCAAACAACCTAGGCAAATCAGTTCTGGTCTTGCACACATCTCTCTCAATTTTTGACCTTTTAGAAGGTTGTTCATTGTTATGAAACAACCTTTGGGCCATTGAAGTTGTTCCAGCAAAGCGTGAAGGAATAGAGGGGCAAGCAGTTTGAATCGTACGAAACGATTCCATTTGAACAGATGACTCAAAATGAGGTTGTGGAGCAAAAAAATTGTCCATTGAGTCAGGTTGAAACAAAGCAGAGAAGTCATTTTTTGGAGGTGAAATAAACAAGCTAGCACATTGTGATACCTTAGTGGTTGGTGGTGGTTTGGTTGGGAAGCTTTGAAGAATATGCGAGGCTTGAATAGTTTGAAAAAAAGACTGATTTGCAAAGTTGTCAAGCAATTCTTGATCTGCTACTATAACAGGAGAACATTCTCGAGAACGTTCTGGTGGAAGAAATTTTTCAGCAGAAACATTTTCAGGCATAGGCTCATGTAGAGTAGAATCATCTCTTTTCCTCTTCTGAGTGGGAGGAGATGAAGGAGCAGCATTTGGTTCTTGTTTCATGTGACTGAGATTTTTGGGAGTAAATTTTGAATATTCAAAACTAGACACCTCACCATCTAAAGGTACTTCAAATTTTTTGAAGATTTTTGTGAGGGCCATTCCATATGGCACAGTGAATTTTTTGTTTGGATTTTGGATGGTGTTGATCATGTTGTGGATGAGAATATGAGGTAAGTTTACTCTCTCTTCCATGAAAAGATGGTACATGAGCAAAAGATCATTTGCATGAACATGCTGAAAATTACCATTGCGAGGTAAAAGAGAATGTTGACTCATAGCATTCAACATTTTTGGGGTTGGCAGAAGGTTTGAAGAAACTAACTCAGAAACATTTGGAAGAAAAAGAAGTTGACGTACATTTTCAAATTGCACATCTAGTTCTGTGAACCATTCTTCCCCAAACACAGCAGGACCTTCTAAAGGCAATTTAAAGATTTCAGAGAGTACCTGAGGTGTGAGAGGAATCTCAACATCCTTGACTCTAGACACTATTAATCTTTTCTCAAGGAAAACTTCTGCCATGAAGTATAAGGCTTGGATAACCTTCGGGTAATGTCTCTCACGAATTTGAAGAAACTGAGTCCATCCTTGGGCATCAGCATATCTTTTCAAGACAATTTTGTCTTTCTCCAATTTGTCGAAATCAAAGTACCTTCCAACACCAATTGGCCTGGTACCCCATTTCTCTTTGAATTCCTTCTTGAGTTCATGATCAAACAGAGGAATTCTTTTTGTTTTGGAAATGGACATGTTTTTTGGAATTGGTTTTGAAGCCTTTTTGGGTTTTGGAGAACCTTCTGGAAATGGTTCAAGAGAGGGTTCAGGAGAACGTTCTGGGGAACGTTCTGGTTGAACAGTTTCCTTCTGTTTTCCTTTTTCTTTCAGAGTTGGTTTTGGCTTTGTCACAGAGGTTTTGAAAGAGGATTTTGAAACAACTTTAGGGTGTTTCTTGAGAGGTGGATTTTTCTTAGGAGGTGGAGTTTTTGGTTCCTCATCTGAATAAAAAATCTCATAGATAGTGGTATCTATGCTTTTGGTTTTTCTACTCCCAATCCCATAAATAATTCTTTGAGACCTACGAGTTCTAATGTTTGGAGTGGATTTGGTTTTCTTTGGTTTAGAGTTTTTGAGATGAGGGGCTGTTTGATTGAAGTTTGGAAGAGATGCATGAGCAAGATTTTGAAGAGATGATTGATTGGAAAAGAGATTATATTCTTGAAAAAAGGTTTGAGGTTTGGTGTAGATAACCATGACAGTGTTTGGGTCAAAATCGAATAAAGAAGATTCATGATTTTTAGGAGATTGTTCTGAAGGCTTTTCTGGTGATGGTTCGAATTCGGTTGGCATGGGTTGTGTTTCTGGAATGTTTGATGGAGATTCTGGTGGTGTTTGAAACTGATTTGGAGAAAGGGTGAAGGAGGTAATGGAGTAGGAGACGGTGGTGATGGCGGAGATGGAGAACGTGAACAGGAAGAAGGAGAAGATTAAGAGGATGGTTTGATGGAAGGGCCCTTTCTACCGGCGCCTTTTGTTCTGGCCATTTTTTGGTAGTGAGAGCGGCGGAGAGTGGTGGTTTGTTTGAGAGAAAGATGAGAAGAATGAATGAAGGAAGTTAGAAGGTTAAAGATTGTAACACCCATACTAACTTTAACTAGTATATTAGCATGTGCGTTAAACTGATACTGGATACATTTAAAAATTTCAATAATAATAATACATTACCAAGGAATGAATACGAGTTTACTCATTTGTACAAATAATCCAAATACTAATACATTACTTATACAATATCCATTTCGCTCTTGAGCTGGTACACAACGAGCAACTGTACTCCATCCAGTATCTCTATGAAGAACTTCATCACGAACCTCTGACTTACCTGCAAACCTGCACCAGAAGGAATGGGATGAGACATAATGTCTCAGTGAGCTCCAGCCCAACCAACTGTTGCCAACCACAGGGAACCTAGGGTCGCCATGCCTACCTTGGCAATCTTGGGGATTTCCTAGGATCGCCAAGTCTTTATCTGTCTATGACTATAAGTCCTCCTGTAACTATAACTTTGAACGGCCTGTAACTTTTGTTGTAACTGCCTATAACTACATCTGTATTCTGCCTATATCCTTAACTTAGTGATCGAGGGGAAACCTAGGATCACTTTCTGATAACTGTCTATAACTCTAACTGTGAGTTTTCTGTGACTATAACTGTAACTGTCTATATCTTTAACTATAATCTGCCTGTAACTGTAACTTTGACTATAACTGTGAAACATAAAACAAATAAAGATGTTTTAGGTGTTTTATGTTAGCTGTTAGCGTTGAATAAACATTATTATCTGAGTTCATTTTACGGAGTGCGGCCCGGGTGGAGTAACCCCGAGGTACATCTCCCTATAAACCGGTGAAATTCCTATCATATCAGGCTAACACCGGACTCCTCTTTAATTTGCATGTGGACAACCCTCTCGGTGAAGTCCCATCCGGCGTATCCCGGAGTCTGCTGAACATGCCTATGACTGTGAAACGTGTGGACAATCCTCTCGGAGAAGTCCCATCCGGCGAATCCCGGAGTCTGCTGAACACGCCCTGTAACTGTAACTGTAAAACGTGCGAGCACGCCATTATCTTTGATCTTTAATTCTTTAACTTTAACATATGAACATATAATCTGTTACTGTAATCGTATAACAATCCTATAACGTATAACCTATAACCTATGATTCTTGGCTTATCGTTCTCATAAGCCACCTATAATCGTCGGAAAACCAACACTATGATCTTATCTGTAACTTTGATTGCCGAAGCATTCCTATTATCCTCGTATTCTAAATTGAATACATCTATAATTATGTTTACCTAAAAATAGGTTCCAACTTGACTATTATATCATTCTTGGATTCGTGTATACTGAATCGAGTCCATAACATTGCCTGGTAAGGGTTAAACCCTAAACTAGTTCCTTAACATCTCTATGACAACTTATGGATTAAGATAATCCTCTCTTAACCAATGTACCTATCCTCATCTATAATTCATCAATACATTCTCTAAAGGATAGGGCTCTCTATACTTGTTAGCCATGCTTAGCCATTACATGTCGTTATTAAGTCTGACGTAGTATCGGATAGTCAGAATGGTGCAAGATTGGATGAAAAGCAAAGTATGCCCTGCCTACTGTACCATCGTGTCACGATTTGGAAATCGTGACACGATTTTCTACCCAGAAATCGTGTTTAGTTCTGCCTGTGAAATCGTGACACGGTTGGAAAATTGTGACACGATTTTACCTGCAGTTGGACAGCATAGGGCAAGTTTAAAACGTGATTTTCACCATTTCAGCTTATCCAAACATACCCAGACATCATAACAGCTTAATGGTTCAATTTCTAAGACATATTGCTAGATTACATCATGAATAATCAAGGTATCACATGGTAAGGTAATTAGGGCACTAAAACCTTAAGTTTGGTCATAAAACTATAAACTTTAAACTTGTACAAAATGGGTTATAAAACCCTAGGGAGCTCACCTCAAATCATCTGATCAAAGCTTGCCAAGCTTCCTAAACCATGACCCTAGCTTGATTCTCTCCAACTCTAGCCTCCAATCCTTTTCCTTTCTTGTTTTTCTTTAACTCCTTCTTGTTACAACTTTCCTCAAAGTCATGCTTGCTTGAAGTACAAGATTAAAGGAAGAAGTTTGATGGATTAATGAAGGTTTGGAGGGAGGGCGTGTGACAAGGAGAAGAGGGGAGAAAATTTCTGATTTTGGGAGAGTGATAAGAATGAAGAAAAATAGCAAGAAAATATCTTGCTTCCAATTTTAAACAATCCTCCCTTTTCAAATATTTACATAATTGCCATTGCCACATATTTACGTAATTGCCATGCTTGCATATTAAGCTTCTGACTCTGTTAACTGTTACTTATAAGCGGGATATTACACTCTACCCCCCTTAAAAGAAATTTCGTCCTCGAAATTTAGAAAATCCTTCGAAGATCCTGAAAAGATAAATCCTTTCTACCTCTTTCTCTACTATGAAAATGTCCAATTCTTTTTACTCTTTGGGATTCCAAGGCATCTCCAGGGTTTTACGTGCAAATTAATCACACACTTCGATTAAACCATACTGGTTAAAACTTGTTCTTTAGCCATGATTTTCATCTCTGTAAGTCAAACACATGACAATCTCTTTCCAGTCGAAGGGTCTGATGCATGTTACATATCTATCATCTGTTAGGACGTATGGTTATCTGAACCAACATTTCCATCTTATCTGACTATGACCTCTGATCGACATATTTCCTTACAAATCCAATTTAAAATTATTAAGTCTTGGATTTCATTTACCGTATTCTATTAGTTCTTCTTTAATTGATCGTTTAATTTTAACCTGAAGACGTCGGGTCGATCTGATTTTCCTCAATTATTCCTGTTTTCCGAGGAATCTATTACATTACTTTTAGTTCAAAGAACTTTTGTCTTTAACTTTCATCTCGCAAGACGACCCTTTTACTGTTACATTCGTATCATTCTTCATATAAATTTATTCTTACACTGAAAGGCATCTGATATTGAGTAATCTCAAACGGAAGTAAAGTCTATTACAACTACCTCCACGATTCAAATTCAAAGTGGTGGCTGAACTTATGCGATACGTTCCTTTCTTTCTGACATCCTGGTGTAACTATTACCACAACCTTAAGCATTGCTCACATTCCCACTGCGGGAATCCTTTAAGCTCGAGAAATCACACGAGTCACTCATGCTCCGATTAATTAATCAACGATAACATGTAGCCAAAGGTCTTAGGAACTCTCTTCTTTCTATGACTCTGACAATCTTGCTTCAATCAAGATATTCCTCACTCATGGGAATTAATACTTTCTTTATCAATACCTTCAAACTTATGAAAGTTTAGTACAAGTGACGTGTGGCATAAACCGTCTCACATATCATCATATAATGCAGTCCATAGCACATAGCTTCTATGCATGATTGAGTACGTGTACACTACCATCTGATACACTGTACACCGCATCATCATTGTCCAACTAATGGGACACCATACTTAGTCAACATGTATTCGAGACAATGCCACGCCAACTTAGTCACTCTTCTTGCTCTTAACTCATGCTTGTATTATTTGAGTATCTAGAATCCCATACGTAACTATGATTACGTCCCATTGACGTTATAACTTATTTCATTCAAGAGCATTAACCGTTTTCAAAAAGAAAACTCTATTCTGTTCGCTATCAAAATAACACTTTAAAACTCTTAATCCTTTAATTCATAACTTAAATTCAAGTAGCCTTTTACTATAAACTATGAGTAATCTTCTGATCTATACAAAAACATTTCCTTCCTTTAACTGTTAACATTAAGTTCGAGAATTTATGAACTCCTCAACTGAGATTTATTCAATAACAACAAACATGTTTCGCTTAAGACTTTCCTGTTAAAACATTACCGACTGCGTACCACGGTTACCGATACATGTCACACGACTATAAAAAATATGTTACACTAATATCTAAGTAGCATAAACTCTGCCTGATCAGTATACATAATACTAATCATAATCTGTTACATGCCTGTTACATGCGACATGCTAGCATAACGCGGATACGATGCGGAATAACTACATGCCACGACATAATTCCTCTCTGATTAAATTTACTATTCAAATCAACTTAAAGTTACTGAGCTGAAACAACTAGATTACCGTATTAAATGTGGCTTTCTTTGCAATGTACTTATTGTGCTATAAACACATCCTTTAAAGTTATCAAACTGCTTCGATTCTCTTTTCTCATGGGTTTCGAGGTCTGAACATTCCTCGACTTATCTATTAAAATTTCCTGTTAGAACTGATGATAAGCTCAAGTCATCACTACTTATACAAATTCTGTAACTTGAGAATTAATCTCTGAATACCTTTCCTGTAATTCATCTGGCAAGGACCTCACAACATCCTTTTTCTCTAAACTTCAGCTTTAAATTATTCATTAGCTCATCCGTTGATTACTTCTCCGCTGCGCAACTCTGATTTTAAACAACTCGCCTTGGAATAGAAGTAGTACACCACTATTATCATATAAAATCTCCTTGGCCAATCCTTTGACTTAATAACTTCGTAGTTACCATATATGACCATCTTACATTAAAATTTCTCTTGTGGTTTAATTCATCTGTTAAACTTACTGATTGCTCGACGCTTGACTTTGTGTTTCCTTTCGAACATAAACAAATTCTTACTTTCACGAAATACGCCGAAACCTGTAAACAGTCTTTAACAATAAATACGAGCCCAACGATGCTCCTGTTAAAACAACTTAAATTCATACATTATTTACTTGTGGTAATTTCTAGAAACATTCTATGACTTCCGGAAATCCTCGTCTTTCATATACTTAATCGATTAATGAATCGAGTCTCTTCCTATAATTATCCGTAGGGATTTCACATCCACAACCTTTTTCCAAGGCACTTAGGTCCACATAACTATAACATAACTCTTGGTTACTCCTCGGATTTCTCCGGAAATAATCCGTCTGGATAAAACTCAACTTTTACCGGTTCTCCTGTAAATTCAAACACATGATACACCTCTTCGAGTACCCGATTAATAAATCTGTAAGCTTCAATACTTAACATTTTCCATTGGATCCTTCCTATAACTTATTATTGTATTCACAATTCCATTCTAATCTCGTTACCTGAATAATGTTCCATATGTCTTCTCGACCGTTGCCCTCTTCATGGTTTCGAACAATCCAAGGTATATATTTCTACTATCTTTAACACATACCAACATAAGGTGATCTTTGTCGGCTTACCCGAATACTCGTGTAAGGAGCCCATCAAAAGAAAACATAGAACTCCTTAACATTAACCGTAGCTTTAACTATGACTCGTACGTTAGTGACGATCTTCCTGCTTAATCCTCGAAACCGGTCTACTATAATCCGTCAACATAAGATTCAATCTTCACTCCATACCCTTACCGGGGGTTTCCTTCACTTATCACTTAATCCATAAATAAGTCTCTTACATATCGGATATCAAAATCTCATCCGGTCAAAGTGTGCAAATTCTTCCATCCTTACACACTATATCCTTACTGAAAGTCCAGAGCTTCCAGTCGTTAACTGGTCATTCCTTATTCCAAGTCGCTGGGTTAGGTATCACAATCCTTTGCATCTGCAGCCGGAATTAAAACTCTAATTTACAATTCACTTTAACTTTCCAAATTACGGTTCCCGTTAGGATTCCAAATCATTCTTCAGAGTATTTTATAATTCTTTACTCTACACATCTCCTCGGAGAAGGCATCGCTCAAGGATGCGTCCCACTAATTAAGATACTTGACCTTACTCTTAAATACTTCTTGTATTCCTGAAACTTTGCCATTAACAGGCTCAATTACTTCACTATTAAAGAACCATCCTTTGACATTAAACACTTTGCCAACTTCGTCTTAAAATCTGACGTCTTAACCTTTACCCTCCGTACACTTCTTTCCTCCTTGGTCACATTCAGCTCTCGGATATTTGTCCTAACTGTCATATACTAGACTGAGTTGATCAGGCTCAACTAGATGTGACCTTTAGAACAACATCCGGAACCCAATGATTCCACTACTTTTATTGAATCTCAAATGACCCATGGCACGGTCTGAATCGACCTGCTCTGATACCAATTGTAACACCCATACTAACTTTAACTAGTATATTAGCATGTGCGTTAAACTGATACTGGATACATTTAAAAATTTCAATAATAATAATACATTACCAAGGAATGAATACGAGTTTACTCGTTTGTACAAATAATCCAAATACTAATACATTACTTATACAATATCCATTTCGCTCCTGAGCTGGTACACAACGAGCAACTGTACTCCATCCAGTATCTCTATGAAGAACTTCATCACGAACCTCTGACTTACCTGCAAACCTGCACCAGAAGGAATGGGATGAGACATAATGTCTCAGTGAGCTCCAGCCCAACCAACTGTTGCCAACCACAGGGAACCTAGGGTCGCCATGCCTACCTTGGCAATCTTGGGGATTTCCTAGGATCGCCAAGTCTTTATCTGTCTATGACTATAAGTCCTCCTGTAACTATAACTTTGAACGGCCTGTAACTTTTGTTGTAACTGCCTATAACTACATCTGTATTCTGCCTATATCCTTAACTTAGTGATCGAGGGGAAACCTAGGATCACTTTCTGATAACTGTCTATAACTCTAACTGTGAGTTTTCTGTGACTATAACTGTAACTGTCTATATCTTTAACTATAATCTGCCTGTAACTGTAACTTTGACTATAACTGTGAAACATAAAACAAATAAAGATGTTTTAGGTGTTTTATGTTAGCTGTTAGCGTTGAATAAACATTATTATCTGAGTTCATTTTACGGAGTGCGGCCCGGGTGGAGTAACCCCGAGGTACATCTCCCTATAAACCGGTGAAATTCCTATCATATCAGGCTAACACCGGACTCCTCTTTAATTTGCATGTGGACAACCCTCTCGGTGAAGTCCCATCCGGCGTATCCCGGAGTCTGCTGAACATGCCTATGACTGTGAAACGTGTGGACAATCCTCTCGGAGAAGTCCCATCCGGCGAATCCCGGAGTCTGCTGAACACGCCCTGTAACTGTAACTGTAAAACGTGCGAGCACGCCATTATCTTTGATCTTTAATTCTTTAACTTTAACATATGAACATATAATCTGTTACTGTAATCGTATAACAATCCTATAACGTATAACCTATAACCTATGATTCTTGGCTTATCATTCTCATAAGCCACCTATAATCGTCGGAAAACCAACACTATGATCTTATCTGTAACTTTGATTGCCGAAGCATTCCTATTATCCTCGTATTCTAAATTGAATACATCTATAATTATGTTTACCTAAAAATAGGTTCCAACTTGACTATTATATCATTCTTGGATTCGTGTATACTGAATCGAGTCCATAACATTGCCTGGTAAGGGTTAAACCCTAAACTAGTTCCTTAACATCTCTATGACAACTTATGGATTAAGATAATCCTCTCTTAACCAATGTACCTATCCTCATCTATAATTCATCAATACATTCTCTAAAGGATAGGGCTCTCTATACTTGTTAGCCATGCTTAGCCATTACATGTCGTTATTAAGTCTGACGTAGTATCGGATAGTCAGAATGGTGCAAGATTGGATGAAAAGCAAAGTATGCCCTGCCTACTGTACCATCGTGTCACGATTTGGAAATCGTGACACGATTTTCTACCCAGAAATCGTGTTTAGTTCTGCCTGTGAAATCGTGACACGGTTGGAAAATTGTGACACGATTTTACCTGCAGTTGGACAGCATAGGGCAAGTTTAAAACGTGATTTTCACCATTTCAGCTTATCCAAACATACCCAGACATCATAACAGCTTAATGGTTCAATTTCTAAGACATGTTGCTAGATTACATCATGAATAATCAAGGTATCACATGGTAAGGTAATTAGGGCACTAAAACCTTAAGTTTGGTCATAAAACTATAAACTTTAAACTTGTACAAAATGGGTTATAAAACCCTAGGGAGCTCACCTCAAATCATTTGATCAAAGCTTGCCAAGCTTCCTAAACCATGACCCTAGCTTGATTCTCTCCAACTCTAGCCTCCAATCCTTTTCCTTTCTTGTTTTTCTTTAACTCCTTCTTGTTACAACTTTCCTCAAAGTCATGCTTGCTTGAAGTACAAGATTAAAGGAAGAAGTTTGATGGATTAATGAAGGTTTGGAGGGAGGGCGTGTGACAAGGAGAAGAGGGGAGAAAATTTCTGATTTTGGGAGAGTGATAAGAATGAAGAAAAATAGCAAGAAAATATCTTGCTTCCAATTTTAAACAATCCTCCCTTTTCAAATATTTACATAATTGCCATTGCCACATATTTACGTAATTGCCATGCTTGCATATTAAGCTTCTGACTCTGTTAACTGTTACTTATAAGCGGGATATTACAAAGATTATGAGATAGAGAGAAAATGACCGGTTGGGAGGAGTGAGGGGACAATGAAGTGGTTGATTTGATTTTAATCAATGATGATTTTGCAAGCTGTTTACTTTTTGTCTAGGAAACTGTAAAAACTAGTTACTTGATAGTTTTAATAAAACTGATCAGTGACATTTGAAAAGAAAGCCTTCACAAAGGCGTGTGCCATAAGCTTGACAAGAGAAGAATTATGAGAATGTTCTTCCCATGTCTTAGAATAATCTCTATTTTTTGCAAGGATTTTTTATTATGTGCAATTTTTCTTTAATGAAATTAAAACGATCCTCAATTAACGGTTTAGTAAAGATATCAGCTAACTGATTATTTATGTCAACAAAAATTAATTCAAGTTCCTTTTTGTTAACATGATCTCTAATAAAATGATGTTTAATTTCAATATGTTTTGATCTTGAATGTTGAATGGGGTTTTTTGATAAATTTATCGCACTTGTATTGTCACAAAATACTAGAATATTTGTGTACCTTATTGAGAAATCCTCAAGTTGATTTTTAATCCAAAGAACTTGAGAACAACAGTTGGCTGCTGACACGTATTCTGCTTATGTAGTTGACAGAGCAATAGTGTTTTGTTTTCTACATGATCAACTTATAAGTGCATTCCCAAGAAACTGACATGCTCCACTTGTACTTTTTCTTTCGATTTTGTCTCCAGCATAATCAGCGTCACAGTATGCTATAAGATCAAAACAAGAACCTTTGCTACACCAAAGACCAAGATCAGTAGTACATACTAGATATCTAAAAATTCTTTTTACAGCAGTTAAATGTGATTCTCTTGGAGAAGTTTGAAAACGTGCACATAAACCAACTGCAAAAACAATATATGGTCTACCGGCAGTTAAGTATAATAGAGATCCAATCATTCCTCTGTATACTTTTTCATAAATAGTTTTTCCATTTTCATCCTTATCTAAATTTGAAGATGGATGCATGGGAGTGACCATTATTTTGGCTTCACTCATTTTATATTTTTTGAGAAGATTTTTGATATATTTTTCTTGACAAATAAAAATTCCATTTATGTCTTGTTTGATTTGTAAACCAAGAAAAAATCTTAATTCTCCCATCATACTCATTTCAAATTCACTTTGCATGAGATTAGAAAAATCATCACACATTTTTTCATTTGTTGATCCAAAAATGATGTCATCAACATAGATTTGGACAATCAAAAAATTTGTTTTGTCATCTTTTCTAAAAAGAGTTGTGTCTATTTTTTCTCTAGAAAAATTATTTTTGATTAAGAATGTACTTAACCTCTCATACCAAGCACGAGGAGCTTGTTTAAGAACATATAATGCTTTTGTAAGTTTAAAGACATAATTAGGTTTATTTGTATTTTCAAAACCAGGAGGTTGATGAACATAAACTTCCTCATTTAAGAATCCATTTAAAAAGGCACTTTTGACATCCATTTGAAATAATTTAATATTTTTATGA